>JARHVA010003257.1:0-555000 GCA_037957365.1 Torreya grandis
GGTTTTTCTTATTCTTTTAACACCTACAAACTCTATAGTCTTGATTAAATCATTCACCAAATTCTATGACTACCTTAACCCTTTCCAAAGTCCCTTTTTCAACCAAACAAGTTTTAATACAAATAGGAATATTGAGCACAAGCCTGGATATGAGTGAACTGTAGACTTCAATAAATAAACCTGGTTATAACTAGATCAATCTTGATCACTATATCACTACATAAGTTGAAACAAGACCAATCATTATATTCAAATGTGTGTCCCCTTTCTACTTTCCACAAGGTTTTAGTATCCAAAGGATTCAATGCTAAAATAATTTGTTTACACAAGGTTGTGACTGTAAGCTCTCTGTCAACAGGCCTATTTGTATCTACAAATGAGACTATTTACAACTTCTTACCAATGTACCTTGAATAAAATTAGTGAATATGACAATTATTAATCAAAATCAATCACAATATTAAATCCCTTACCACTAGAGGATCCAAACACACCTCATCAATTCAGTTCTCAACCATGTAATAATAATGCACTCAAAAATTCATATGACTCAGTCTTGTGTTCATTATCTTTTTTTTAATTACATGATCATCCCATATCCTCTGAATGGAATGAGAGGGTCTCCTCTCAATACTTACTTCTCCACACCAACTAAAACTTATATTAATACCAAAGACCCTTACAACAAGATTCATAACTGAATCTTGAACAAGATTTGCAAGAAACCTTCTAGACCTACATGGGGTGGTGGACTACCACCTCACACAAACATGACTTATACATTTATTTTCATTATAAAACCATAATGAGACCAAAAAAGGTCATTTACAACATTTTTTTCATCCTTTACGCATCCACATATCTCACCTAGACCAAAAATACATCATGCAAATTTGAAATCCCCTTTTTAGAGGGAAAACCTATTTGAACTCAAATTCAAATTTGACATACTTAAGACATATTTTAGACCTTTTATTCACATTATAAGATGCCTCTACATCAACTATACTCTTTAATGGGCCTCCAAACTTGTCTTCTTCATCTTTGATGCAACATAAGGGTGGGACATGTTCGGACGAGTCACCTTTAAAGGATTATCTCAATCCCTCCAGCTTTATAAATAAGAAAATAATCAAAACTAAAAGTTAGAAAAATATTCAGATCAAGCACTGGTCCTCCTTGAAACCAAGTGATAAGAATCAGAGTCACAACTAGACTCATCGTTATAGAATATAATAGTTAACAAACTATTTTTGATACATGCTGAAATTAAACTTGCTCAAGCTTAATGAGATAGAAAGCAAATATACTAATTTTTTTTTAAATATGTTCAAAAGGGTAGAAATTACCTTTCAACATGTGCTTTTAACATCTCTTTGCAATAAAATTATCATAAGTCAAATTATCAAATGTCTCAAATCTTAGCATGTCTTTAATTGAGTGTTACGATGTTGATGGCCAAGATAATCCAACTATAATAATTAACAAGCAGAGAACCTTCAAACTTGAAATAATTACAACTCTCTACAAGAGTCCCTAAAAACATGGGTGATAAGAAGTGTCCTCAGTAATGGTGCCAGTTGAGCAAATAACAAGTAGATAACCTTCAAACATGAAATACTTACAACTCTTTACAAGAGTCCCTGACAACACAAGTGATAAGGAGTGTCCCCAGCAATGACACCAGTTGAGTGATGGTTACCAGTTTTACACCTCTTATGCTCAACCTTACATACTTGAAGAAAATGGAAAATAAAGATGAAAAATTTACTAGTATGTCATTATATCTACGGGAGGGATTGGCATCAAGAATGGACTAAATGCAAAAAATGATTGAGAGGCACCTACAAAGGGTATGGTCAGCTCCCTATTTCTTTTAACTCTACCTAAACCAAGGTGAGAAGACCTATGTGGTATCTTTCTCACATGGAGTGATAATACAATTCAACCTCCATGGGTATTATTGGCACATGGGAACACAAATATAACTAGAAGACAACCAAACTCGCTCACTCCACCTGAGAAGGGTTGTCAAACAAAATGAGTAAATACTCTAGGTTAGATATAAGCTATTGAAGATAGATATGAAAGTGACTGCAATCTTCATTCCAAATCATTTTCAATAACATGGGCTGAATGGAAAACTACAGTGTTTGGTCATTTCAAACATAAACTACAAACACATGCTATATAGGCAAGATTTTATGCATCTGTAGGGTAAATAACACTTATGATATTTCACAAGGGGTATTATTTGTAGTGTGGGATAGTTTTTTAATTAAAAAAATGGTCATGATGGTGTACTAGATATTTTTTAATCAACAAGGGATCTTACAACATTCATGACATTATCCTTTGTAGAGATGTAGGAAAACTAAAATTCAAGCCATGAAAACTATAAGGAGAACTTTGCATTCATTGGTGCCAATAGAATGCAAATAACCAAATGATCCCTAAAACCCTAGATGTACACTAAAACTAGAATTTTAAATACTTTCTCCTGCTAAATTTATGAACGCAGGGTGCCCTTAAAAGGTATTCAACAACATATTTCTAAATATAATTATAGAAAGGGATTTATAACTTAGGTACATGCTCAAAATGACAACTAGAAATGAACACAAACCCAAGTATATAATAAAAAAACTTGTAAAACACATTATTACATTTCATTAAAAAGATACAATAAAGAACCACAAGTATTTTCCATTAACTTGAAAGAAAATCTTATATACACTAATGTTTCAAAATGCTGCCATGGGCATAATCATGGTAGATTAGCTCCATGTTGGATAGGGGATACATATAGAGATGCTCTCAAAGCTTGCTAATAGGTTGTACAGATGCAACCACCTTAGCAAGAGAGGCAAAATTCACATAGTAGTGATCCTAAAATGTGGAAGAGCCTATACTATGGAAGACATGGACCAACACAATGACCAACATAATGGCCAACCAACCTCTTGAATAGAGGAGAAGCCCTCTATTTATACATTTTTTACCCATTTCAAATCTAAGATTGTGGGTCACAATTTAAAAAATTATAAAACAAACTTTCAAGTTTACCAAGATTCTTCTATTTAGAAAATATTCCCTTTCCACACCTAAAATTTTCATGTATCTACAAGGAAAATCATTGTTACAACTGCCTCTACAAGGAATGATGAAGATTTGGAGCATATCTTTTGATCTCTCAACTATAAGTGCCTTTCACACAAGTTGGAAGGAGGATATTCATGATGGAAGCCAAACAGACTTTTTCATTATGTACAATTCCCTGAAGTTACTTTTTGACCATTTGCTTGCATAGTTGAAACCTCCTAGAAAGTTTCCCTTCCCTCATGCATGCCATGGAACAACTTGATCTTACAATGATGGCTTGAGAATATTCTTGATTCATGGCTGCTTGGAGATAGTCCTTGGAGTGGCCCATTGGGATCTTGTAAACTGACAATATATCTCCCATGGAAGAGCTCAGACAAGTGAAGCAGATGAAAAATGCAAAACTTAGGTTGCATTACCTTTTTTTACACTTTTGGATCCAAATTGCCTTTTCAAATTTTATAACTTTTATCTTTACTTCTTACAAATTCACCTTTTTAGGGTTCCCCCCTTATTTACTTTTTTAATGCATAAATGCATTATTTCACTTTTGACTTATTAGGGAAATTTGAACCCCACTTAGCAATTTTAAATTTATGCAATTGACACTTATAGTCCCCCTAGGAAGTTCCCCTAGGGAATCCTCAAATGAGCACATAAGAAATTAGTAAATCCATTTTGAATTATAATGCACTAAACATAGACTTTTCATTCTTATAACTTCCCTTCTCATACAAGCTTTACCCAAAATATGCAAAGAGGTCATCAATTTTATGAATATAAGCTCCTTCATATTAGTATGCCAAAAACATAGCAATAATGTCAATAGGTTACAAGTGATTCATCATTATTCCATTTTCTTTCAAAGTTTCCATCTGTACTACTGACTATCAAAATACACATTCCATCCAAAAGTCCTAAACTTTAAATGTACCTATATAAAACCAATGACATCTAAATATTCAACCTTTGTGCCCTTTATAACATCCCTTAAAGCTAAATCATGAGCTTCTAGATAAAAAGACCCATGAATGTTCAATCAAAGTTGTAATTGCTTCTAAAACCCTAGACTTCCTACCTAGCTACCATGACTCATCTACAATTTGCCTAGTCAATCTACTGTCAATGGTGAAAGCTCCATGAACTCACTTTGCACAGGATCTTCGATCACAATGTGTATGCCTATGTGGCATCACCATGGGTACTTTTCTCATTAACTTGACATATGACTGCTACCCTTAGGACACATGTCAACACATCATTGGGTCCATATCTTTGAAAAGTCCTCCTAGGAATAGCACTACTAGATATTTATCTTCATAATGAATATTGGTGTGTCACTTGGTAGCTCTACAGGCTCTTGACATCCATTTAGCACTGGATTTTATAATGAGTAGTTAGATCTCCACCAAGACTATCAAGATCATGCCACCTAGAGAATTCATGACTTTTTACATCTTGCATAGTAAATATTGGCTTAGACTAATGTCCTTTTGCCACATGGGTGATCTTTATTTGGCCCAAGTATTTTGACCAGTCAGCTTTCATCTATGTCATCAATCTTGAAGCCTAATAAATGTGGACTATCGAGCTAGATCTGAATGCTCAAATGCAATTAGATGCCTATTATGGATTAAATTTGGTGTCTATGCACCCATCATTTGATGTCCATGTGAAAATATTTTATGGTCGTGTGACCATCTAATTTAAGCCCTAATAGATAATCACCAAGCTTAATTTAAACATTTGTATGCTCATCATTTGATGTCTATGTGAACATATTTAATGGGTGCACAACCATTAAATTTAAGCACCAATAAATAGTTATGATGGTATAAATTTGACATCTGTGTGCTCATCATTTGATGTTCGTATGAAGTTAATGATGTCTGCACGATCATCAAATTTAAGCCCTAATGGATAATGGTTGATCTTAATTTTTATGTTTACACAACCATCAATGACATCCACATAGATGTCAATGACATCTACGAGACCATCAACAGGACTTTTCTCTTTGGCATTTTTGTTTCGTGATTTTTTTTTGGACATTTTGTTTGAAACAATTTCCCTAAAGTAAATTGGACTTTACACTTTTCCCATAATAATGGAATTTTGTCAAGATTTTTGTGCAAACAAAATGCCTGTGAAAATTTGGCTTTCGATCTTCAGGATTTTCACAAACACTTTGGTTGAAACATATAATTTTATTAGACTTTTTATGTGGGCAAAATACTCAAAGGAAATAGACCATCAACATATGCTAAGTAAAGACTAAATTAAGACGTAGCTGATTCAACATAGAACTTGACCTTTGACATGAATAGTTGAAATCAATAATTTAGCTAAGGACTTAGGCTTCAAAACATGACAAGGGATCAATTGATTTAGTGAATTTTTGAGAACTAACACATTCAATAAATTAATTGAATTTAATTGTATAATTCAATTTTAGGAAAAACTATTTTAACCCCAAAATTATATTATACCCTATTTTTAGGTTTTTCACAATGAATAGGATAATTTAGGGTTTGGATTCAATTTTCTACCAACAAGGGTTTAATCGTAAACCAAGTTTTCTAAATCAACTTATTGATTTTCAATTAAACATTCATTAACCAAAGGGTATAGAATACATCATAATCATTCATGGGTGAATACGAATCATAACTACCACTAGAGATTAAGATAAAGTACAACTTTAGAATGTATAATACAATTACACATTTGATGAATGAAGACCAATTAAATATCACATAATAAAAAAAATTATACAAAATATTCTATAGACTCAACTAAGTTAAAAATCAATGATGTGCTCATAATCATAACCAAACAATTCGCTAGCCACTTAAGCATACAATTTAGACTATGCTAAACAAAATAATAATAAGTTCACCAATCAAATGGAAGACAAACCAGACTTATTGAAAAACCTATTTATCATTTTCATTTATTAAAATGATCCATTCGATACATAATAATACAATAGAGTTATGAACCAAAATTATAATAAATCCAATGCAAATCCATCATCATCTATAGATACATAGGGAAAAAGAGACATATCAACATTTATATATGATTGAGTTAATAATTACACCAATGCATAGCCCAAACATATCCATGCCATACAAGGTTTTATTACCAAAATAATCCTTAATATCAACCCTTCAATGTACATACCATACAAAACCATATAAAATTCGTTTCCATTCACTCCAACCATATCACCAATAATACAAGGTTATAGTCAAATGCTTCTTAGTAGTAATGAAAATGAAAAACACAAGGACATCAAGGAATATTGATTCATAAAATTAATGGTTAAATATTATAAAACATAAGAAGGATAATACAAGGACATCAAGGAAGATTGGTTCATAAAATTAATGGTTAAGGATTTTAAATCATAAGAACATTCTAATTGCATTTAATAATATATAAACTAGTTTATAATTATACGTTTACAAATGATAATACTCCACATTCATATAATTATAATTATAATAATTTTGGTAGTTGACCCATACAAATTTATTTTTATGTGCCTCAATTATTCATTGACATGAGTTAATGAAACAAATGTTCTCACTTCCACAAATTTATATCTTCTTTTAGAATTGATATCAAATGAAGGAGTCAAATGTCACCAATGAGCCCATCCATGAGGTAAGAAAAATACCTACCCCCCCAACCATCAATCTAGGGCTATAAGGAGACACCTAAAAACCATCCATAAAACATATCATAAAATAAAATAATAAAACAAAGTTTAAGACAAAGTCCACCACAAAGATACAATGATAAAAACTAAGAACCCATAACATAATACACTAACATAGTCCCACATAGAGACTAAATGTATTCATTTTTAATATATTCAGTTATATATACACTATCTACAAGAGAGAGAAGCTCAAAATCACTCCACATAATGGAAATGAATTTACAAATATCATTGTTTCATATTTATTCAATAACCCAATGACCAAACTTTACAAATGGACACTTACAGTCTTGTGCTAGGGTTTTACCCTTGCACAAATAGCATGGCCAATTATTCATTTTGTTCACATAACCTTTGAAAACAAAAATACATTCTAGGTTTTGTTTTTCAACAACATAAATTTAAAAATGGAAAATGGAAAAGAGAAAACTCTAATAACTACTAAAACATTTTAAAAATGAGACACAACAAGACCAAGGGTTTGAAACTTACTTTTCAAACTAAAAAACTTGAAAGTTTATACACTCTCTATTTTTCCTCTTTTTCTCTCTTTTTTTTCTATTTCCAAAATTTGTCCTCTCTTTTTCCCATTTACATTTTCCTTCTCCTTTTTATATTTACAACTCAAGGATATCACCATTGCTCCATAATGTCCATCAAGGTTTCTAAAAATATATAAGATCTTTACTGTAATGGTGGCATCCACATGGTGATAAATTTAGCCCTAGGTTCCCTTCAAAATTTCTATTAGTTGACTAAGACAAAATGATGGCCCACTTGAATTCCTTACACTTTTCCAAGTCATGGTTCAAATAAACAAAAACCTTAATCATTAAAATATGATTGAAAAAATTCCAAGCAAGTCAAATGCATGGTAATAATTATCACAACCCCACTTTTTGGTCTTAATCAAGCATTATGTTTCAAAACTTATAAACCAATAATGTTCCCTTCAATGGTCAAATTTAGTGGCCAAAACAAAGTATCCAAAACATTTTCTTGCCTTCCAAAAAAAGTCTTTCAAAACCAAGATATAGCTGATTTTTAGTAAGGTGATAGACCCAAAGGCCTCACCTCTTACAAAATTAACACTCTAAAACATCATAATTGGCCATATGACAATGATGACTGACTACAACATATAAATTACTTAAGCAATGATAACACAATACAATATATCACAAAATTGACAACACAAAACTTGGTGGATACACTGATATTGCACAATCACCTTTCTAGTTTTTTTTACCTATATGAGATGGGTATGATGTTTAGGTGGTCTTTCCAAACACATACCTAGCTCAACCATCAATCATTACCTACAATAATGACGTGACATCAATAGTACAAACATATAAAAATAATCATGAAATCGTATTAAAATAATATAACTAGCTAATGAAATAAAGCCAGAACAAAATTACTAAACATGAATCTAATAAAGTGGATATAATTCAACCATGTTTCATCTCATAAATAGTAAAAATAGTACACAAAATAATGAAATATCCAATAATATCACACTCTACCTAGGCCAAATATGACACATCAGAGAACCCACCATTGTAGTTCCATACCAACTCTCTATATTTTTGATGAATTTTATTCAAACCTTGTATTGCTTGACTCATACATTTCTTCATTTTAAATTCCCCTATCAACTAATACTTGACATTGTGAAAGCATAGTTTGGCAACATCCCTTTTGTGTATGAAGTATATATCTCTTTATGTTAAGGATCCTATGAGTTTGAACTTCTTTGCATCATCTATATTTACATTTTTAACCTAAATTTCATTATACAAGTTAATACATATTGTTTGGTTCATTAGACCCATCATATGGTGTTAAAGTGACAAAATATCATGCATTGACAACCATGTTTCTTATGTTCACACTTGAAACTAGTGGCTATTATGGACTAAACTTTTCCAACATCTTAAGATTTATTGTGACCTAAAATCCATTCTCAATCAATTTATTTTTATCCAACACTTTCTTGTGTTCTTCACTATATTTTCCAAATTAATCTATAAAATAGTAAAACCATGCAGTATCTTTACCATCTTCTACACTTTTTCTTCTTTTTGTTGATAAATTAGGTGCAAAGGATGTGTACCCTTGAAATGAATGATCCATGTTTATGAATTATGATTCCTTTAAACTTTAACCTACTTTATTCGTATGACTTAACATAACTTATTCAAAATAGTTTTCCTTACCTTATATAAATAATATACTCCCTTATAGCTATAATTTGAAACTACTTTCTAGCTAATCTAATCACTCCTCTTCTTTCTTTCCACATTCTTACCTCTCTTCCACACCCATTCTCCGATATATGTCTATTTAAGTTCTCTCATCTATGCATTATCTTATTTTTTTCCCTCTCATTTCATCATCTTCATCCTCTCCATAATATCTAGTTCTTCATTAAGCTTTCATTCCTTTTTTATTTTATAAACTCTCCAATTTACTCCTACTCGAAGCTACATTATGATTATTATATTTATCCAATCTTCTCTATTTTACCATGTCTCATTCTAGTCCCAAAATTCACTTTTCATTATGATTCTTTATTTCCTCCATCTTCTAGGTTTATATTCAAGTTTATCTTATGAGTTATTCATCATTCACTTCATTATCACACATAACTTTATAATGATCTAAATGGCTATTCCATGTTATCAAGATTAAGAAACATGGCATAGTCCATGACTAACATTTTAAGCATGATAGGTACTCACTACAAAAAAAAAAAAAAATCTTTAGATACCTCCTAAAAATAAATCATATGTAGATTCTAACATGATATAACCTTGTATGGAAAAATCAGTAATATATACATCAATGGTATTATTTATCCAAATATATATTATGTGTGTCCAATTGATATCCATATTTCATAGCTATTCTATATTTTCATTAGTCCAAACAAAGTGGTATGTTTATATTGGCTTAAATAACTAATACTCAATTATTGGTAACCTAGGTAATTTGCACCAAAATATTTTGTATATCTTTCCTTACATATAACCACTTATATATTATCTCATATAGTTTCCTATCCTTTTTCCTCCTCTTATGAAAAATTTTGAATTCTCTCATCCATCCATCTCTCCAAATCTATTTGTCTAGGTAACCATCTCAACATGTTTCAACATTCCATGCTCACTATACCATTGTTAGCATAGGTTCTTATAAAACCCATTAGAACATGTTAACTTGGATTGTTTTTTTGAAGCGTAATACAAAATATACTCAAGGAAACCAATAAAATAAAATAAATTTTAACTAGGTGCAAGATTATAGAGTAATTAACTAGATTTATAGCCTTAATTTATCTAAAAAATTTAGTACTTAAAATGATTAACATATTATAGGAAAAAAGAGTGATACTACACAAAGGAACAAGTATAGAAATAAATAATATCTAATTTTGAATATCTATATATTTCAAAACCATTTTGCAATACAAGTGTTATATATAAAGCTTACAAATACTCTATCACTTCATATTCTATCCTTTCACTAAAAAGAGAGAGTCTATTCACATTATACAAACTCTTGTGTGAATTTAGGTGTCTTATAAATAAATAAAGATATATAATGTACAAAATAGTGAAAATCACACTTTTCATTCAATTATACTATGTGATTTTTTAGTCATGTTTTACTACTAACGTCAAAGCAGCCTAAAATAAAATGAAATTCATAAGTCAATTATCCACTCCACCTCTACATCCATCCAAAAAAAATATACTTCAGTGAAAATATCTTAGGATGTATTCTATCACTTTTATAATTTTTTCATCCTATTTTGATAAAGTTATCTTTTTCTTTTTTAAAAATATGAATATAAATATAAAATAGAATAGGATAAAAAAGGGAATATGAAGGATGAACTAATTCTATCCTACATATATAAATAAAATAAATGGCATTTGTACAAGGGTTTTTTGATGTCTACTATAATTTTTCTTGAAAGGAAAAAGAAGGAAACTCTATGTTCACTCTTCCATTGAGAATATGAATAATATTTCATAGCTTTGTGTCTTATGTTTTCTTTATAGATGTGTTATTATTGGGTTTAATACAACCCTCAAGAAATCATTTTTTCATTGTCAAACTATATCTACATTTCATTTTTTATGCATAGGATAGGATATGTGTTTTCTTTTCCATGTATGAATTTTCACCTTCCTTTAATTACATTTTTTTATAAGTAGAAAATAAAAAAACTGAATACCAAATTATATTTGTAAATACTAGAATACCCTAATTTAGTTTTATATTTTAAATAAAGGGAACATTCCCTTCAAGTAGAGGAGGGACTTTATCCTTTTTAATATTTCTAAAATTTCGTATTTGGCTTTGTTATAGTTATTTTTCCAATAGTGATAAAACCATTGTTGGGATGTAGAGCTTAAATATGGTCAGTGTTGTTCCAAGAATATCAATTCAAAATCAATGTGAATCTTGGATAGGATAATGTAAGGCCTAACCATCTTAGTTGTATTTAAATAAGTGATGAACCTAATGACTTATAATAATATTATCTAGATGCACATTTGTTTAGGTTAAATTTGGTCCCAAAGAATAAATCTTAAACTTTTTACAACATGATATATTCCCAGTACACTACATGGTGTGAGAAAATAAATAGTTAGTCATAAGAGACTTACCATTTAGTATTATAAATGTATTCCTTTAAAATATGGGTAAATATTACATCCTTCATAGGGTGGATTTGGAGAATGAAATACCACATTCTAAATGAATCTCATAAAGGTGTATTTACAGGCTATTTCGTAAGATAACTAATTGTGTGGTATACATTATAGAGTGGATTATGGTGGTGTACATGTTCTAGGATATGCATTGGGTTGAATTATATTTTTTTATTGCATTATGAAAAAAAATCATAGATATTAGATGCAACTAAACCCAATATCTTTTGGTGAAACTATTTGAACAATGGGGGATATATTTTTAGGGCCTATTACTCTATGCTCTAAATGATCCAATGCTCGATATATCATAACTACTATAGATTAATTCATGAAGTGGGTTGAGATAGCTATGAATATTAGCTATAGATTGAAATACACTATGAAATTCCTCTATGAGAATATTTTAACAAGGTTTGTTAGCCCTAGAAATTCAATCATTGATAGGGTCCCACACCTTCTCAATAGTACCATAAACACCTTGATAAAGTATTTTATGATTTCACACTAGAAGAGAACTGCATGCCATTCCCAAAAAAATGGTCATGTGAAATAATCAAATAAGGTACTAAAAATGTTAAAAAACATTTTCAATGTAAAGAAAGATGATTGGGAAGACCACATCTCGGATATATTGTGGGTTTATATAACCAATTACATGTGCATCATAGGATACATTCCATTCTAGTTTTTTTATGAATGGAGGTCATTATGCCAATAGAATACCTAGTACATATCTTGTGCATTAAGATGATTACATGGTTTGGTGATAAATAATCCTTAAGAATTTGGTTTATTGAGTTGACTCACATGGATGAGACATGAAGAATTTCTAGTTTGAATCAATAATTTTATAAGCACAACTAGAAATCAAAGGACTTAATCAGAATAGATTGTGCTATTATATGAAATTAGATTCAAAGAGTGCCCTAAAAAATTGTGAACTTAGTGGAAGGGACCATATATAATCCATCATTTTATAATATATGGAACCATTGTGTTACATAATTTATAGATAAATAATATTCTAGGTCAAGTCAAGTGAAAGAAAAAAAATACAAAATGGCCAAGTTTCAAGTTAGTAATGGAGAGTGAGGATAAAGTGTCGGGAAAAATAAAAGCTAAAGTCACTATAAATTTTGAATTTAACACAACTCAAGAAAACTAGAAAGTGCCTCATGGCTCCAATGATAGCCTGTGAACTGAAGTAAACGACAATAATGAGGCCCCCAAAAGACCTCTAAAGGTTAATGCAAGTCCCAAATTATCTAACACATCCTCTAGAAAAGACACAAGAGGAAACAAGGAGGTCCTAGTCAACCTTCATGTTACATCTTGATTTCACCCTATGATTTTACTTTAAAAATTTGTGGATTTGAAATGGCTTATATCTGACTCTTTATGCTATGATTTCTTATTCTGAAACTAGTTATAGTGATTACTATGATGTGTAATGATTTATATTGTACTATATTAATTGTCATTAATGCATCTTTCAATAGGAAATTAAAATAGTACAAATGCTATATTTAATTTTTCAAAATAAAGATTTATTATAATCTTAAATTGTTAAATTATATTAGACAATTATTAATTTGTGATATTTAACATATTATTTATGTTAATTAAATATGAGTATAAATCCTAATTAAACACTAGGATGAACACATAATTTAAAAAACTTATCTAGTATTAATCAAGTGGAATTGATTATTAATTAGTAATGCATGAAATCTTATGAGAACTTTACTTAGAAAGGTGAAGTTGAGTTACCTCAATATTAACTAGGGAAATCATGGGAGCTTCATTAGGAGTTTAACTAATAATTAATTTTGGGACTCCCAATTAATTATGGGGAGTAAAGCCTATAGCTTTAATTTTCAAGTGGCATGAAAAAAAAATACACAAAGAAAGGAAGCAGAAGCGAAAAGAAGAGAAGGGGAAATTTTATCTGCAGTGAAGAGAAAAGTGTAACAAGTGGGTACTATAATTATTATAAATAGAGTATTTTGAAATGAAAAAATTGGGGATTATACACACACACACACAGTATATTCCCCTATAAACTAGCATGTTATAAGTTTTATTTTCCAAAAATCTATAATAATAGTTGGCTTTGAGTTAGTAGATCATCCATTGGTGACTTTTCCTTATGAACCAATAATTTAACACATTACATATATATAGAACCGTTTGAGATGTCTTTTCTTTATTTGTTGTTAATTGATTCGAGTTGTCTAAACTGTGTAGGTCAATTTTCCATGTCATATAAGCCATACCATATGCCATTAGCTTATAATTTAAACTATCATTACTCTCCTGCATGAATATAATTAGTTTCAAAGGTGTCCCACTTCTTATAAACCTGCTCATTGCAATGTTGAGTTAATGATACATTAGTGGAGTTGTAATTGAATTGCCAAGTCTTTGGAGTGAGACACTGATAAATTGGTATAATAGCATTGAGTTTGGTGTATGTAATTGTTTCACTACATTTTTAAAGGAAATCATTGTGTATATTTTGAGGTGCTAAGTCCCTTTACTAAGTACCAAATTAAAGCTCAACACCTTGTCAATTTAATAGAATGCCAAGACAAATATTAGTTAAGTTAATTTATCAAAAATGCTGGATAATATTAAATATTGGAGGGCATGAATGGATCCTTTAAAATTCCATGGTAAGAAAGAAAAAAAAATTGAACGCCATTAAAAAAATGACAAGAGGCGTAGGCAATGGAGTGCTTGCTAGTGAGAGAACTCCACTTCTTACCAATAATGGCACAGATGACAAACAAATTACTATTGAATAGAATAATACATTTGTATCAGATCTTAAACATGGTGATGCTGTATAGGCTGAAAATGTGGGATTCTATCGTATATTATGATTGGCACAGCCAGAAGCAGGAAAATGGCTATAGCAACTATGGTGCTTATAATTTCATCAATGACAAACATTTTAGTTCCAAAATATGGTGGCAAGATTATTGATATTGTTAGTGGAGATGTCAAAACATAAGAAGAGAAAGCAAAAGCCTTCAAAACATTAATGTTGTTACCATATTAAGTTTTTGTTCTTCCCTTTTCTTAACTTAGCCTAAGTGAAATATGCCACCAATCTTTTATCTCAACTATTTCAACTCAATGCAACCGCGTATCATTTCAGTCAATGATTTCAATAGACTTAGTAAGCCTTTTATGCATTCAATAGACTATGAGTGCACATTTATCTCCATGCCTGGACATGACATATATATAATGTATATGTATTGTGGTTTTGCTTCTTGCTGGTAGGCTGAGGTGAGTCACTTCATGCTTGTTCATATGTTTAAAAATTATGCCATGAAAAACACTTTCTTTAATTCCATCTCGAGTTTCATTATATTGGTCAGTGCGTATTTGATTTTTATATTATTGTGAATTAACAGGAAGCGTAATGGGAAAACCCACATTTAGTTGGTTTAAATCTAAAAAGTATAAATATACAATCAATATGATTTAAATTTATATGATAAATATATAATGAATAAAGATAGATATTAATTAGGTGGAAATAATAAATAATATAATTTAATAGTATATATCATTTTAGATTGATTGTTATGTAATCAAAATTTACATAATGGATATTAAACTAATAAATTTTTATAAACATACGTAATTATAATATGGTTTTGCAATTTAAAACATATCATAAAAGAAATTTGTTGGAATCAAAATGCCCTGGAAACATACAATTTAATTGTAAACATTATTTTATACCCTGTGAATAAATTACATAAGGGCAGAGGTTTTTATTACATTTCTTAATATTTGATTTTCGTATGTGAAATGAAAATATTATAAATATTATGAGAAAATTATCAAAATAAGTTTGAAAATGATGATTTATGTCAATACCCATTTTTGTGTTATCTAAAAATTATGGAAAATGGATAATTAGAGCCTTTCAGTAATTTTGATAGTTTTAGGGGAAGTCAACCTAACCATTCTAGGAAATACCAAAAAGATATTTGTTTCTTAAATGTACTTCTTTTATACAAACAATTGAACTATGCTTGAATTAACTATTGTAGATAATTTAATATAGAATTTTGTTTTCATATTTGGTTGGCATAGGTTTGTCAATGTATGCTTATTACATCAGATATTGCATATATATGGTAATGATCCTTAGATTAGTTTACCCATTTGGTAAGCCTATGCTTTGGATTATATATATGTTATGCTTATTATGGATCTTGCATTGATGATACTACCCAAGCAGTGAGATGGTTTCTCAAACCTGGCTAGCATCACCAATAATGTGTATGGATAACCTGATCAAGCGATGTGTTATGAATTTGACTGATCTGGATGATCTTATGTTATTTAAAAACTTTGGCCAAAGTAATTTTAGATTTACATTGTTAATTCATATGTATGATTTGCATATTGTGCCATATCATAGTTGCAATGTATTTTTCTTTATGATACACATTATGTAGTAGAATCTTACAACACATGGGTGTACTAGCATATTGAGCAGTAATTATTGATATTTGATAATGCATTCATGATTTTAAAGTCCCTTGATACATATACCCAGATGATATGGTTATGTAAGGACTCTCAAATCAATAACCATGACATACTTACTCCATGGATATGTAACCCATCTATATGAATATATTATACCTAAGAAGATAATATTATGATTTGGATTTACTTAGCAGTATACAAACTATTTGATACCCTTTCTATATGTAGTTAAAATTCATAATGTGGTAGTATAGGAGGACACGAGGATGATGTTGGCCAACAATAATCCTAGATTATACATATTTGATGTAAGTGATAGGGTTGTAAAAACCATTTAGTCTTTTATCTATAATCAAGAAATCTATTTATACTTACCTCCTTATATGCACTCGTGTGAGAATACTATTGAGTAAACATTTTTTTACCTTTAGTAGTTTTGGTAGAGCTACTTCTAGCCCTAATTCTGTGTATATAGGTGACATCACAGATATCTATGGTAGCTCAAGGAGTGAGCATGGGCATAGGAAACTAACCTTGATAAGTATTCCTTAGTGTGACATTGGTTATAAATGTTATTGAAATAAAATAGCCTTTATGCAGCATAATATTGTTATGTCAACTTATCATCAAGATCAAGTTTTTTGCATCTTGTAAGTATGAAAACTCATATGAAGTATATTTCATGAGAAAGTTAATTGTGCAAGTAACTAGACTTTTCTAGAAGAACATACAGCATCATGAGGTGTACTTAGAGATTATGTTCTCTTCGGATTGTTATTGAAGGTATACTTAGATAGTATAATCTTGAGTTGCTTTATTATTATGGTTGGGTGTAAGATTGTTGTTGGTGTTGAGTCAGATACTCAAACACAAAGACCTATGATGGTATGGGATGTCATATAGTTTTATAGTATGGAATTTACTTGGATGGTACATATTGTATTATTACATCTTAACCCATACCTAAGTAAATATATATGTTATGGTTGTTAATGTTTGGGTAGAGTGATCATGAACTATGATAGTATGAGATGTCATAAATACTTTAGCTTAGATGTATATACTCAGGTGGTACATACTATAGGTATATGTTTAGACTCACCTAAATTGATTATTCTAATGATTTTGTTGGTTATTACTTGATATATATATTCATAGCAGTTAGCAAGACAACATGTATGTGTGCATACAATCTTAAGAGTTTAAATGAATGATAAGTTTGACTATTATATACTATAGGACTTGCTTATTTTGTATACTTAGCTTGCTTCTATGCCTAGCATATGATTCTTTATGGAACTAGGAATGCAAATTCCTTCATCATTGCTTTTATCTAGGTTTATATGTGAGAGTGCTTGGGTAAGCACACAATCCTAGATTAGAAAGATGTTATGATAGAGTGTGCCACCTAGCTTTGGAATTATACCAAAGATTTAGAAGCTCATCTATGTCATGAGTAGTTTATTCCTTATTTGGCTTAGATTTCCAATCCATTTGGTGGTGATATCTCATGGTGGACACCATCACAATTCAAAGGAGAGCTACATCAGACCTTGATTTTGAGGAGCATATATGTAGGCTTCCCAAGATTACGATGGGGCATCGGGTCTAGATCCTTAGGCTAGGTTAGGGTAGACTTGGTTTCATAGAAATCCATGTGACTGGTTGAATTAGTACTATTACTTAGTTTGGGATTTTAGATTGTGTTAATGTTCATAATATGATAGTAAACTTTATGTATCTTACATTTTTATTCTATTGCATGTAGTAGTGGAATGTTGAATCTATTACTACTTTAAGTTGTTGATTATATGAAAAACTAAAGTATTCTAATAACAATGGTTGAATGAATGTTCAATATTTAATTTTAAAAAAAAGAATACTAAAGGTCTAGAAGTATACACATAATGTTCAATCTCCAAATTTATGATCTGTTAGTATAGATTTATGTTTCTTTGAGCCTTGTGCACATTTTTATTTGGAGATCATCAAGTCATAGAGACCTGAGGGAAGAGTGATGAATTGGGAATGTGAGTTCTAAGTGATAGGATGGTATCTTATTTAGCCTCACATTGACTTAGATTATTGGTACTAAGTTGGATCCAATAGATGGACTTGTCGAATCTAGGATTTGACAAGTGGAACTTGTCGAATCTAGGATTTGACAAGTGGAACTTGTCGAATCTAGGATTTGACAAGTGGAACTTGTCAAATCTAGTCATATTTCCATACACATGTATACTAGATAGGCATTCTATGTGGATGATTATTCCATGATTGTATATATTTTTACAAGTTACTATTAATCATCATACTTGTCTAGAGCTCTGATTGAGTTAGGATAATATTGACATGTTATACTTATCTGAGGCTATGTAGAGTAGTGATAGTATTAACATATACATATCATTTTTTCTAGGTACCCTTAATACTTTTCTCCAGTTTGATAAATACAATCTCTAGGTTGGAGAGATGTGCAGAGGGAATGGAAAGTTTTGTGGGACTCTTCTTGGTCAATTGTTTTGATGATTTCATGTGTATTTGGAAATTTGGTAAGACTTTTTCTAAGTTTTTGAACCTCCGGGTGGTCATGTTAATCATTAGCATAAGTGACATTCACAAAAAATAATCACATAATAGAAAATTTCATCGAGTAGGGTCTTGTGGGACCAATACTCTGAGGATAGTGCTACTAGGGAAGACTTCAATGAATTTTTTAGGTTATTTCTGCATTTTTTTGCATAATTGAGTGCACTAAGATGAATTTTTAAGGTAAGATTTGTAGTTATTTACTTATTATGATAATAGATACTATGTTTATATGGTGATAAACTTTGATGTCATTCAAAACTTTTATGTCATTAGGGTGATGATCAGTTTTAGGGAGGAAGGATGTTACATCCCAATTTCACCCTATGATTTTACTTTCAAAATCTATGGATTTGAAATGGATTATAACTGATTATTTAATGCTATGATTTCTTATTCTAAAATTGGTTATAGTGATTACTATGATGTGAGATGATTTATATTGTACTCTATTAATTGTGTCATTAATGAATCTTTCAATAGGAAATTAAAATAGTAGATATGTTATATTTAATTTGTCAAAATAAATATTTATTATAATCTTAAATTGTTAAATTATATTAGACAATTATTAATTTTTGATATTTAATATATTATTTATGAAAATTAAATATGAGTATAAATCCTAATTAAACACTAAGATGAACACATAATTTAAAAAACTTATCTGGTATTAATCAAGTGGAATTGATTATTAATTAGTAATGCATGAAATCTTAAGAAAATTTTACTTGGAAAGGTGAAGTTGAGTTACCTCAATATTAATTGGGGAAATCATGGGAGGCTAATTGGGAGTTTAACTAATAATTAATTTTGGGACTCTTAGTTAATTATGGGGAATAAATCCTATAGCTTTGGTTCTCAAGTGGCATGAAAAAAATACACGGAGAAAGGAAGTGGAAGCAGGAAGAAGAGAAGGGGAAATTTTATCTGCAACGAAGAGAAAAGCATACCAGGTGACAACTGTAATTATTTTAAATGGAGTATTTTGAAATGAAAGAATTAGGAATTATAGATTTATATAAATATATATAGTATATTCCCCTATAAACTAGCATGCTATAAGTTTTATTTTCCAAAAATCTATAATAATAGTTGGCTTTGAGTTAGTAGATAATCCATTGGTGACTTTTCCTTATGAACCAAGAATTTAGCATAATATATATAGTTTCATTTGAGACATCTTTTTTTATCTATTGTTAATTGATTCAAATTGTCTAAACTATATAGGTCAGTTAGCCATGTTGTATGAGCCATGCCATATGCCATTAGCTTACAATTTAAACTACCATTACTCTATTACATGAATATATTTAGTTTGAAAGGCATCCCACTTCTTATAAACCTGCTCATTGCAATGTTCAGTTAATGATACATAGGCGGAGTTGTAATTGAATTGCCAAGTCTCTGAAGTGAGACAATGAGAAATTGGTATAATAGAATTGATTTTAGTGTCTGTAATTATTTTGCTATAGTTTTAAAGGAAAATGTTTTGTATATTTCGAGGTGATAAGTCCCTTTACTAAATACCAAATGCAAGCTCAATGCCTTGTCATTTTAATAGAACACTAAGACACATATTAGTTAAGTTAATTTATCAAAAATGTTGGATAATATTAAATACTGGAGGGCACGAACTGATCCTTTAAAAATTCATGGTAAAAAAGAAAAGAAAATCTGAAGTCCATTAAAAAAATGGCAAGAGGAGTAGGCAATAGAGCACTTGCTAGTGAAAGAAATCCACTTCTTACCAATAATGGCACATATGACAAATGAATTAATGTTGAATAGAATAATGCATCTATATTAGATCTTCATCATCATGATGTTGTACATGCTGAAAATGTGGGATTCTACCATATATTATGACTGACATGGCCAAAAGCAGGAAAATTGGCTATAGTAATTGTGGCACTTATAATTGCATCAATGACAAACATTTGATTTCCAAAATATGGTGGTAAGATTATTGATATTATTAGTGGAGATGTCAAAACACAAGAAGAGAAATCAGAAGCCTTTAAAACATTAACATTGTTACCATATTAATTTTTGTTCTTCTCTTTTCTTAACTCAACCTAAGAGCAATATGCCACTAATATTTTATCTCATTTGTTTCAACTCAACAAAATAGCATATCATTTGAGTCAAGGATTTCAACAGACTCAGTAAGCCTTTTACGCATTCAATAGACTATGAGTACACATTTGTCTCCATGCTTGGACATGACATACATATAATGCATATGTATTGTGGTCATGTTTCTTGCTGGTAGGGCGAGGTGAGTCACTTCATGCCTATTCTTGTATTTAAAAATTATACCCTGAAAACCACTTTCTTTAATTCCATCTTGAGTTTCATTATATTAGCCGGTGCATATTTGATTTTTATGTTATTTTGAATTGACGAGAAGCATAATGGGAAAACCCATATTTAGTTAGTTTAAATTTTATAAAGTATAAATATAAAATCATTATGATTTAAATTTATATGATAAATATATAATGAATATAGATAGATATTAATTAGGTGGAAATAAGAAATAATTTAATCTAATATTATATATCATATTAGATTGATTATTATGTAATCAAAATTTACATAATGGATATTAAACTAATAAATTGTTATAAATCTACGTAATTATTATAGGGTTTTGCCATTTTAAACATATCATAAATGATTTTTTTTGGAATCAAAATGTCTAGGAAACATACAATTTGATTGTAAACATTATTTTATACTTTATGAATAAATTACGTAAGGGCAGAGGTTTTTATTACATTTATTAATATTTAGGTTTCTTATGTGAAATGAAAATATTATAAATCTTATGAAGAAATTATCAGAATATGTTTGAAAATTCTGATTTGTGTCAATACCTATTTTTGTGTTATCTAAAAATTACGTAAAGTGGATAATTAGAGCCTTTCTGTAATTTTGATAGTTTTAGGGGAAGTCAACCTAACCATTCTGGGAAATACTAGAAAGATATTTGTTTCTTAAATGTACTTCTATTGTATAAATATTTGAATTATCTATTATAGATAAGTTAATATAGACTTTTGTTGACATATTTGGTTGATCTAGGTTTGGCAATGATCCTTAGATTAGTTTACCCATTTGTTAATCATATGCTTTGCATTACATATCTATTATGATTATTATGGAGCTTGCATTGATGATACTACCCAAGTAATGAGATGGTTTCTCAATCTTGGATAGCATCACCAATAATTGGAATGGATAACTTGATCAAGTGATGTGTTATGAATTTTTCTACTCCTGATGATCTTATGTTTTTTAAAAAAATTAGCCAAAGTAATGTTAGATTAACATTATCAATACATATGTATGATTTTCATATTGTGAGATATCATAGTTGAAACATATTTTTATTTATGATACACATTATGTAGTAGAATATTACAACACATTGGTGTACTAGCATATCGAGCATTATTTATTGATATTTGATATTGCATGCATGATTTTAAAGTCCCTTAATATACATACCCAGATGGTATGGTTATGTAAGGACTCTCAAATCAAGAACCAAAACATACTCCAGGAATATGTAACCCATCTATATGTATATCTTATACCTGAGAAGATAATATTATGATTTGGATTTACTTAGTGGTATACAAACTATTTGATACCCTTTTTGTATGTAGTTGAAATTTATAGTGTGGCAGTATAGGAGGACATGAGGATGATGTTGGACATTAATAATCCTATCTTATACATATTTGATGTAAGTGATAAGGTTGTAAAAACCATTGATTCTTATATCTATAATTAAGGAATGTATTTATACTTACCTCCTCATATGCACTCATGTGAGAATACTATTGAGTAAACATTTTTACCTTTAGTAGTTTTGGTAAAACTACATCTAGCCACTTGTAGTCACTAGTATTTTTTTTTTTTTAAATTACTACATTTTCTAAGTGCAACTAGGTGGGTTGTTACACTTCAAAAAAGAGATGTGAATTCCAATTCATCAAACACATCCCCAAGAAAAGTTACAGGTGCAAATATTTTGAGTAATAAAAGGACCCCACTTATTAATCTCCCTTTCAAAGCCTCTAATCTGCACTGGTCAGAATGTGTTCTAGGAAAATGACTAATGGGTGACCTCTCAGATGTACATTTGATCCTGTCAACTAACAATGACACTTGGGTCAATATTCCTGACTCTTTGGTCTAATTAGAAGATACTATGATGGTAAACTCTATTATTGCCAAGGTAAACAAATTTAGACCTAATATTGATTCACTTAGGAAATGGGCCAATAATCAGTTAAAGCCCAAGGGTCAACTCAAGGTTGTGGATTTACCAAAGGACTTCTTTCTGGTCAACTTCACCAACCAAGAAGATTGATTTAGGGTCCTCACAAAAGGACCCTAGTTTATGGGTAAAATAAATGTTTCAATCAAATGTTGGAAATCTAACACCAACTTGAATAACAAAACTCTTTATGATATACCTATGTGGGTGTCACTTCCAAATTATCTTTGAAATACTAAAAACCAATGATCAATTTTGAAGTTGCAAGGGTGCTTGGATAGCTGATCAATATTGATCCAATTACTGTGGCTAGGAGAAGGATGATTGAAGCCAAAGTTTAGGTATTTATTATAATAGATAAACCAATTTTTTATGTCATTAAATTTAAATCTAAATATGGGGTTTGGTCTCAAAGAATTGAGTACAAAAATTCCAACCTAATTTGTTCTAATTATAATACTTATAGTCACTCCCTAAATTATTTCCTTAAGCATCCCATTTCCCTTGCTCCCTCCCCTATTTTGTCCCCCTATCAGGTTCCCTTTGTGTCCCCTCATCAAAACCCAATTACCCATTCAGCCTCACCCCATCCTCACCACCCCACCACCCTAATCCCTTCTCCCTTTTATGCTCTCAACACACACTCTCATTCTACTAAGCCCATTGTAAATAGGAAACATATCCACTCTCATCCCTCTTCCATGGGTTTGACCTCTACTTTGGAACCTGGTTAGATTGGGACCCCTATAAATGCACCCTCTTAGAGTCCCTCTCATAAATCCCTACTTAATCAAATCCCCCTATTTGATGTTATCTCTATGAATTCCATCCAAAAAAGTCCTAGGGATTCATCTAACACTTGGGTTGTACTACAAATATCATCCTCAAACCAATTGGGTGTGGATAATTTGGAATTGCTTCAAATCCCATCAAGCACCACTCATTTGGAATTTTTTTGTAGTGGAGGATCCACTCATATTAATTCCTCAACTTGTAACAATATATCCATGGATAATAAGGAGAAAGAATAATGTTCCACTCCATCAAAAGAGAGGAAACAAATTAGACAAAAACAAAATAAAAAAGAGACAGGAAGAAATCAAACACTGGAGAAGGACAAAAATAACATCGTAAAACCCCAAAGAATGTATCTCATAAAAAAGAGACTACCAATGAATTAAACAAGGGTTATCAAAAAACCCTTAAAACCCACTTCACCAAAAAAAAGAAATGATGTTCATTTATTGGAATGTAAGGGAATGGATAACCCTAGAAAGTAGAAATTGGTTGGTAATTTAATAAATAGAAATAACCCAATGATCATTCTTTTATACAAGACTAAAATGTCAAAAGAATCATTCTAGAAACATAGTAACTTTATATGGAAATAATCAAATTCATTATGTATGAGCTCAGATGGCACCTCTAGCAGAATTACCACCCTATGGAACCCACAGGAATTGGAAGGAGAACTTCTTGTCAAGATCAAGAATCATATAGATATACTCTTCAAAATAAAAACTCCAAAGAGGAAGGGATAACATCTAACCTTTATGTTCCCAATTTTAGGATGGCTAGAAGAAAGCTTTGGGATGACTTGATAGCTTTAAAAAAAATTAACAGGAATTAGATATGGCTTCTGGTAGGGGATTTCAATTCCCCTATCTCCTATGGAAAAAAAGATGGCATTAAATATTTTCCAAATAGCGTGGTGGAACTTAATGATTCTATAACATAATATATACTAGTGAATTTTAATCTCAAAATAAGTCCTTTCACATGGACTAACTGAAGGATAGGTGAAGATCTAATATAGTTCTGACTCGATAGATGTCTAGTCTCCCTATGTTGGGATATCCACAATAGTAGCTCCTTATATTCCCTCCCCAAGATCAGATCATACCATAAACCTATTATCTTTGAAGGAAACATCATACCCAAATTGAAAAACTTCTTGTTCATATTTAAAGTCATGTGGATACATCACCCAAATATATATGAAGACATTAAGGTGTGGTGGCAAGAACCATTCTTAGGATCCCATATGTTTATCCTAGTAAAGAAACTTAATTACCTGAAAACCAAATTGAAAGTTTGGAATAAGGGGTTTTTTGGTAATATTTTTACTCAAAAGAAACACATAAAAGGACTTAGAAAGTTTGAAATCTTCTCCTTACTTCACATTACTAATGAATAGACATTTGATATTGATAAGGATATCCTCATCACCTATCATAATCTTAAATCCAAAGAAGATTATTTTTGGAAACAAAAGTATAGATTCCTTTACCTAAAGGAAGGGGATAGAAACACAAAAAAAAATCATCAGCAGGAGTCTATAAATAGGGACAAAGTTATGATTCAGAAACTTGTACAGGATGATGGAAGGAAATGTACAAATCTACAAGACATTGATGATAGATAATTCAATACTTCTAGGATCTACTCATAGAAAGAGGATCCATAAATAAATTTATGGAGGAAAAAATGCTTCACAACATACCAAGACTTATCTCTCAATATGACAGTACTGATCTCCTAAAACCTCCATTGGTGGAAGATATTAAGGTAATGGTGTTCTCAATAGAAGGAGCCAAAGCTATAGGACCAAATGGATTCCCTCCAATATTTTTTTATAAATTTTGGGATATCATTCACTCAGAGGTAGAATCTATTATACTAGATTTTTTAGAGAAGGGATAGTTCTAAAAGATCTTAATAATACCTTTCTTGTGCTTATTCCCAAAAAGCTTAGAGCAAATCATATCAAATACTTTTGATTGATAAGATTATGTTCGATGGCTTACCAAAAAAAATTTGTAACTTTGGTCAAAAGAATTCAACCCATCCTAGAGAGAATCATTTAAGAAAACCAAAGATATTTCATCTCAAGCTGATAAATCATGTATTGGGTTATCACTATTGATGAGGCAATCCATTCCACACATTTGAATAATAATCATGGAATGTTCATCAAGCTTTATATGAACAAATCTTATGATAGAGTCTCCTAGAAATTTCTAGATAAAATATTAAAGAAGTTTGGATTCAGTTGCTCCTTCTGATCCATCATTTAAAGTTCCATCTCTACCCCTAAATTCTTGGTCATTGTCAACACTATCCCAAAAGGATTATTTTTAGCTAGGAAAGGTCTAAGACAAGGGGATCTGTTGTCCCCTTTTATTTTCATCATTCTTGATGAATCCCTAGGAAGAGCAATAACTTTAGCCATAAACATAGGTTTTGTTAAGGGAATCAAAATAACCCAAGGATCCAAACCAGTCTCACATGAATAATTTTTTGATGATACCTTCTTAATCTTAGAATCTAAATAGAAGAATCCAAGAATTTTAAAAGGATCCTTCTAGATTATGACAAAGTGTCCAATTAGAGTATCAATATCAATAAAAGTTTTGCCTTCTTCATTAACACCCAAGAAGGCCTTCAATTGAAATTGGCTAACATTCTCAACTACCAAATTAGCAAGTTTCCCTCTTTTCATCTTGGACTTCCACTTTTCACTAGTAAATTAAAAGATAAATATTGGAACCCACTAGTAGGTAGAATCTAAAAGAAACTTTTAGGATGAAAAGGTCATATCCTTACTCAAGCCAAAAAGATCCAACTGCTTAAGAACACCATTCATAGTATCCCAATTTACTTCATGTCTCTTTTCAAAATTCCAAGCAAAATTGTAAATAAAATTGAATAGATAAAACACAATTTCTTATGGAAAGGGTCATAGGAAAGATCCAGATTTCCATTGGTTCATTGGGATAAGGCCTGCCTACCCAAATCAAATGGTGGACTTGGGCTTCAAAAAATAAGATATATGAACACAGCTTTCCTTGTAAAAATGTGATGGAAAATCCTTAAAGAGGATAAACAATGGACTCAAATCATAAAATCCAAATATTTAGAAGGTAATAATGAAGATAGCTTTTTATGGGAGGAAGGTCCAATGGATGGTTAATCCTTTTGGAAAGCGATCTCTTATGGGACAAAAATAATATAAAAAGGGTATAGGTGGAAAATTGGCAATGGGGAATAGGTGGATTTTTGGTATGACCCTTGGTTATCTCAATTCCCCCTTGTGTTTCAAAACCAATGGACCAATCTATCTATCATTTTTAGAATAGAGTGGGGCACTAAAGTTAAAGACTATTTGGACTACTCAAGAGGCTCTCCAAAATGGAAATCCATTAATTTGGATAATATCTCATATGAGGAGTCCTAGGTTCTCCTCAAGATCAATTCAAAAATAAATAAAATTTACATACCCCACTTCCCCAAGAAGGATGTTATTATTTGGTTCACTAAAGATAGTGGTACTTACTCGATGAAATCAGGATTTTTAGTGGATTTGGATCTAGAGGATAAATGGGATCTTTGGAGATGTCTTTGGATAAAACACATTACCCCTAATATCAATGTATTTTTTTGGATAGATATTTAGAACCAAATTCTCACTACAGATAATCTTATCAAGAGGGTCATAACAATTCTTAATCTCTGCTCGCTCTATTCTACCAATGTAGAGTTAGTTTAACACCTTTTTCTAGAGTGCCCTTTCAATTACTCCATGATTTATATGTTGTTTAATTATTTTCTTATTTCCTTGGTATATACATGATCCATTCAAGAACTTATTTAGTAATGGAAACCCCCATTATCTCTTTCATCTCTTTATTTTTTGTAGAACCTTACCCTTTCTCACTTCTTTTGGGCCATTTGGAAGGCTAAGAATAATTAATTTTTTTAAAATAAGAGCTCTTCTCTTGTGTCGATATTCAAACATTTGTGTTCTTATATAATGGAGAATTAGAAATATTTTATCCCTAAAGACAAAGTCAGTAGCTCCTCATCTAAATATTTATTGCTTTGCTTGTGAAATTTATCTCAAATGATGGTAATGACATCATCGGTGGTGGTTTGTTATGCCACTAAATGGTTAAATCCCCCTGTTGGGTGGCTTAATCTCAACTTTGATGGCACCTCCAAAATCAACCCAAGGTCATATGGTGGGGTGATTCATAATCATGATGGTGTTATTATTATTTCTAGTATGGGTCCTTTGGGTCATCAAACCAACTATGTAGCAGAGGCTATGGCTACCTTTTGGGGAATTCAACTTACTTCTTGACTCCACATTCCCAACATCATCATTGAAGGTGACTCCCTCAATATCATCCAAGCCCTTGATGGTAAGGTCACCTCATCCCATACCATTAAACCCTTGATTAATGATGCATGTAACTTTTTAACTCTTTTGCACATGTTTACATTATCCATATGTATAGCGAGGGGAATTTTGTATTGGATTGACTTGCTAATTTTGGCATTGATTTTAACAAACTAGTCATGTGGGATAGTCCTAATCATATCCCATCCCAAATCCTGCATACCCTCAATAATGATTGTGCCTTGTCTTTTCCTTGAGTTGGCTTGGGCTACCTAGAATGATGTATTAATGAATATCATGTGAATTAGGTAGTTTTATCATTTAATGCCATTGGGAATGTCATCTTGATTGAATTCTCTATAAGTATCACAAATATTTCCCATTGAAATTAGTTGATAATGGGTGGAGAGAGAGACTGAATGGAACCACTATCATGTTTGGATGTTTAGAACAACAAGAAAACCTAGAAGAAACTTCATAAAGGGCATTTGGAATATTTTATGCAATGTATTACCAACCATGATGAAAACCTGTTGAAGGCCTTTTTTCTTGCATGGAATAAATGAATTTTTAAGATGAGGGGTCTGTACATTAAGGTCTTAGAGGAAAATATCGAGGAGGTGATGAGTATGCCATGTAATGGAACAAAATCATTCAAAGACAATAACAAGCTAGAGCTCATGAAAAAGTTTTTTGAAATTGATGAAGAGATGAAGATCGATAAAAAGGGCTTCCTTAGACTCAACCTTCCAAAATGTTGGCCAGATATATGCTTGTAGGTGATGAAATATCTCAGCTTAGAAGGTAAGTTCATAGTCATATTATTGTACCACTTCCTTCTTCTCAATCATTTTAAAGGATACAAAATTAATCTACCTTTTTACTTGTTAAAATCATTAGAGAGTACTACACTAGTGTACCAGGTTAGCAATAAGAATGAAATCATGCACCATGGTTTGGTTTTTCTATTAATTCAAAAAGGAGAACTTGTACCGAGTAGACCCCTTCCCTCTACTAAAGACCTTCCCATGGAAGATGTCCCTGTTGATGTCCTTGAGCTTCTGGGTAATGCATAGACTTCCCCCATACCGGGTTCTTTTACCCCATCCATTAGCCTTTTCATACTCCCCTTAACTATCTGATTTCCCCTTCTCTACCCTCATTCAAAAAACATAAACTCATTTCCACTCCCACCAAATAAGCACCCACCACTAAAACCACTCTCACCCTATCCCTGGATGACTCTTTGAACTAGTGAAATAGGTATTTTTAGACAAGATGGAATAGGTTGATATGGCCATATTCAACCTCATAGTGCACTAGAATAGACTAAAGGAAGCTATGATGAAGCTCAAAAAAGACTTGGACGTAGTTTTGAAGATGAAAAATAGTTTTCCTGAGAAGAAAATGGAACCAATGCAAATTTTGGAAGAATCCCCTATGCAGGATAAGGCCAATCTAACCTCATATGTGATCATAATTTATTATTAAAAATGTAAATACATTCATATTACACAAATTGAACATAAGAACCATGAAAACTCTAAATTTTATATTGAATAAATATTATCCTATGTATTCTTGACATCCTTATGTTGATTTGTCTATTCACCATTTCCTTAACTTAAAATATATAAGATATCCTCCAATGTCTTGTAAACTTTGAAAAATCATTTTTTTAGTGCTTTCATAAGTGGTGATGAAGGAGTGAAGCATAGCTAGCATAGGTAGGGTAGATTTTGAGGAGTGAAAGTGAGAGTGTGATAAGGGAGAGTTTTTTTAGGATGAATATGATGATGAGTAGATAGAGGAGGAAGCACTTGAGGATCAACTAAAATAATCCATGAAAGTGTTGCTAGAAGATATTAGGGTTTTGATAGTTTCAAAAGTGTAGGGAAAGTTCCCAAATATGTTTTCTGACCTTATAAGGAATGTAGCTTTGGTTATTTTTAAAAAAAATAATCTACAAGTAGATGTGGCTCCTTGGCATAGAGGGTGGGTGGTGAGGGATTTAGGTTTAGATCCACCATTCTCTACTCAAGGGTTGAGCTCAAAAGTTGAAAATATTTCCTTATCTCATAACCTTGTCCACCTTTTTTTCATCTTTACTTAAATCCTTTTCAAAGGAGCCTATGGTTGAGATGGGAGTCAAGGCTAGGAATGAGTTTGGTGATGTGTCAGAGCTAGAAAAAAATATTTCAAAACTTATCATCACTTTAGTTATTGGGGTTGTTGATGATGGTGTTTTGTTCTTTTCTTTGCCAGGAAGCTTGGATGAGAAATTGAAGGTTTTATATGACTTGAGGGGTTCAAGGATAGTGGTGGTTGATGTCATGAGAATAACCTTATTTCTCTCCTTTCACCAGTGATTTGGTTTTCTTTCAGATGGATTGAAATATATTTTGGACTTAAGGATGTTGGCGGTTTGGCTAGTTATAGTTTGGTCATGGTCGGTTGGGCCCTTAATCATTTTTTTTAGATTTCTCTAAGGATGTCGGTCCTTGTGGCTTAATCGCTATGCAAAGTTAAATGGAAATCAGTGTTATTTTTTTTCCTAATCCCTAGGTATTTATTTCTTTTTGGGGCATGATCAAGGTAACTGGGGTTTGACTTGATGGCCATTGTAGGGCACATGGTCTTTCAATCTAGTTTGGTGAAGTTGAATTCGATCCTAGTGGAGCTTTTTTATAGATGCTAATTTTGTCTTATTGTGTGTTTCATTGATGTTGTTCACCAATTTTAGATGGTGGCTTTATTTATTTTTTACTTGATGGTTTTGGCCTTGGATAATTATGGTTTAATTGGCTGGTATAGTCTATTTGATGATCTTTTATCCTTAGTATTTTAAGGTGAATCCATGGAAGGTAGTAATATGTTAAGTTTGGTTTCAGATTTTTAGGTAATATTGAAGTATGTAAAATGGTAATAAGTAGGAATTATGGTAGTCATGTTTATAGCTCTCTATTTTCATCTATGAGTCCTCATTATAGAACTAAGAAGGCAGTAGAAAGTAATTTTGGGTTTCCAGTTTGATTTATTTTGTGGTTAATGCTAAAGTATTTGTAATACTCTCAGTTTGTTATTTTTTTGTTATTTGGTTGGCTATATTCCTTGAAGGTAATACCTTTAATCCAGGCCATTTTTTTTTTGAAATCTTACGTTATAAGGTCCAGGGACCCTTAAAATCTCTAGCATCGATAAAAAAAATTGTCTTATGTTAATTGTTTGAGTGTCTCATGTAATTGTAAAAGTGACTTAAACTTGTGAATGATGCCAAAAAAATTGATGAGTAGCCCAATTTTATGTACAAATGATTCATACATGCTAGTGGCTGGAAATGACACATAATAAACTTGTGTTAAAGTAACAGGTGATTCATGTATGCTTATCAAGGACTCACATTTATGAATGATTTGTAACCCAACATGAGTGACTCATACCTTTTTTATGAGTGACTCTTAAGTTTACATATTATTATAGATATAAACATCAAAATTAAATGAATTTTTCATTTGACATGGTTGTTGAGTGTGACACTTTGTTTGATTATTGACATGCATGTTTGCATTGGTTTGGTTTGCATGGGAAAATTTTTAATTTTGTGGATGAACCCAAACTTATGATTGGCATTGGATTACTTGATGGATTTACTAAGTCAATATTTATGAATGGGTGTAATTAGGTCACCAATGAATGGGCACATCTATTTTTTTCCTTAATGTGGCTTGTTGCTAGATCTTGATAATTGGTAAGGGTGTATGCACAAGCTTTGACTGATGATCTTTGTACTCCATTAAAAAATGGAAATACATAGTATCCTTGAAATTTTAATATTGTAAATGAGAATTTAAGTCTCATGTTGACTTTTTTGATTATTTCAATGTGTAAAAATGTGACATATTTAATAAATTATTGTAAAGACTTAGTCAATATTGTAAATTTTAAGGTTGATAAAACCTTTATTGAAATATGTTTTCGTTTAAATAGACTATTGTACCTGACATCACATAGGAAATTTGTAGATATGTACAAGCTAAATTATATTTTCCTTATGTGAAAAATGAGGCTAAATAAATATATTAAAAACACATTCTTTCTTATTATGATGCTATGTTGTAAAAGGGAATAACTCTCATTATGAGTATTTATAAACATTAAGAAACTTATAAACCTAAAGTAAAGGAATATTAATTTTAATGTTTCAAACTTATTTAGAGAATAATAACATGGGAAAATATCCAATCAAAAATATATTGGAAAAAATAATTTGAAAAAATAGATTCGGTCTTTCAATTAATGTTTTTAGTTTCCTTAATAGCTTTGTGAACATGCATTAATGCTCTTCTTAACATGTGTAATTCATTATGATGATTTAACTTGTTTTATTTCTTGGAATCAAGATGTACTGTTAGGACCCAAAAGCACCATTGATTACCAAGCAACTAAACATGCGGAATTAAACCAGAATCACAAGTAACTAGAATTCAAAAATAACACAGAATATGAGAGACAATACCCAATTGTATTAATACTCTTCCAAAAAAGAATTACAAATGAAGAGACGCCACACTCTTCCCACCTTATAGGCTTCCCACACCAAGTGTTTAGTAATTCACCTTCAAGAGCTCACTCTCTCAATTACGGTCCCAACACACAACTCAAACACAGAGTTGGTGTTCACCTCCACCAGCCAGTAACAACACTGCCAGTCAACCAGTTAGTAACAATACTACTAGTACACCGAGTATACACACATACTCAAACTAAGTACACAACGCACTCCAAGTAGATCTCCCATGAACTTGCAACAACTTGCAACTCAACTGATCTTACTTTGGAAGGATCTACCTTGCCTTCCTCTTTGCTCTCCAATTGAGTACACACCGTACTCTAAGTAGATCCCACTTGATCTTGCTCCCTGTTGTGTTGCCGTCACCTTGATCCTATTGCCACCTGTAGATCAACCTAGTTTTACACACCTACAAACCTAGATCTCGCACACACATACACCTACAAATCAATGATCTTACTTACCATGCAGATCTCCAAACATGGCCTTGCACACCTGTTGACCAAGATCCTACATACATGAAGAATCCTTTTGATTCTCCAAACCATCACCCATACTTGGCACTGTGACACTAGGAGGAACACACCTTGCTCTCTTCCCTCTGAAGGAGCTAATATTTGCTCTCTTACTCTCTAGCACAAATTACAATACAGCCCATGAGTCTATTATATAGATCTCATGCAAACAATAATTAGACATCTAATTAAAATAATTAGATCCAAAACTAAAGACTATAATTAGCCTTCTTACATTCAAACAACTGGTTCATTAACTAACTGTTCATGCAACCGATAGTTTCAAAACCGCACAGGCGCCTAACGTCAGTCCCTGTCTGCCTGGGGGTGACCAACGTCAGCCGATCTCTGACCATCATTGGCAGCTTCTTGTTTCCACCTGACCGACGTCGGTTGGCTTGACCGATGTCGGTTGGCCTGACCGATGTCGGTGACTATGACACTCAGCACCCTCCTCCAATGTCTGCATCAGTGAAGCTTTTAGCTCCACAACCTAACATGTACTTCAATGCATGTTGGATTAATACCTTAACATGTCTAAAGTTAATTTAAAAGGTTTAAATATTTTTTAACCCAAATATGGTATAAGGATGATAATATGAGAAGAAAAATAATTTAATTTAGTTTTGATAACAAGTCCTAATTAAGAAGATAAATGAGATTTCATCTAAAAATATTAGATTTTTAACTCATGTACTTAATTATAGCCTTTTGGTAGGGACTAAATATGACTAATTTCAATCAATGCTTAACCTAAGGAGTTTTGAAATGTAAAGGAAACTTGTTGAAGAAAAGGATAAAGGACCTTGTCTAAGTTAAGTGTTGGTAATGATATTACCTTACTCAAGTAAATTTTATGCTAATAAATTTTAATTTTAATTAGATTAACATGAAATATAAATATATGTGGCATAACTTGAAGTAAATAAGGTTTAATATTCATTCAAAAATACATTCATTAAGAAAAACTCATAAAATTAATAATGCGAGTGTGTGCATGTAATTTAGATCTTGAAATAAACAACAACAAACTAATTCCTACTCTAAATTAAGTGTAACGTTGGATTGAGCAAGTAAGGGAATATAAAAATATATGCACTTGCTAAGTGAATATACCCCTTATTAAATGGATTTGCTTGTGATTTGATGGATTATATTTTCTCAAAGAACCATGCAAGATTCTAGCAACATGTACCTATGAAGAATTATTGCTTAGTTACAAAGATGACATAGATTTTTCTAGGATGTGAGAGGGTTTTTCTAAGATCTAGATTTTTTTATCTCATGATAATGAAAGATGAAGAGTGAATTTATATATTTTTGGATGGGAAGATGAATTTTTGAGATTAACTTAATCATATTTGGAAACCTTGAGTTTGGATATATGAGATTAACTCACTTGATCTAAGGCTCGCATGCTTTGATTTGATTTAAAACTGATTTGATTGATTTTGTATATATAGAAATTATTTGATTTTTTAGATGTGAAAGTATAAATCAAGGAGTTAGCTAGTTTCATGGATTGATAAGTAGATAGGATTAATTTCTAATGGTGAGTTTGACATGGGTGGGGATAATTATTATTTATTTATTTATTTTAATTATGTGTACATGGAATTAGTTAGGACTTAATTAACTAATTAATAATGATTAATTCGTTAACTATCCATAGGATTGATACAGTGAGATCAAATAAGATTAATTAATTAACATAGTGTAATTAATTAATTAATGTGGTGGTATTAGTATGAGTTAGTCAGGATGTATGGATAATAGGATTAGGTGACAGAATTAAGGTGTCTACATTTTTCCCTCTTTGAAATGGATTTGAAACTAAAATAAGCAAAGACTTTTCAAATAATTTATAAAAATAAATCAAGTGCAAGAGGATGCCCCTAGTGTTATGGTTGGTAGGGAAATACCCCCTAGAAATGGAATTCAAGGATGAAAGACGTGTATGGGCTCCCAAAATGAATATTTAGGATTCCCTCTTAGTGATAATGAATGTTAATTTTGGATAGTTAGTTAGAACAAATGTTTAGGAATGAATTTGTATGTGTAGATGATGTGATAATGAATGTTGTTAATCTTGCACTGAATTCTAAATGTTTGAACTATCTGATATTTTTGATAGCATATACAAGATGCACCATGATATGGATAACCATGATGACATTGTTTTAATATGTAATAGGACAGACACAGAGACAAAAAATAAGAAAACACACAGACAATTAATAATAACAAGGAATTAAAAAACATGCACAAACTAAAAAATATATTATGTTTTGTTCCTTGTCAATTTAAAAAATCAATATTTAGTGATTGATGATAATGATATCTTTGATTTGCCCCAATAAATGATGTATGTGAGGGGGTTGGATTTGGAAGGATATATACAAATAAATTTACAATGATTTTTTTAAATATGAATAAATATTATAATAGGACTAAGAAAGATAAATGGTTTTTTGGGTTTTGACCTTTCTATTTTTTATTTTATTTTTTGGATTTTTAATGAGGCTAAAAACAAAGTGAAAACTAGTTCTAGCATTAGGTATGGAGGTGGTATTGGATGGAATTATTGAGATATTTAGGATGGGATATCCTAGGACTATATTGCATAAGAATCATGAGCCCAATCATCCATGTGCCATTTTGATGTTGTGTTGTAGTGTGATTTAGAAAATATATGATATACCAATATATTTTCAAAACATGTCTCAATACTTTTTCATGTCCTTATCAAGGTCAAAATCGAGGATAAAGATGGGCAATATGGTAGGATTACAAGGGTAGTTTAGGATGTAGAAAACATATTTACACATGATGCCAAAAATTGGTTTTCATCATGGTACTTACCCAAGGTGCCATAAAAATGGTTTTCACATGCGGATAGGTTTTTTAAAATATTTTACGCCTTTTAAAAATAAAATAAAACATTTAATTTGTTTTAATGTTTTTAATTTTGCATTATCATTAGATCCTTCAAGTATAGAGAGCTTGATATGCATGATATTCATGAGATCATCAAACTCATGTCCATCTTGCATGACCAACTTATATGTTGTTGACCCAAACTTGGTGATAATGAAATATGGACCTAACTAATTAAGATCAAACTTACCTTTATTTTCATAGTCCTAATTTGTGTTTCTTTGATTTTATTTTAGGATGAGGTCATCTATTTAAAATTATTTGGATTTCATATACTTATTGTAGCTTCTTAGTATCCTATTTTGATATGCTTTCAAATTATCAGTACACTGATTTATTTTTCATAAATAAGTTCCAACTCATGAAGTCATGTGACTCTATTCTTCATCAGTGATCAGATATTTTAGGTAGATGTGCAAAGAGGGTAGCTAAATATTAATGGGTAATATAGATTCAACTCCAAAAATAAGGGAGTAATATGTTGTCATTGTGGATGTGTAGACACTAGTAAAATAAGCCCATAAGGAAGGATAAAGCTGAAGATGCCAATTTTAACCAACGTTATTGGTAATATTTCTTAGGATTTTTATTGAGGGTTTTATTTGAAACTTTGGCTTGGTTATTATCTTATGGTTAACAAGGTTTGGACCATTTATGTTTGATATGGAATAGGTCATAGGGGGTTTTAACTTATTTATTTTTAAAGGACTTATCATTGTCAGTAATGATGGTTGAATGGATATCGTAACAATGAATGAGGTGATTGAGGATGAACTTGGGTATTTTTTTTCTAGATGCATATGTAATGGGGATAACTTCTACCCATTTTTTAAAGTTCTCGATCACTATGAGGATGTGTTTGTGGCCATCAAACGAAGATGGCTTTATCTTCCTAATGATATCAAGCCCTCAAGTAGAGAAGGGCCATGGATTTATGATTGGATACAATGCTTAGGAAGGCATGTGGATGAGGTCTCCATGATTTTGATAAGTTATACCTTTTATGAGATACTAATAAGCATATTTTTCCATGGTAGGAAAATAGTGTGCTATTCTAATTAGTCTACTTTCTAGGACCATGCCACTGGTGTGCATTACATATATTTCATCATGAACTTCCTTGATCTCTAAGTTGGCTTCTTCTAAATTTAAACATATTAATAAGGTACCATCATAGCCCCTATGATAGAGGGTGTTACCAAAGATAGTGAAGCAGAGGCATGTTGGTGAAGTATTTTATTTGATTACATGAAAGATCAAAATAGAGGATGTGGTCATGAAGTTAAGTGTAAATGTCATGATACTAGGGGATCTAGGACCAATAATATCATAGACCATTTCAAATTTTGGGACATCGTATGTTGTTATCTTAAGTTATTCAACCAAAAACTAACATTGTTGGGTATCTTTTGCATCTCAAGGAGAGAATCAATGGTAGCCATGGCATCTACATTTTATTTCTTACATGAGGGACTTGTTCAAATTTTATGTGCACAAAGTATTGCTTTAACAACCATTCATTTATAAGGGATGAGTTTCTCATGTTTGGCCTCGTACTAATCATTGAGTTATTTAATTATGAGTTAAGAGTCACCATAGACTAATAAATGTTAAATTTTCATGAGTTAAGAGTCATCATAGACTAACAAATGTTAAATGTTCCATTGTATTTCTAGTTTGAGGCCCACAATTATTGTTTCATACTTGGTGATGTTGATACTGAAAGGAAGCCCAATTCTGAATGATTTGGGGATGATATCACCCTATGGTGTATGGAATAACATTTGAAAATTATGTTAGGGTGGAAACAAAAAAAAATTATTCCTTGAAACTGAGAGTAGCTCCAAGTTAAATGATCTTATGATTCTCTTTTATTCTAATGTTGACACCAATAGTTACCTCAACAAGTAATTTAGAGTTTTCATGTAACTATGTCAGCATAAGAAGAAGGTTGAGTTCCTCATCTGTTAATGCCTTTGAAAGGTTTTCACCAATATAATCATCTTTATTCTCTTGATTTTGATTTTTTTGATCCAATAGTACCTCAAAGAGGTTCTCTCTAGGGGACTTTTTTTTTGAATTTTTTGTTTCTTTTTATTTTTATATTTATTTTGACTAAGGAACTCTTCCTACTCCCCAAAATATGTTGACATGTCTAGGTTAATTTCAAAACCATTTTTTATCCACTAGTATTATGCCATCTCTAAGTCCCATGAATTATGTGATAGTTTCATCATTTTGAAATAAATTAATTGGTATGTGATATTGTCGGTCCCATATAGTAAGTTCAGGGTATTTACGTCAAGGTTAATGGTGAGGACATTGATGTCATTTAAAATTTTGGTGGAAGCAATATCTTCATAGATATTATGAAAGGAACATGTTTCAATATGAGAAGAAACTTCCTCATGGATAGTGTAAATTTCACTAACATCCTCATATTGATCACCAGGGGGTTTTTATTTGATGTTGTAATATTATTTATATGCATGAACATGTATGGGTTCTTAGATCCCTTTTTCATTAAGGCCTAATATTTTTACTTTTAAATTCATAATTTAACATATTTTTTTTGTTATAGGATATTCATTACTTTGAAAACAAGATGTTAGGTCACTATCATATATCCAGGCATCATTAAAGCTTTTAATTTTATCATCTAAGAGAAATCCTAATTTGCCTAAACTGATTGTGCCAAAATGATAGGGATTACCTTTGTCTTCATGTTCCTATTGGGTTTGTCATAGCTTCGAGGAGAAACAGGGAGTTTACCCACATGGAAAGTATTTTGGATTTAATATTCTCCATAACCTTTTTCAATAATCTTGAAACTAGATTTAGAATGTGGGGTTTTAGATGTAGATAGGAGTTCATCTGGATGTATATAAGATGAATACATTTTTATTTCTAGTACTTTGGATTCATCTATTTCAAAGGCATTTTTCATGATTAGATGGTAATTGGTGATAAGGCCCCTCCAACATTTTTCAATATTGGAAATGTTGAGGATCACTAGGAACATTCACTTCCATGCTTGAATGCATAAATTTGATGCATCAATTAAAGGTAGATGAGACAACTTTCATAGCATGGATCCATGCTCAACTAAGAACTATGTTGTAAGGGAGGTCAAGATCAATGACATGGAGCAATGTTTTTTTTGTGATAGGCCCAACTATGATAGGAAAATATATAGTGCCTATTGATTCCCTTTAAACATTATCATATGATTTGATGGTGATAGTATTTGGATCCAATTTTACTTAAAATAAACCAATATGTTTTATTAATGTTAAGGTATAGATATTCAAGCCTGATCTAGTGTCTACAAGCACTCATCACTTTATTTTTGGTGATGAAGGCCTTGATATATAAGGGGAGATCATGTAATGGTCAAACAAGAGACATGTCATGTTGGTCAAAGATGATTTCATAACTATAATAAATATTTCAAATGATTTATTAGAATTAGGATACATCAATGTTTTGGGGGGCTCTTACCTCTTGGATGAATTTGTACAAGACATCATTACGATTAGTGGATGTTTTGAGAAGATCCAAGATAGAGAATTAGGCAGTATTTTTCTAAACTTGTTCAATAAGGTTGTATTGTCCTTTATGGGTAGGTGGAGGAGGCATTTGGATAGCAATTTTTTTATTCTTAGTTGTGAAAACATAATATATGGATTTGATTTTAATGGTTGTGACATGATTGTCTATATGTTCAATGTGACTAACAACTACATAGTAGAAATGGGCGACTTTTTATAATTGACATTATTTGTTTGGGAATTTTGACCTTAATTTGGTTATAAAATATTTTTATCATGTTTTATAAATAGGTCTTTGTATATATATACTTGTTGATTGTTTGATGTGGATGTACTTCCTTCTATTTCAATATCTCTTCTATCAAATAGAATTTGAACATAATATTTCAACTTCATGCATTGATTGGTTATATGTCCTTTGATTTTAAGAAACTCACATTATTTATTCTATTTTTTCCATGTGGGTTTTGGTTTGTTTTCATCAAATGGATTAGTTTATGGAAAAACTATCATGTGTATAGTGACCAATCAATGAAAGTCAACTTATAAAGATTCACACAGAGGAGCATAGTGCCTTATTTTGATCTCATTTTTAGGTTTCCCCTTATTATTGATAATGTTGGAAGTACTTTGGACATCTTGAATGTGTTTTCAATCAGTAACTCTATCACCAACAACATTTTTGTTTTTGCTAAGGAATTTAAATTTTTCTAATTATATTTGATTGTGATGATCCTTATGGAAAGGTTTTACCGATCCTTTAGTGATAAGGTCTTTCTCAATCTCAAATCTTTTTTCATTGATTTTTTTAAAGGTATTAGCACAATGAACTTGTAGATGAAAGGTCATTTCTTGATTAAGGTTGATAACAAATATACTAACTAGTTATTTCACTGTAATTGACCAAGGGAACCTGCTAGCTAAAATTCTCTATATTTACAAGAATGAAGAGAATCTTTCTCTATTCCTTTGTTTGGCTTTAGTAATTCCATCATTGTAAGTTCATGTTCAACATTGTATGAGAAGTGTTTCAAAAATATTTCAAATAGATCTGCAAAGGTTGTGATGGATTCCTTAGGAAGATGGAAAAATTATTCCAAAGCTTGGCCCACTAGACTATGATGGATTAAGAGAATTAATTAATTATAAATTTATGCAACATCTTAGCATGACATGAATAAGTATTTGACATGTTCTTTTAGATCACATTTTACCTTATATTTTCAAACTTGGGCAATTCAAAATGAGGGGGAAAGGGTAATCGTAGCATTTATCTATAAAATGGATATGTACATGACTCCTCAAATTTGTACTTTTTGTTTTGATTATGGAATCTTTCTTGTATTCCTTGGAGAGCATCTTTCATAGTTTTTCATTCTTGGATAAACAGTGTACCCTTGAGTGGCAATGATGGGGGTAGGATAAAATTGAGTTTTGTAAGCTCAAGGGCATGATTGGTATTGTATTTTTGATTGAGCTATGAAGGTTTTGATGTTGAAGGACTTATATGGGAGGCTAAGTTTTCAAATTTTTGACTTCATTCTTGAAGTTGGTCAAACATAGTTTGATTCCAGTCTTGAGGGTTTTATTATGTTAGAATTGGTTTTCCCTTACCAATGTTGACATGATAAACATTTGGATTGGGGTTTTGACTAGTGAATTATGGATTTGCTTTATTTTGGTTAATACGATCATTTGAAGTTACATGTTATTGATTTGGGTGGATTTGATCATTTTAGCTTATAAAATTATAAGGTTATCAGGATTAAAATCTACTAAAGTTTGGCTCTTATTTTTATAAGTTTGATAAAGATGTCATCCTTATTTTCAAATAGGAATTGTTATACTTAGACTCTACCTTGTTCTATTTTGCAAAAATCATTACTGTCCTTAATCCTTAATTTTAAATAGGAATTGATCTACTTGGTCTCTACCTTGTTCTATTTTAAACAAATCATTAGTGTCAAAATTATATTCACTTTGGTTGACAAAGCTATCATTATCATCATCATGAGTTTAATGTTGGTTGAAAGGTCCACCAATCATGAATCGATTTGAAATAAAAAGGTCGTTTGCATCTTAGTTTTTTCAAGATTGGTATCTTGTTTTAGGTGCCATTTAATTTATTTTAGATTTTATTTTAGATTGGTTTTACATAGGACAAAATAATAACACCATGTGCTTTTTGAGTAGCCATACAACTATATAGTGGCCCATAATATACCTCAAGGGTATGATGTGGGTAATCTTAGGATATGTTGTTTTCACAATTTCAATTGGATGGTTCTTAAGCAAGGTTTATTCATGCTCTCTAAGGGAGTCCTTGTTAGTGTAGGCTTTTTTCCACTATGCAGTTTTACTACATGGTCTAATTAGCTTACTTAGGTTAATAACAGGGCATTAATAGAAAGGTAATTTAAGTCATTTTATAATTATTAGTTGATTTAATTAAATTTTTAGGTGACCTAATTCCTCACTATATATTTTACCTTCCTATATACTTTTTGGCTAATGGGGCTAATACAACTTTTTGGTTTTAAAGACAAGTTTCTTCTCTTTTTAGTTGTTCTTTGTATTTCATTACTTCATGAATTCGATCCTATCTATAAATATCCTTGATTTTGGCCCACTATGACATGGTACCATAACTTTTTTGGTAGTTGAATGCCATAACCTCTATTGTGAGATCTATCATTCTAGATTATTTGGGATTTTTCATTAATTTTGATTTTCTAGGGTTTGGTGGGGTTTCTAGAAAATCCATACAAATCTATATATCTAAAATCTCAAAGTGAAAAATTAATAGCGTTGTTGAATTTGGAATGTGTAAAAACCTTATGAATATCTATAAACATGACCTACTTGTGTAACAGTCATTTTTTGACCATTTTAGAGGGTTTTAAGGCCTTTTTAAATTTTACAAAAATCTATACATCTAGTAACTTTGAGGAAAAACCATTTATTATTTTTATGGTTTTATCAAGAAACCAAGTATGTCTTTGTTTATTTTTGGATAATTTGCACACTTTGAGGTTTCTCAATGTCGATAGATTTCCCAACTTCATAGGTAATTTTGGAAATTTCTATCATTTGGCATACTTTTAACCTTACTCAAGCACCATCAAACTCCTTTTGGTGAAAAACATGCTTTAGGTTCCACCTAGTACAAATTACACTTTGGGTTGTGCTTGATGTAAAGCATGCTTTGGGTTCTGCTCAGTATAAAACATGTTTTAAGTTCTATTTGGTGTAAAATATGCCTCAAGTTTTGCTCAATTCAAAGTATGCCTCAAGTTCCACCAAGTGTAAAGCATGCCTTGGGTTCTACCAAGTGCAAATCATGCCTCAAGTTATACCTAGTGCAAAACATGCCTCAAGTTTTGTTGTCTCCTGATCACATGGGAATTTAAGCCCTTGGTCACAACCAACCAAATGGGGCTTAACTTTTCTTCACTAAAATTGGCCAAACTTTTGCACACCCAAATTTTTTGTAAAGTGGAGATCATTATTTTTTATGTGTAAAAAACATTCAAACTTCCATAACTTTTAGTCAATGGCTCATTTTCAAGCAATTTTTTTTAAGTGCGATTTTTTTTGAGCTCTATGCATTCATGATATTTTTGTGCCTTGTAAAATTAAACCTCTAAAAATTTAGGAGCTTTCAAATCAAAATATTTCAAGCACATGCAATTCAACACATAATTCCTTTTGCACCATGCATTAGATTCAAGTTTTGCTTCTTACACCATTAAATTATCATGAGTGGAAAGTCAAAGTACAAATCCTCTTGAGGAGCAAAGGCTTACACTAAATCATGATGGATATAGAAAAAGAACCAACACTCGATGCAAAGAAGGTGAAGTGGTTTAACAAAAGTGGTGAAACCTATGGTCTACTATGTGTTTCTATTGATCCCAACCTACTCTTTTGTATTCAAGTTTTAGCTACTCCTAATGAAGTCTAGACCACATTGGAAAAACTCCTTAGGAAGTAGGACATAATGAGAGGTCATGAGTTGGAGTGAGAGGTCATGAGTTAGAGAATTAACTCATCAATTTGAGCCAAAGTAACTTTGAAATTATACAGGACTTATTTAAAAATTCCAAATCACTCAAGTTGTAGTTGAAATTGTGTAGCATTGACAAAATGGATGATTAATTGATTCTTTCCATCCTTGTTAAGTTGGGATCTAACTATTTTATCTTCATTTCTACCTTCCATGCCACCAAGTGTGCCCTTGTATCTACATATATCATGTTATATTTGGATGAATTTGCTATTGACTTGACTTGAGAGCAATACAAGCTTATTCAAATTGGTACATTGAAGTCATCTAAATTTCAAGACTTAATTATAAGTCATGACAAGTAGAAGGCTTTTAGTAGTAAGAATAAGAAATAGAATAAGAAGGAAACAAAGTAAAGAAAGGGTTAGAAATATAATGCTAAGTCCAAAGCATCAAAATATTCATTCTCTTCATATGGGAAACCAAATAAAGAGTGGATCATATGCCTACTACAAGAAATATGGGCATAATGAATACAAATGTATAAATAAGAAGATTGACCAACTAACAAAGATGCTAAAGAATCACAATATCAGTGTCCCTGATTCTTAAAATTAGATTTCATCAACACAGGAGTCTTCTAAGGACAAAGACAATAAAAAGAGAAAAGCATTTATTATAATTGTATCCTAGGATTCCACATGGTTTATTGATTCTAGTGTTTTGCACCACATGGCTTTATCATAAGACATGCTCTCATCCTTGGAGCCTTGTTTTATGCCTTCCATCTTGTTGGGTGATGATACTCCGTAGAAGTTAGCTGGAGAGGATATATTAAAGGGAATAATGGGATATTTCATGATGTTTTATGCGTTCCCTCATTATCCACCAATATCCTATCTATTTATTAGATCACTCACATCATTTCAGGAAAGAGATTTTAATTCACACCTAATTTAATGGTTATTAGGGAAATAGACAATGACTCTATTGTTGCATTTGGGAAAGTAGATCACCAGTCATGATTGTATATTTTCTCACATTTTGCTCCTGATCAACCCTCTACTACACTTCTCAATCTTTCAAATGGGGTGAATAAATTATGGAATGAATGATTCAACCATCTCAACTATCGCTACCTAGATAAAATCAATCATCAAGACATGGTTTCAAGGTTGCCATGTGTTCATTCTTTTGATGGAATTTTCCAAGGTTGAATACATGGTTAGCATCCTAAGGAAAAGTATGACAAATGAAAATCATGGAGAGCTACACAAATATTAGAGCTAGTTGACAGTGATATTATTGGACCATTTCCAGATCCTTCATTCAACAGGACTAAATACATCTTTACTTTCATTGATGTTGGCCCCAAAATTTTGACTAAGTGTTGTCCAATTTTGGCATAAAACTAGCACAGTGTAAAAGGACCATGGAACAAAATTGATAGGTACAAAATCACCATGGCATGGTACATATGGGGCACAAGAGGATAATGGTACAAAGGAACCAATGTGAGAGGACCCAATCAGAGGGAAATGAGTCATGAGGAACCTGAGGACATAGGACCTAGAATAGTAGTGGAAGACTAGGGGAACACATGCGAAGCGGGAGCAGTTAGAAGAATGGTTCAAATGGGCACTCCAATCTTATTTATAGGATTTTTTTCACCAACTCATAAGGAGAGGAACACATGGAAGCAAAGGCATAGCATAGATTGAGGATATAGGGGGCATAGAGGCCTAGATATTAAGGAAGAAATGATTGTTAAGCACCATGACTCTCAGTCTATTGAGATTTTTTTGGCCAATTATTTGTGCCATTAATGATTGTAAACACTTGGTTATGATAAAATAAGTATAAATACCCCTGTTATAAATCATTGCAAAGATGGACGAAAGGATTTTGGGATGTGATTGTGAAAAACATGTTCTTTTATGTGGGTTAGCTTAATATATGAGAATAACATATTTTTGTTAACTTATTGTTTTCTTATGAATTATGGTGTTAATTAAGTGTCATTTTATATATGATTTATACCATATCACATTTTATTTTCTAGGATAATTAATGCTAATAATAAATGACAATATTTTACGTTGTAATATTACTCAAACCTAGAACTCAAAGGATCAAGGTAGTCTATTTATGATTTTATATAATCCATGTTTGATTATCATAAAGAGGACTATGAACATGTTATCCAAACTATACAAAAAAACCTATGAGAACCAGTCTTTTACTACGTGCTTTGGGTGAGCGTGTAAGACATAACTCTTACATGAAAGGGCTAGCATGCTAGCTCATTGGGATAAACTTCATTGCCAACTTTGAATTATCAAAAAAAAACCTAAAAATTGATGAATTTTTTAGGTATACTTGGGTGTATTTTCTTAAGCAAAAATATGATATCGTTGATAATTTTTAGGACTTCTAGGTGCTTGTATAAAAATAGTCAAATAAATCCATCAAAATTTTGTGCATGAAAATGGTGGTGAGTATACCAATAACTATTTTGAGTAATTCTTCACTTCAGAGGGGATTGAGATATAACATATAGTTCCATATAGTACTTAGCATTATGGTGTTTTAGAGAAAAATAATATGTCCTTCAAGTAAATGGCCAATTATATGCTACACTCCATGTCACTTGTACCTTAGTATTGGGTCTAGTCCATCAACTATGTTTATTATATCTAGAACTGAGTTCCTCATAAAGCATTAAAGCTCATTCCTTTGAAATATTAGATTGTTCAAAACCCATAGTGAATCACTTATGAGTTTTTAGATATCCTTATTTAGCCGGCATTTCAAATACTAAAAATAAGGAAATGTAACCTCAAAGTCAATTTTGCATCTTCTTTAGATATCCTGAGTGTGTTAATGGATACATGCTACTACATCCCACCACTCATGATTTTTTAAATGAGATAAGTATACATTTTCAATAGATTATTTTGGAATCTACACATGAACATCCTTCTTCCGTAGATGCACTAAGATTTGATGATAGTTTTGATGATTTAGATTTGCCTAAGCAGTTTCCTGATGATCCAAATTATTATTCTAGTTTTGATGATGTGAGTAGTGATGATGACTTACCTCCTCCTCCTAAAATATATTTATACGACAAGGAATATCCTCTTGACTCTCTAAACACTGGTCTTCTTTGGGCTAGATAGACATTGTAACATGTTAGCCAATGGATTGGAGATCCATTAGATACGAAGTGAACTCATTCAAAATTCTAGGATGCCCCACATGATTTCATTGAATTTGCTTCTATTCTATATTTGTTTCATGAGAAATTAGGCATTCCTAACTGGGATACTACTATGGAAGAGGAGTATGGTTCCTTATTGAGGAATAACATTTGGGATTTAGTCCCTCTTCCTACAAGAATAAATTTTTTTTGATGTAGGTGGATCTACCAAAAAAAATAAAAATAGATGGGTCTATAGACAAGTGTAAAGCATGTTTGATAGCAAAGGATTTTTCTCAGGTACTTGGAATTCACTATATCGAGACACTCTCCCCAGTTCTAAAATGAACTTGTTGACTACTAGACTTAAACCCTTGTGAAGCTAGTTTTTAGCCTTCACAGTTTGAAGTAACATGGATAAAATCCTAGGCTATGGGTGGCCTAATAGGTGGAGTGAATCACTATATTCCAAGGGCTAGTTCCCCTTGATGTATCGGTTAGGATCCCTACTCTACACTACCATCTTGCAAGGGAAAAGGGAAGAAGGTAAACTGAAAGGAAAACCTATCTAACTGGGGTGATACACCAAAATATGACCTCCATTTGTGTTTTATGAACTAAGAAGGTTGAATAAGGACATGAATCTGATTACACTTCTCAAATGAAAGCCTCCAAATATCAATGTTTCACATAGAGGCTCAGGTTTAATGTATGATCATAGGCACCCATTCAATAGGTCTCTCAAAGACACTAAAGAAAGCTTGCACTTGCCATACCAATAAGATTATTAAAGCACACTATGAAACCTATATGGATGAACTAACACCTGAAAATAGGAAAGGATGAAATGAAAAAATGAAATAAAGTCTATGTTATCATTGTTATTCATCAACAAACCATGAAAATACATTAAAACAAGCTTTGAGGAGGTATGCATTTAGTCTTATTCATTCAAATAGGCAAATACAAGTGTTTTTCTGAGCATGGCTTTGCCACATCTCAGGTTAAGGATTTTTTGAAATTCCAAAAATTGGCTTACATATAGAGAATTGAGAGAGAGGAGAGAGAAGAGATGAGCCCCAAAAATAGGAAAATGTCCTTTAAAAAATAGCTTCTCCAAAATGGTATGTAGTATTTATATTATTATTTTTTCTTCTCCTTTGGAAATATGGCATAAAATTTTATGTTTCAAGAGTTTTCAAATCTTAAATAAGTCCTCATCCTTGATTTGTGGTTTTGGACCCACATAAGTGCCTAAATCCTTGCTCAAACTCACTATATTTTTGGTGAATAAGTATCCTCCTTCAAAATATATCTTCAAGACTTAGAACAAGTCATATTTAAAACTTATACTTCTTCAACTTAATACTCTAATTTTATAGGCTCTTAGAATATTTCCCAAAGTCAAGTTCGACTTTGTCTTGAAGCTCGGCATAGGAAGGAGGAATAAAGGTTTTCTTGGATTTTAGACTTTTTCCAGCTTTGAAACTTTCATAAAATTGAAACCATGAGTCACCCTAAATCCTTATGTGTCATATCACTTCATGGATTAACTTTTATAAAGTTATTAAGAACCATTATGCATTGACTTAATCATTTCACTCCTTGAAATGCTCATTTTCCACCAAGGTGTAGAACTCAAAATTTGATTTTTACTCTAATATTGTAATTTTCCTCCATTTATGGCTTCTCAAGAGCATACTAGACTTATAACAAAGCAATTTTATCTATCAAACACTCAAAAAGCCCTGGTTTTACACCAAAACCATGCATTTCTTCTCAATTCTTTGTAACCTTTTTTTTAAAATAATCTCCTTGTCTGGGAGAATTAGGAGATGATAATGAGAAATTGATAACTATTAAAAATACCCTCTATCACCTTACAGCTCCACACAAAATTTTGTGGCCTAAAACTAAGTGTAAGTAAACTTTTTAGCTCATTCTTTCAGTCAAATTAAGCCTAATTAACACTCTTATGCCTAGAAAGTGAAGTATTTCTCCTAAGATCCCCCACACATGTGAAACACCCAAAAACCATTTGATTCACTTTACCCATGTTTTCACCACTCTCCTTGTCAAATTTTGTTGTTTGAAACACTATGGAGGTACAATAACCTTGAAATGGCCATTTGTAAGCTTGCCTTTTTGAAGAATTTATGACTAGCCCAAAATATCTGAATGGTTTGGGTTTTGTGTGCATTCCTCTAAATATTTTAAAATGGATAGGTAAAAAAAAGTTTTCAACTACTTTCCCCATTGATTGGCATCATTTCACACTCTTTATAACCTCTATTTTATCTCTAAAACATGAAAAAGTACAATTTGTGTACTATTCCATACAAGTGAAGGTATAGAAAAAATACATGTGGAGGATATTTTAAGAGTTTAATAAAACATATGGTAGTTTTTAGGGTCAATTTGTGGAATTTTATGTGCATTTGAGGTCCATCTCTGCAAACTAATTTTTTTGGCAACCTATGGGTACCTGAACTTCTTAAAGATAGTTCATAAAGTACAGGAACCTAACCTAAGAACTAATTCCAAATATTTATGTTTATGGAAACCCCTATAACATTCCCTATGATATTTATTTATCATGTAAATCTTCATGAAATTTCTGATCATAAGAAGGAGCTCCATGGGTAGAAAACTTGCATTTTGTGAGGCCTAGGAGAGAAAACAAGTTAGAAATGACACCTAAAACCTTAAATTTGATCTCTAGTGATTCTGTAAGGTGTGAAACACCCCTATTTAACCTCTCATATTCTTTCCTTCCTCATTTTTTTCCTCTGTACCCTATGCAATCTCCTTGGCTGAGAGTGAGGGTTTCTTGTCAAAGCAACCTTTTTGACCCTAGATCTATATTTTAGCCCTTTTCTACCTATAATAAACACTTTATCAAGGCTATGTGACCACAATGATCATGAAAAATGACCCCTTATTCCATTTCAAATCTTAATTGGTCCTTTAATGGCTTTCTAACCCCTTAAGGCCTATTTACTTCATTAGCCATGTAGGTAGTCCTAGCAGTTGTAGGTGGTGATCTAATATTTTTTAGGTTTGTAAGTGTTATTTAAGGTGTTAATAACATGGATTAGTTATATAGGCACCTAATAAATCCACTATTACCTTATAAAAACACCCTAACTCTTCCTTATTCCTCACACAATCTTTTCTTCATCAATTGATGCACAATTCTCCTAGTCCATACTAGATTTCTTGCCTAGGTTTTGAGTTTGATATCCAATAAAGGCCTACTTAGCACTTTTCTACTCCTTCATAATGTGACCCAATCTCCTATAATTATCTTGACCATTCTTGTTGGCTAATTACAATTGAAATCAATCTTCTTCACTAAACAGTCAAGAGTAACCCAATTGTACATGGTTGTTTGACTATGGAAGAAGTGAATTACCTTTGTGAGGTATTATAGCTCCTCCATGATGTCGTTAATATGTTTAGACTCATAAATTCCTTAATAAACTTCTTCCAACCATCAAAAAAACCAATATCTTATTAATTATGCCTATTAAGTGTCAACATACAGTCAAATAGATCTTATTAATTGTAGGTGGTGATCTTGGGTTCATTAGGCCTAGAATGGAGGAGAATGAGATATTACTTATAGTTTCTTTGAGTTTCTTAGATGCTCTATATTCCTTGAAATCATTCATGAAGCTTAAAAAACCTATCAAACACCTCTTATCATCTTTGAGAAACTTTTTTGATCAACAAACTTACAATGTATAATAATCATCTATTTCCTACCTAACATAATCTCATGATGATAAACTTGAATGCGCTAGTTGTAGGTGAATATATTGGAGTTCTTGATTGTGTTAAGTAATAATTTTTCCATATAACCTTATTTATACATCCTTAAACAATTTATTCTTTCATAATAACCCCACATACCCTCTTCAACCTTGTGGCTAAACTTATTTACATACCACTATTTTAGCCAAACTATGGTTGTAGGTGGTGATTTTGACTGTGTATTTGAGGGAGGTAAGGATTATTCATCATTATTAGGTCTCTGAGTCTTTCAGATGATGTTATTACATTGAATTTGTGTTTAAACAACTCCATTCTCTTACCAATAACCTTGAATCCACCTTTGACTCCATACCAATACTATTGTCTGAGCCCCAAAAAGGATGGTTGTAGGTAGCCATTTAAGGTGTTTAGGACTACTACCTTGTAGAAAGGTACATTATAAAGATGCATTTAAACATTTATGTCCTTATACATTTTTATGCTCTTTAAAAATACTCCAGTGACCTTCTCCAACATTGAACTCTCACTTCATCTTCACTTCACTTGTTAAATCCAAACCATGATGGATGTAGGTAACTATTCAACTTTAATATGATAGTGGTCTATATGGAGAATTGGATTGAATAATAATGACTCAAATTTTAATATTTCACCATTCACTTTGAAACCCTTTCACTATTTTCTCTTACCTAAGACCAAGACCTTGATCTTCACTTCAAAACCTAGTCATTAAGAGGATTGTAAGCCCTATTGTACGCACTACGACCCTCATGTTGGAGAATGTGAGGTATAAAAATTGAAAAAGCATATGAAATCACACTTGATCTTAAAGTTTTAAATTCAACTTCCAACCAACACTTCCACTGCTTGCCTAAGTATTTTTTCAACATGACACTTTTGAATAATATTCATGGTGACTGTTGTAGGTGGTCATTAGACCCTATATATGGACTAATGGCTTATAGGAGGTTGGTCTAAAGAGATTTTATGGTTTTATGAACTTAATTGATCCTCCATGTACAACATTATATTTTGGAAAAAATAAATTGTCATAAAGGAAGTTAAATAATAATGAAAACAAGGATGACCCCTTACATTAAACTACACAAAAATACCTTAACTTCTCATAATAATAAAAATTATAATGTTGTATCTCCATCAAAACTAAATATTCATAATTGAAATATTCTAGGGATTAAATTTTATCTTGGATTGGTTTATGTGACATCACTTGGTGTTCTTGAACATTTTTACTGAGATCTTAAAACCCATCAAAACTTCTTGTGACACCTACTCCATGTGACTGTTGTAGGTGGAGATTTGTCTATATCATTTGTCATCACTTGACCTACTAACCACTTTAATTATATACTAAAACTTCCATGAGATTGTTAACCTTAGTTGATTGATATTCCTTATGTTTTGTTCTATGAACCTTGAGTTGTCTCTCAAAACCAGTCTCTTACTTCATTAGAACTCTGATCCATATGATTGTTGTATGTGGTTGCTTGACCTTAACACCTACCAAGGCTTTCATGAAGGTGTTCACTTGATCTCTCCATCTAGTGCTCACTTAATGATAGGGTGATGTATAGAGGTAAATTTAGTGTTATTAATGTTCACACATGCTCATTACCAGTCCCATGATCATAACCTATAGGTTCACCTTTCTCACTAAGGTCTGGAGATGAAGGTACACTACTAGACCTTAAAGTGCTCTTTGGTACCTTGAGAGAGTATGACCTCTTAAACCTCATTTAAATTGATTTAAAATAATAAATTATAATTATATAGCCACTATTCCTGATAATATTATATTGACCTCATTGAGGTAATTTTCAATCTCTAAAACTCATTAACTATGATATACCTTGTTAAAGAGACTAACTCACCAAAAACATCCCAAAGGAGATTATGCTCTATCTAGAGGTTTATGCATATTTTATTGGATGAATGAGGTATGAAGTGAATTAAATTTTTAATTGATAACCTCTTAAAATTAATAAACTTTCTTGACAACCCAGGTATTGTTCTTAAATTGACCAAAAACACCATTCACAAAGACAACATAGGAAACATGTTTTACATTATAAGTAACTTCATAGAAGGATTTAATTGATTAAAACAAGATTAATATGTCCTATTTGACCCTATAATTACCCCCCTAAAACTATTCCTCCTCATTGAATTCTTAAGTGAAGAAACAAAAGAAAACCTAGACCCTGTCTAGATGAATAGGCCATCTAGACACCCCTACACTGTTACTGATTGTTCATAAAGATGGGTAGATAAACTAGACAAAAAATATCATAAAGTGGAAGTAAAATAGTCTCCTTATCAATTCCAAATATATTATGGCTCAACTCTCTCTCTCCTATCCATACTAAGTGAAAACCATAGGCCTTCTTAGAACTATCCAAGAAGGGCGATATAAGAGCAAAGTAGGTTTTTGCCATTTTTCACCTAAAAAATATTAAAAATAAATTATATTACATTTTTTGAACTAAATTAATTATTTTATATTATTTTCACATTAAAACCCTCTGAAAACCTATAAGGATACAACAAAAAGGCATGTTTATTGCACTGAAAAAGCCAAATTTACTAAGGAGTTATGATTGAAATGTTGTAAAATGTGTTATTGATTATTTAAAACATATAATAAGGTGCATAAATATTAAATTTATCTTCCTCTTTATCATATACTATCAAATCCTTGTAAAACTTTCCCCGAAGGTCATAAAATGGTTAAAATTGCATGGAAATGAGTCATGAAGTTTGTCTAGAATGTGATCAACCTGATTGTTCATATGTTAGGATTAAAATAACCATGAAAAATGCTATGAAACTAATCAAGACACTCTATAATATTCTCACCACTAAAAATGGTTTGAAAAGGCCAAAAAATGACTAGACAAGCACAAGACAAATGAAGGACAAAACCTTAACTCACCTAATCAACCTTCAAACTTGCTAATCAAGGATTCAAATGATAAATTTATGAAATTTTCAATACTAACCTACTAACCAATAAGACAAATTAGCATGTTAGGCAAATTTTTGAATGATAGGGGTGATAATTTGACCTGTGAGGTCAAAATTGTCAACATTTTGGTGACTCAGCTGGGAAGCATGCCTATTATGCTTGAGAACTAGACCATTTACATCTCTTTACTCATAAATATTCTCACATTTGGTAATAAAAGTGACAAATCTGATCAATGACTACAAGATTCTTTGACTTAAAATAAGATAACTTTCTCCTCCAAAACAAGAAAGGAAACGCATAAAACAAGGGAAACTAACTAACAAGGCAAATGTCCAAATAAAGCACTTATTTGGGACAAAAAACAAAAAAACTAATCTAACTAACCATGACAAAGCATGATCCACCTAGATCAAAAGCTAAATTCATGAACTTACTTCCTCTAAAAGATAACACAAGTTACAAAGCACATGATGTTTGATTAGTGACTCTTCTTGCCTACTAACTTTCTTAACATCACATCAAGTGAGTCATCAATATAAACCAGTCACTAATGAATACAAACTCATATTTTACTTTAAGATCTTTCTCATACTATTTATTAGCTGTAATCTCATCAAGTAATACCTCATCTAAGCATTGTCCTTGAGTCTCTATGGCATCTTGAGTGACCTCATTCTCATTATCATCTACTACAAGTTCATCAAGCTCATCAATAATCTTTGAATATTCAATCCAATCTATATCATGGTCTTTAATGAGTGAATCTTGATCAACCTTATCACAAGCATGCTCTCCAATGGGCAACATATCCTTACAAAGGTCTTCAATATCTTGTAGAGACTCAATGTATAATTGCCAATCATCCTTTTATTCCTCACTTTGATAACCCTGAAGAATATTATTTTTAATGGCATCTTGATCTTGATCAATAGGAGATATCTCAAATTAATTTATGACTTCAGCTTATACTATCTCATGGATTTCTTTCACATCAAGACCGGCCTTCTCTTGCACAATTGAGATATTTTCTTCAAGACCAGCTACAATCTGATTCTCAACTTATACCCTAAGCGAAGTATTAATGTAAAAATATTCCTCATACAATCTTTACACCTCCTCTTTACACTCTTAAATAATCTCACTTACAGCTGCAACCTCCTTCTCTATCCTCCATAGAATAGGCTTGTCTTGAAGAAGGGAGATGGTGGGACGGTGATGGAATTAATTTATTTGAGAGGGTTTATGAGACATGGAAGGTTGATCATGATCATATTTTATGTTCTTTAGGGAAATGGAATCATAAGGGGAGTATTAAAGAGGAGGGAAAGATAAATTCTTAAAGACCTCTACATTTTGCTCATTTCACTTGGCCATCACCTCATCAAAATCTAAAGCCTCTTTGTCCTCATGGACAACTTGAGCTTGAGGAATGAGTAAGGAATAAGTGGAACTAAAATAAGTTTTATTATCTTGAATAATCTCTTGAATAGGCATATGAGTCTACTCTTGAGACCAACTAGGATGCCCCCTTGGCTCAAAATAAGCTTGGTTAAGAACTTCATGAGAATAAGAAACACAAGAAGACTGGTAAGGAATACAAGAGGGATCTTGAGAGAACTAGTTCAACTAACTTTTATTCCTCTGCCAAGCCTCCATCTTCTCCAATATAATATTACACAACTCATTCCTTTCCTCTGAATTATTGGACACATTTTTAAACAACACACTCACTTCCTCATACTGAGAGGTTGAATAAACATTTCTTGCATATGCTAGTATTTTGATCTCTATCTCATCCATTATTTATTAGAAATAAGGATTCTCATATGCAACATCATATCCATATGGTAAAGGTTAAATCTAGTCATAAGATTGATATGGTTCACAAGGAAGGTAAGAGTCATACTCTTGATAGTAAGGATCATGAGAAACTTGATAAGGCTCATCATAGTTTTGATAAAACTCTTGGTAAGGCTGATTAGGCTCATTACAAGGCTCATATGGATCATGAAAAGGCTGGTATGACTCATTATAAGGTTGATAAGGAAACATATCATAGGAATTTTCTTCATACGCAACCATTAAACTTTCATTAGGATAGTGAAATGAAAATAGACTTACTTGGAAACTATCCCTGGACTGTTAGAAGAAATTTTGAACTTGGAGTCACTAAATACTTCATGAAGAATGCTGCTATAACTAAAATTTCACCAAGACAAGATCTACTGAGTCCCACCAGATGTGCCAAAAACTATTGAGTACTAGACTTTCACCCTTTTGAATGTAGTTTTAGGCCTCCATAGTCTAAAGTAACATGGACACAATCCTAGGATATGGGTGGCCTAATAGGTGGATTGAATCTCTATATTATAAGGGCTATCTCCCCTTGATGTATCAGTTATGATCCCTACTCTACAATACTAGCTTGCAAGGGAAAAGGGAAGAAGGTAAACTAAAAATAAAACCTATCTAAATGGGATCATACACCAAAATATGACCACCACTTGTGTTGTATGCACTAATAAGGTTGAATAAGGACATAAACCTTATTACACTTCTCAAATGAAAGCCTTCAAACATCAATGTATCACATAGAGGCTCAAGCTTGATGCATGATCTAAGGCACCCATTCAATAGGTCTCTCAAAGACACTAAATAAAGCCTGCACTTTCCATACCAATAAGATGATTTTAGCACACTTTGAAACCTTTAAGGATGAACTAACACTTGCAAATCGGAAAGGAGGAAAGGACAAAATGAAAGGAAGTCTATGTTATCATTGTCATTCATCAACAAACCATGAAAATATAGTAAAACAAGCTTTGAGGAGGTATGTATTTAATCTTATTCATTTAAATAGGAAAATACAAGTGTTTTTCTAAGCATAGCCTTGCCACAACTCAAGTTAAGGATTTTTTTTAATGCCAAAAATTGGCTAACATATATAGAATTGAAAGAGAGGAGAGAGAAGGAGATAAGAGCCCCAAAACTAGGAAAATGTCTTTTAAAAATAGCTTCTCCAAAATGGTACGTAGTATTTCTATTATTCCTTTTTCCTCTCCTCAGGAAATATGGCATAGCATTTCATGTTTCAAGAGTTTAAAAATCTAGAATAAGTCCTCATCCTTGATTTGTGGTGTTTGACCCACATAGTTGCCTAAATCCTTGCTCAATCTCACTATACTTTTAGCAAAGAAGTTTTCTCCTTCAAAATAGGTCTTCAAGACTTAGAAAAAAACCTCTTCAACTCTTATACTTCTTCAACTTGATAGGCTCTTAGAAGATTTCCCAAAGGCAAGTTTGACTTTGTCTTGAATTTTGGTGTAGGAAGGAGGAAAGAAGCTTTTCTTGGAGTTTATAACTTTTCCACCTTTGAAAATTTCATAAAACTAAAACCATGACTCACCCTAACTCCTTATGTGGTGTATCACTTCATGGATTAACTTTGATAATGTTATTAAGAACCATTATGCATTGATTTAATCATTTCACTCCTTGAAATGCTCATTTTCCACTAAGGCATAGAAGATAATAGTTGTTTTTTGCTCCAATATTGCAACTTTTATCCATGGATGGATTCTCAAGAGCATACCAGACATGGAACAATGCAATTTTCTCTATCAAACACTCAAAAATCCCTGGTTTTACACCAAAACCATGCATTTCTTCTCAATTCCTTGTACCTTTATTTTAAAAAATCTCCTTGTCTACGAGAATATGGAGATGATAATTATAAAATAAAAATTATTATAGATACCCTCTATCCCCTTACAATTCCACATAAAATTTGGTGGCCTAAAACTAAGTGTAAGTATACTTTCAAGCTCATTCTTTTAGTCAAATTAGGCCTAATTAGCCCTCATAGGCCTAGAAAGTGAAGATATTTATCTTGACACCCCACACATGTGTGAAACTCCCAAAAAAAATTGATTCACTTTGACCATGTTGTCACCATGCTCCATGTCAAATTTGGTGGTCTAGAACACTGTCGAGGTACAAGAACCTTGAAATGGCCATTGGAAAGCTTGCCTTTTTGAAGAATTTTCTAATTGGCCCAAAAGATCTGAATTGTTTGGTCACTTATAATTGAGTTCCTCCAAAAAATTTAACATGGATAGGTAAAAATAGTCTTGAATTACCTTCCCCATTGATTGGCATCATATCACACTCTTTAGAACCTCTATTTTATCTTTAAAACATGAAAAAGTATAGTTTTTATACTATTCTATACAAGTGAAGGTATAAAAAAATACATTTTGGGGATATTATGAGAGTCTAATACAACCTATGGTATGTTTTAGGGTCAATTTGTGGCATTTTATGTACATTTAAGGTTCATCTTTGTAAACTGCTTTTTTAGTCAGCCTATGGGTGCTTGAACTTATTAATTATAGTTCATAAAGTACAGGCCCCTAACTTGAGAACTAGTTCCATGAATTTATGTTATTGGAACCCCTATAACATACCCTAATCTATTGAGTTCCCATGTAAAGCCTCATGAAATTTTTAAGCATAAGAAGGAGCTCCAAGGGCAGAAAACTTGCATTTTGTGAGGCGTAAGAGAGAAAATAAGTTAGAAATGACATCTAAGACCTTAACTTTAAGATCCAATGATTCCATAAGGTCTAAAACACCATTTCTTAACCTCTCCTTCCTCCCTTTTTACTTATATACCCTTTCCAACCTCCTTGGTTGAGAGTAAGGGTTTCTTGTCAAAGCATCCCTTTTGACCCTAACTCTATGATTTAGAACTTTTCTTCCTAGAATGAACACTTGATCAAGACTATGGGACCTCCATGATCATGAAACATGACCCCTTAGTCCATTGGAAATATGAATTGGTCCTTTAATGGCTTCTTAACCCCTTAAATCCTATTTGCTTCACTAGTCATGTAGGCAGTCCTAGTAGTTGTAGGTGGTGATTTGATGTTTTCCAGGTTCATAAGTGTTCTTTAAGGTGTTAAGAACATGGATTAGGCCAGTAGGAACCTAATAAATCCATTTTTACCTTATTAAAACACCCTAACTCTTACTTATTCCTCACACAAGCTTCTCTTCATTAATTGATGCACAATAGTCTCCTAGTCCATACTAACTTCTTACTTGGGTTTTGAGTTTGATCTCTAATGAAGGCCTACTTATCACTTTGCTACTCCCTTATCATGTGAATTAATCTCCTAGAATTATCTTGATAATTCTTGTTGGCCAATTCCACTTGAAATCAATCTTCTTCACTACATAGGCAAGAGTAACCCAGTTGTAGGTGGTTGTTTGATTATGGAAGAGGTGAATTGCCTTTGTGAGGTATCTAGTTCCTCCATGATGTCATTAATATGTTTATACTCCTAAAAACCTTCATAAACTTCTTCCAACCATCAAAATATACCACTCTCTTCTAAATTTTTCCTATTAAGTGTTAACATATAGTCAAATAGGTCTTATTGGTTGTAGTTGGTGATCTTAGATTCATTAGGCCTAGAATGAAGGAGAGTGAGATCTTACTTGTGGATGCTCTAAGTTTCGTAGATGATCTAGATTCCATAAAATCCTTCATGAAGCTTCACATACCTATCAACCACCTCTTATAATCTTGAAGAAACTTTTTTTTATCAACAAACTTACAATGTATAATAATCATCTCTTTCCTACCTAACATAATCTTGTGATGATAAACTTGAATGACCTGGTTGTAGGTGCCTATCTTGGAGTTCTTTATTGTGTTAATAAATCATTTTTCCATGAATAAAATTATTTATATTTCCTTGAACACTTGATTCTTTCATAAGAACCCCATAGACCCTCTTCAACCTTGTGGCCAAACTTACTTACATACCACTGTCTAAGCCAAACTATGGTTGTAGGTGGTGATTTTGACTATGTATTTGAGGGAGGTGAGGATTATTCATCATGATTAGGTATCTGAGTCTTTTGGATGATGTTATTATCTTGAATTGGTGTTAAAAAAACTCCATTATCTTGCCCATAACCTTGAATCCACCTTTGACTTCATACCAATACCACTATCTGAACCCTAAAAAGGATGGTTATAGGTGGCCATTTAAGGTGTTTAGGACTGAAACCTTGTAGTGAGGTACCTTCTCAAGATTTCTTTGAACATTTATGTCCTTATACATTTTTATGATCTTCAAAAAGACTCTAGTGACCTTCTTCAACATTGAACTCTTACTTCATCTTCAATTCACATGTTAAAGCCAAACCATGATGGCTGTAGGTAACTATTTAACTTAAATATGATAGTGGTCTATATGGAGAATTAGAGTGAGTTAGTAATGACTCAAATTTTAATATTTCACCATTCACTTTGAAACCCTTCCACTATTTTATCTTACCTAAGACCAAGACCTTGATTTTCACTTCAAAACTCAGTCATTAAGAGGCTCGTAAACCCATTTTTACACACTAAGACCCTCATGTTGGAGAATGTGAGGTAGAGAAATTAAACAAACATATGACATCACTCTTTCTCTTGAAGTTTTGCATTCACCCTCTAACCAACCCTTTCACTTCTTCCTAAGTATTTTTTCAACATGAGACTTTTGAATAATCTTCATGGTGACTATTGTAGGTGGTCATCAGACCCTCTGTACAGACTGATGGCTCATAGGAGGTTGGTTTAAAGAGAATTTATAGTTTTTATGAACTTCATTTATCCTCCATGTTCAACATTATCTTGTGGAAACATTAACTTGTCATAAGGAATGTTAAATAATAATGAAAACAAGGATGACCCCTTACCTTAAACAACACAAAAATACCTTAACTTCTTTGAATAAGGAAAATTATAATGTTGTTTCTCCATCAAAACTAACTCTTTATAATTGAAATATTCTAGGGTTTTAATGTTCTCTTGTATTGTTTGATGTGACATCTTGGAATTTTTGAACACTTTGATTGAGCTCATAAAACCCATCAAAACTTCTTGTGACACCTACTCCATGTGACTGTTGCAAGTAGAGATTTGTCTATATCATTTGTCATCACTTGACCTACTAACCACTTTCATGAGATACTAAAACTTCTATGAGCTTGTTCACCTTAGTTGATTGATATGTCATATTTTGTGTTCTATAAACCTTGATTTTTCTCTCAAAACCAGTCTCTTACTTCATTATAACTCCATTTCATATGATTGTTGTATGTGGTTGCTTAACCTTAACACCTACCAAGGCTTCCATGAAGGTGTTCACTTGATCTCTCCATATAGTGCTCAATTGATGCTAAGATGATGTATAGAGGTAAATTTAGTTTTATTAATGTTCACACATGCTCATTACCAATCCCATGATCATAACCTATAGGTCCGACTTGCTCACCAAGGTCTAGAGATGAAGGTACACTACTAGACCTTAAAGAGCTCTTTGGTACATTGAGAGAGTATGGACTCTTGAACCTCATTTGAACTGATTTCCAAGATTGAAGTATAATTATCTAGGAACTATGATTTATAATATTATTCTGATCTCATTGAGGTACTTTTCAATCTCTTAAACTCATTAACTAAGGTATACATTGTTAAAGAGACTAACTCACCAAAAATGTCCCAAAGGATATTGTGCTCAATATAGAAGCCTATGAATATTTGATTGGATGAATGAGGTATGAAGTGAATTAAAATTTGAATTGATAACATTTTAAAATGAATACACCTTCTTGACAACCTAGGTCCTGCTTTCAAATTGACCAAAAAGACCATTCACAACGACAACATAGGAAATAGGTTGTATGATATGAGTCCCTTCTTAGAAGGAATTACCTAATGAAACTAAGTGTAATATGTATTATTTTACCCTGTAATGACTCCCCTAAAACCATTCCTCCTCATTTAATTTTTAATCTAAGAAACAAAAGAAAACCTAGACCTATTTGGATGAATAGGCCATCTAGACACCCCATCACTGTTACTGATTGTTCATAAATATAGGGAGATCAACCTGAAAAATAATACCATAAATTGGAAGGATAATATATTTCATATCACCTACCAATATATTTTATCTCAACTCTCTCTCTCCTGGTCATATCGATTGAAAATCTTAGGCCTTCTTAGAGTTGTCCAAGAAGGGTGATATACGAGCAAAGTAGGTTTTTGCCATTTTTTCACATATAACCTCTTATAAACCTTTTGGGACTAAATTAAGTCTTTTATATTATTTTCACATAAAAAATCTTTGAAACCCTGTAAGGATCCAATAAAAAGGCCTATTTTTGCACTGAAAAAGCTAATTTTACTAAAGAGCTTTGAGTGAAATGTTGTGAAATATGTTCCTAAGTATTTAAAATGTCTTATAAGGTGAAAAAAGATTAAATTGAGCTTCTTCCTAATCAAATACTATCAAATCCTTATAAAACCTTCCCTGGAGGTCACAAAGTGGTCAAAATTGCATGAAAATGAGTCATGAAGTTAGTCTAGAATGTGATCAACCTGATTGTTCATATGTTAGGCATAAAATGACCTTAAAAAAATATATCAAACTTATAAATACACTCTATACTATTTTCACTACTAAAAATGGCTTGAAAAGGCCAAAAAATGACTAGACAAGCACAAGACAAATGAAGGACAAAACCTCAACTCACCTAATCAAACTTAAGACCTATTAAGCAAGGATTTAAATGATAAATTTAAGTACTTTTCAAGAATAACCTGATAACCAAAAAGACAAACTACCATGATAGGCAAAGTTTCAAATGATAGGGGTGACAATTTGATTCGTGAGGTCAAAATTATCAACAGAACTCGATCTGACTCACTCTTTCTGTTGCCACAACACATGGATCAACCACAAGGATTTGTACAATATTCCTCCTTAGTTTTCAAACTTTAGAAATATATCTATGGCCTCAAATAATCTCTTTGAGCTTGATATCAAGATGTACTCCATTCTTTTAGTTGGGTTTATCAAATGCCATTCTCATCTAAATGTCTACATTTTTTAGTAGGATGATTCATTATTGATTTTGGTTCTTTATGTAGAAAAACCTATTGATCATAAGTAGTTTTTAATCCATCACAGTAGTGAAAATTGCTTTATCTAACATATTCTCAATGACTGACTTAGGCTTATTGTATTACTTCCTCAAGGTTTTAATTTATCAGTTTGACTCTAGGATCACTATTTCATAATCCAAGAATTCTCTTGATTTGCTTCCATAGTTTAACATTGTTGACTATAACCTAGCTCTAACTCCTTTTCTATTTGATGTGAATCTTGTGGCTGATTTTCTATCTCTTTTGGTTGATGTTACCTCATATCGACAACTTGTGGGCAGTCTCATCTACCTTATGCACATTAGACTTGATATTTAATATGTAGTGGGCATGGTCTCTAGATTTATAAAGGAACCACATGAGCTATAGTAAAATGCAACTAAGCATATTCTCCACTACATTCAAGGTACTTATATTTTTAGGATTCATTATAGATTAGGCATCAATGTTGACTTAATTGGTTATAGAGATTCAGATTAGGATGGTGATATTCAGAATCATAAGTCTACTTCAAGCTGCAATTTCTCCCTTGGTTCAAGTCTGATTAGTTGGTCAAACAAAAAGCAGAATGCTATTTCTTTATCTTCTATAGATGTAGAATTTAGAGGAGTTGTTAATGCTACCACTAAGGCTATTTATCTTTAGGTAATTCTCATTGAGTTTTGAATTTAGTTTTGATGACCAATAATCATCTTATGTGATAACCAAAGCACAATTCAGACCTACATGAATCTGGTCCTCCATAATGGACCGATCATATCGATATTCACATGCATTTCATTCAGGATCTCATCTACAAGCAAGTCATTGATCTCTGCTACACCCAAACAATGGAGTAAATTATTGATATATTTACCAATCCCTTCATTGAGAGCAAGTATCTTCATTTTTAAGCTCTTCTTGGGGTTGGGGCAGCTCTAACTTCTTCCTCCTCTGAGGGATCATATTTATATACTTGGATACCTCATTAGGCCTTTGTGCTGGGATCCAATTCTTCTACCCACCTAAACTATTCTTAAGGGGGGTGTTAGTGTAGGTTTTTTCCCACTATGTGCTTTTACCTACACATTCTAATTAACTTGCATAGGTTAATAATAGGTCATTAAGGGAAATATAATTTAAGTAATTTTTTAATTGTGAGTTGAGTTAAATACCTTTTTGGGTGACCTAATTCTTCACTATATAATGTACCTTCCTATGTACTTTCTGGTTAATGATGCTAATACAACTTTTTTATTGTGAAGACAAGTTTCTTCCCTTTTGAGTTGTTCTTCGGATTTCACTAATCCATATAGGTTTAACTTCATGCATTCAATCCTTTCCAAACAAAACCTTGATTGTGTCCCACTCTGATAGTTTTTGATATATCTTACGGTATATGAGACTTAAATCCATGATACAAGGGTGTTGTCTAGGGCATGGGTATTAGTGGTTAACCACCTCACTTCATGGAAATTATATAAAATTAAATTTTCACTTAGCTAATAATGAAAGATCCTCCAAGAAATAATTTAGACCATTGGAAAATGAACCTTGGTCAATGGTTGGTATTGCAACCTAAGGCACCAAACCCTAATAAATAAAACAAAAAAAATCAAATTTCTTTTGATTTATAAGATCACATTACAACATGAAAAAAGAATATGCATAGCTTGAACTAGGAATACACAAATGATCTAAACCATTTCTAATTATCAATGTCACTCTATGGTGCAAGAGAAGAGTATATACAGATCAAACCACACAAACAATTAATATATATACATATATATATATATATATATATATATATATATATATATATAGAACTAGGGATACACAAATGATCTAAACCATTTCTAATTATCAATGTCACTCTATGGTGCAAGAGAAGGGTATATACAGATCAAACCACACAAACAATTTATATATATATATATATATATATATATATATATATATATATATATATATATATATATATATATAACAAATGATTATTTGATTAAAATTTATTTGCTTTGCAAGTCTTATTTCAACATAGTTGCATGAAAAAGTATTAGTGGTTTTAGATTTTATGGCTTCTTCATACGATATTTTCCACACAAAAATATTAATATAATGTTAAACAACAAATATAAATCTTGCATGTTATAAAAATTAGATATTTGAAATGATTAAACTTGAAAAATGTGCTTCATAAGTCAAAAATGCCAGTGTCAAATAAAAAATGTCATTATCAAAAATAGAAATGCCACTAGTGTGAAAAACAACATTATATGATGCATAAATGCCACTTTGGGGTGTAAAAATGCCACTAGTGAAAAAATGACACTATTTGATGCAGAAACACCATTCTAGGTTGTATAAATACCAATACACAAAACATAAACATTGTTATGCAGTAAAATGAAATTTGGTGTAAAAATGATTAACAGAGGGTCAAAATGTTAGCAACACTACTCTAAAAATGAATCAAATCTTTCCTAATATTAAAAACAATGATCAACATACCTCTTAAAAGCCTAAAAATATAATCAGATGAAGGAGGTCCTAATGAGTGTGCCAAAAACTGTATGCATACAATTTAGATCTTGAAAAAAATAACAAACCAATTCCTACACTAAATTAAGTGTAACCTTAGATTGAGGAAGTGAAAAAAATAATACCTGCAGTTACCAAATGAAAATATTCCATGTTAAATTAATTTTCTCATGATTTGATAGATTGTAGTTACTCAAAGGACCGTGAAAGATTCTAGCAACATGTACCTATAAAGAATGATTGCTTGGTTGAAAAGATGACATAGATTTTTCCAAGATGTGAGAGGGTTTCTCCTAGATCTAAATGTCTCCAAGATGTTTCCATCTCATGAGAATGAAGGATGAAGGGTGAATTTATAAATTATTAGATGGGAGGATGAACGGTTGAGATTAACTTGATCAGATTTAGAAACTATGATTTTAGATGGACAAGATTAAGTTTTTTGATCTAAGACTTATATGATTTGATTTGCTTTAAAATTGATTTGATCAATTTTGGTTTTACTTTTTCTATTTGATTTTTTGGATGTGTAAGCATAACTTAAGGAGTTAACTAATTGCATGGATTGATGCATGGATATGATTGGTTTTTTATGAGTAATTAGACATAGGTGAGGATCATTATTATTTATTTATTTTAATTATGTGTGGATAAAATTAGTTAGGAATTAATTAACTAATTAATAATAATTAATTAGATAATTATCCATAGGAGTGATGTGGTGGGATTAAATGGAATGAATTAATCAAGAAGGTGTAATTAACTAACTAACATGTTGATGTCAGTGTGAGTTAGTTATGAAGCATTGACAATAGAATTAGGGTGGAAGAATTAAAACATCTATAGTGAGAAACCGATAAGACTCTTAATGGAAATAATAAAAATAATTGTATTTGATTATTGGGTGCTTGATGATTGGATCATGAATTAAGTTGAGTTTAGGTCAACTAGGCAACGAATCTCACTTACTAGTCAAAATGACTAAGGTAGCTTGAAACACCCTCAATATTCCTAATAAGGCATATGATCTAAGGTGATCAACACTCCTTTGGAGTCATAAAAACTAGCGAAGGTTCTTGATTTGTGCAAAATTAAAGAAAAGTCTACAAATTGATTAAAAAAACACCAACTTTACGATAAAATGGTGGTTGTCTTACTATCATGGTGGCCTTGTTTGTTTCATGTGTTTTTGCTACTATTGTGATGGTTGTATATTTGACATCATGATTTTATACTCATGTTAGCAGATGTTTCACAAGTCAAAAAGAAAATAATAATAACAACAAAAAACACTCTTCATATTCCTTAAGGTTTGAACTACCTAATTTGTTCATTTCACTGAGTTTTGTATATGTGCACCCTTTGAGTTTTATGTACTTCTTGGTTTGGTGTTTTGAGATTTTTATAATGTAATAGTAGTATAGGAGAGTGTATTCAAGAAAATTTCAAAGCAAAACAAGTTGTAAGGACGATATTTATATATCATTGGTGTTCTTGAAGACCTTAAGAATGCAATCGACTTGTAATATTGCAAGGAGACATTGGTAAAAGAAGACAATGGCTTACTCTTATAGATATTTCTTACATTTTTTTCTCTAGGGTAAATCCCTTGTGTTTGAGCTCTATTTTTATATACTCAGTGTTTTGCTTCTTTATTTTCAGCAATACAACTACCTACAATTAATGACAACACTTAAACAACTCCTTTCAAATCACATTTGACTATTTCCTTAAGAAAATATTTAGGGGACAACAAACATAATCAACTAAGTTGTTTATTGATGATTGGATCATGAATTAGGTTGAGTTTAGGTCAACTAGGCAACTAATCTCACTTACCAGTCAAAATGACTAAGGTAGCTTGAAACACCCTCAATATTCCTAATAAGGCATATGATCTAAGGTGATCAACACTCCTTTGGAGTCATAAAAACTAGCGAAGGTTCTTGATTTGTGCAAAATTGAAGAAAAGTCTACAAATTGATAAAAACACCAACTTTACGATAAAATGGTGGTTGTCTTACTATCATGGTGGCCTTGTTTGTTTCATGTGTTTTTTCTACTATTGTGATGGTTGTATATTTGACATCATGATATTATAATCATGTTAGCAGATGTTTCACAAGTCAAAAAGAAAATAATAACAACAAAAAACACTCTTCATATTCCTTAAGGTTTGAACTACCTAATTTGTTCATTTCACTGAGTTTTGTATATGTGCACCCTTTGAGTTTTATGTACTTCTTGGTTTGGTGTTTTGAGATTTTTATAATGTAAGAGTAGTATAGGAGAGTGTATTCAAGAAAATTTCAAAGCAAAACAAGTTGTAAGGGTGATATTTATATATCATTGGTGTTCTTGAAGACCTTAAGAATGCAATCGACTTGTAATATTGCAAGGAGACATTGGTAAAAGAAGACAATGGCTTACTCTTATAGATATTTCTTACATTTTTTTTCTCTAGGGTAAATCCCTTGTGTTTGAGCTCTATTTTTATATACTCAATGTTTTGCTTCTTTATTTTCAACAATACAACTACCTACAATTAATGACAACACTTAAACAACTCCTTTCGAATCACATTTGACTATTTCCTTAAGCAAATATTTAGGGGACAACAAACATAATCAACTAAGTTGTTTATTCATAAAATAATATCTGTGTTGGGAAATTATCTATGGAATTTTTATGATAATTGCATATCAGATTGGTAAAATGCTCCAATGTTTTCCTTATCTCTCCCTTGCTCTCTCTAGCTGCAACTTCAATGTTTTACATGTTACATGACATCTATATATTGTAGAGCACAGACTTAGTTCAACTCTTTAATGCAAAAAAAAAGATCACTCAATTATCCCACAACACAATGAAAATATCTTTGAATCAATCTCCATGTTTTTCAAATGATTATTCACATTACGATTCGCTTCATTGTCTTGCATCTTTAATTTGTGGAATATTTTTCACATTATGATTAACTACATATCCAACATAAAATGAATCTTTGAAATAAGTCATATTTCAATGGGATAAATTTGTGGAGAGTCGTCATGTTGTGACCATTGCACTATCACTTAGTGATATTTAAAGAGGATTAAAATACATTTTCAAGCATTAGTTAATCTTAAATTAAACAAATAATAACTTGGCATTAATACTATATATATCCTAATGAATTTGGTCTCCATCTTAGGTTAATACATAGATATAAAGTATAATGACACTATGTTTATAAACAACAGTAATGGAAGAATTGTAAAGCATCACAATATAACAATTACATGTAAGGTCCAGAAGGTATGATTGTAAATCCACAAGATGTTACAGGTGTCACTCCACTTCTGATAACATCTTACCTTATTGGTAAAGCTTTTAGTATTAGTAGTGCCTTATAAACCACCTCTTGCTCATAATTACTACACAAGTGAGATTAGCATTAACACAATTTTAGATAGAGATCATTATAGTATAATTAAATCCTCAACTTACACGATATATTACACATTGTTTATAATCAAAACTAATAAAATAATTGTAAAGCATTACAAGATAACAACCACATGTAAGACAAGGTCCACAAGGCATGAGTAGGAAACCATTGACCAATAATTCCTTATAAACCACATCTTTCTCACAATTTACATACATATAAGTTTAATATTAAAACACACACATTATTTTAGATAGACATGTCACACTAAGGATTGATGATTGGTGGTGCCAATTTCAAATATGAGAAAAAAAACCATTGTTCTCATTACTCCATTAAACATATACATGAGCTTCTAGAAAAATCCTCAATGAATCATCATTGTTATGTTCTCATCCGAGTGACACCTCAACAAATTCATAGAGGCATTTGTAAAATTTGGTTAATCAAGGAGTAGTATCTGTAGAATTATTACAAGTACAAGATAAATTGATTTGTGGTCTTTAACGACAAAGGGGAAGGATTTTGGTTCAGAGCATTTAAATGTCTATAAAAGACAAGGAGATTTGGTGTCCTCTTAATGTCTTACAAATTGTTGAATATGATGACATTGCTCTAGAATTTGTCTTGTTTTTTTGTGATTTGGAGAGAGGTAAATTTACTTAGTAGACTTTTCTCCTTGTGTTGATTGGGTGCACAGGTAGTAAGTAAGAAATTTTGAATGTCTATTGTATCTTAAATATTTTTGAAAAAATCAAAATCATCTCTATTATGTATTGAATCTCTATGTTTTTCAGAGTCTCTAATGAGGTCTCCAAAATTCAAAATAAAAATAGTAGAGTCAACTTTGTTGCCTCATAGGAAACTAACAAATTTGATCAAGTCCTCTAAGGATCAATTGGGGCCTAGGAAAAGAGGTGGAATTTACAAAATTGATTGCTCTTGTGAGGTGTCATATGTTGAAGAAACAAGACATTTTGTTAGTATTAGAGTTAAAGAAGATGACGCTGATACAAAACATGAAAAAAATCATTAAATTAGCATTAGCAAATAACTTATTTAAAATAAAGCACCACATTTAAATTGAAAAGACCCTTGTGGTAGTGGCAGAACACCATTTCAAAGGGAATTTAATGCAAGCTATTGAGATTAGCAAACATTAAAATAATATGAATAGGGATGAGAGTTTAGGCTAAAACTAATCATGGAGGTCAATCATCAATATGTTAAAAGACCCATTAACTAACTAAAAGTTATATTTAACATTTTTAATTAATTTTTGTCTCTATTAAACTACCCAATAGTGGCATTATTGTACTTCACTAGAGTTGTCTATATAGGGAGCTCCAGTCCACAATCTATACACATCTTCTCTTGCCTTGATGATGGATCATAGTGTGTTTTCATTGATTAAAATTTTACCATGGAGTTTTAACCAAAAGCCTATTTATTACACTAGGCCGTGTTGTTGAAAATCCCATAAATAATCAGCAAAACTCATTTTAAATGTGTGCAAATCATTTACTTGACATTTTTTTCAAATATAATGCAAATTTAATTAGATAATTATTATCTCCAAACATCATGTCATGCAATGCATCAAAACAACAAAATAAATTTGTCGGTCTGCAATTAATCATAATTATTTGAGTTATACTTCTATGATTATATGAATGTTTCATTTAAATTGATCTTGAATTTGGCATGGCCTAAAGCAATGATTCAAATAAATGCATCACACTGGCATGGCCTAAAGCAATGATTCAAATAAATGCATCACACCCATAAGGTTGAACAAGTAAAGGAAAAAGGTAGCCCAAACTACTATGGGAAAAGAAATCAAGGACTATCAAAGATCAAATTTAGAATAAACATATCAAGCCTGGGAGAGACATAATGCCAAAATCCACAACTTGATCATCTCACAATCATCAAAGAGCATGCATCTAACCACAAGGCAAGGAAGACACAATGAGATGATCAAGGTCTAAAAAGGTGAGTAAAATTCATGTGCATGCTCAAGCATATATATACTCAAGGAGGTAAGAGAGGGCAAGTCCACTTGCTACGGATCAATCAATATAATGTAGAAGAACAAGGCAAGGGTAGCACACAAGGCATTCCACATGTCTCAACGTACGTATAAATATGACAGAGGTGATAAGATACATGTCCACTTGGTTATGCACTAAAAAAGAAACCGATATAAGTAAAAAATAATAAATATTTTTAAAATAATTTACAAGGAATAAAAACTTGTGATCCTTATAACTTAAATACTTCTACACAAGCATAAGATTTATGTTTATAGGAACAAATAGTTTGGAAAAGCTTGACTAGACATAATCACGTCCATGATAAAGCATGCTTTCATAGCTTTTAAAAATGAACTACTAATTCATACTTATTTTGTGGATAATTCAAAGAAAATACTTATCTTTTGGATAATTCCAACAAAATGTCAAAGAACCTAAATGAGATTATATAAATACGCATGCTATTATAATCAAATAAACTAAAATTCAACACCTGACTTGTAAAAATACTGACAATTTTTACCTCTTGTTTGATACTAATTTATTTATAAAAAGAAAAAATATTATTTTGACCTTTAAATTTCACAAACAAAGCATTGATATTAAGAAATTCTTTTTTTTTTTTCCCTTTGAAACTAATTCTCAATATAAGTGCCTCCAAGAATGATTATGACTACATTAGAATAATATTTAAAAAGTTGAGACTTTTTGCATAGTCAATTGTTCATGACTATCTCGTTAATTTAATTCTTAAGCTAAAGAATACAAGTACACATCCAAAGATTACTTGGAGTGCAAATTATGATTCTTAGTTATTAATATCCTTTGTTTAAGAAGCTACAATAAATACAAAAAAAATGTTAGGTGCTTCATCAAGCACCCTCATTGGGAGTTTTGGTGTGGAATTATATTTACAAATAAATCAGTCCATGTTCAAATCCCACATTAGCATATTCTATGCCAAGCAAGCTTAAAACCTACACTTGAGAGAGGTGACAATAAATCATCAAAATTATAAATGGCTCATCTAATATTTAAGTTTCCTTTTTAATAAATTGTTAAATACTCATGTTCCATTTAAAGTCAACCATTAAATATTTGCAAAATACATATCCACTGTAAATAACCAACATTACAATAAAATTATGTACTCACCAAGAACAATGAGCTGAGAGCTTGCTTCCCATATGCAACATAAGCAATGTTTAGAAACAAGTCACGAGTTAATGAAAAAATCCTACCATTTCTCCAAGGCTTGCAACATGAAAAACGGTATTTAGCTTGATTGCCCCTTTATATGATCTTGACTAGAATGACTCTTTACAATCATACCATCGACCCCTAATTATTAACTCACATGTATCTTAAGGTACTTACATGTATGCTTGCTTGTGGTTTCCCCTACTTTTCGAAGGGAAGAAAATGAAGAAAACCTTCTACTTTGTTATCATGCTTCACCCAATGTAATATACCTTATTGTTGTCTTTTATATTGGGCGTGCAAGCAATAACATATGGATCACCCTCCCCTTTATATGCAAAATAAATCACCATAAAAATTAAAAGCGAATCTAGAATATTGTATCTAACTCATCAGTCATTTCCAGTTAGTTTAGATGTTTGAAACCACACCAACACTATGTATATTATCCAAGACCTAACACAAAGAAGAAGATTGACAATGGCATCTCATGATAATATTATAAAACAAATTAATCCCTCAAGATTACCCCGTGAGTTTTAAGGTTGGCCACTATGAATATTCCCACTCACACGAACTTGTAAATATTGACTTCAAAGGTGTTAAGAACATTGATAACAAAAGAGATATAATCATAACAAGAGATAAAGGTGTCCCTTCAAGATAATTGAGCCATCCCAAATAGCAAACAAGTATCTCTTAATACCTTTGTAAATTTTGACTTCAAAGGTGTTAAGAACATTGATAATAAAAGAGATATAATCACAACAAGAGATAAAGGTATCCCTTCAAGATAAGCAAATTGAGCCATCCCAAACAACAAACATCTCCTAATACCTTTCAAATTGCCATCTCCACTATTAAGTGGACGTAGTTGTTAGAAACAGGATTTTAACTTTTTCAATTTGTGCAAATTGAATTACATATTTGATTAATGCATGGAATACTAGTTAACTACAAAATAAAGGGGGGGAAACTATTGTTTATCTTAACAACATAACCTATTTTTTGAAAATCCATTGTATGACAGAATTGAAAACATTTAATTCAGATAATATTGCATATTATGTGTCTTGTTTATATCTCTGAAATTGACAATCATTCCTGGAAGCACTGATTTTTACAAATCATAATCAAATTAATTAAGCACCTTACTATAATAAGTTAGGCCAACTTTGTTATGATAGATGGTTTCATTTTCATGCAACTTAAAATGAATCCCCCTTGATCCTAATGTTATTTTGTAATTGGAAATAATACTTCATGCTTTCCAGTCCCCTTAAATTGAATCCATCTGTCTAAACTTGGGTTAGGAGTATAACATAAAATGTTTTTCTAAGACATTTGTCTACAAACCATTTATAAAAGGTAGGCACAAATCATGCCATATAAAAATGACATGTTTTCTTGTATTACTTTGTTTAAAAATCCAAGATAGTTTTCCTAAGTAGTCAATCTTGGTATTAGTACAGATATAGGATCCAGGTACACGGATACAACGATTTTATTTTTGGCCTTGGATACAGTCATATATATATATATATATATATATGACTGTATCCAAGGCCAAAAATAAAATCGTTGTATCCGTGTACCTGGATCATATATATATATAGCCAAATAAGCAACATTAACCACATAATATGAAGAGTAAACAAAATAAGATAAATATCCACAAACCATACTGCTAATTCAATGCCAAATGTCATGATATTGAATTCAAAATCTGCAATGGGGGTTATTTGTGTGAATCAAGGATCAGAAAGTAAATGATCCACCAATAATTTAGCAAGTGACAAGTTTCCAGAAGAATGTGGAAAAGTGATGCAAGAGCATCTGAGTTCACGAGCAACTTGTTATCAACCCAAAATATGTTAGTTAAGGAAGTTGTCTTGTTGTAAGTTTGTGCAAGTCTTTTGTGTTGCACAGACCGTCTTTGTGTCATTTTGTGTTACTTTTGTGTGTGTGTGTTTAGTGTAGGTTAGTGTTTCCTATATGTTTGTAATGTTTCGTGCATATTTTGTTTCACATTTGTATTTATTTCTTATCCAAGTAAGTTTCCAAAGTTTTGCGCAAGATGTTTTGTTAATGTCATTACCATGTAGTAGTGTAGAGATTTGTGTTACACTTTTGTCATCTATGACACCTTTTGAAACAGGGTATTTGGTCGAGTTGATTCTTCACCACTAAGACAAATAGTAGGGGATATTTCTTAAGATAATTGGACCTTCATTGCATAAGTTGAATGTTGAGTTTCCAATTATTTGAAAAGCCTGCAATAAAATGCCATATCATTGCAAACATAAGAGTTGTGGTGCAGAAGTTTTCATGAGAATTGTTGACTTTAAAGTCCTACATTCTCATGTGACATTTTCATGCAACTTTCTTCATATATTTCACATGTTATGGAAGCGGGAGGGGGAGTAGGGGGGGCGGGGCGGCGAGCACAGGGAGTTGTTGATTGTTCAATATTTACTCTCGAAAGTCATAAACGCTGATAAGGATTCATTTAATAATGTTTGTGATATATTAAACTCTTAACATGTTACTGTGCCTCAAAAATTGTGGAGACATTTAATATTTTTGGTGCACTAATGTGTGTTAATGTTGGTGGAGTAAAAGCACTTAATATAATTAAGTGGGTCTTGTGTCTATATAAGCATGCCCCTACACCTGTGTTATAAAAAAGTCTTTTGGTCTAGTGAAGATTAGATCTAAGAATTTTTACTCAGAGGAAGCAAATGAATAAAAAGTTGCATTTATTCTTAATTTAGATGAACTAGAGACTAAAAAACACTCTAATGATGAAGAGTTTCTTGTTAAACCTGTGAAAGAGTAAAATAGTCTTGCGTAGAGAAAGAATTTGTTCAAAACCATTTGTAATGCTAAAGGCAAATGTTACAAATTGATTGTTGATAGTAAAATATAGACAATATTGTTTCGCAAGAAATGGCAGATAAACTTGAATTGAATAGAATTTTGCATCCAACCCTGTATAAGGTTTCTTAGTTGTTGAAAGGACATCAAATTTTGATAAATGAACAATATCTGGTAAGTTTTCAAATTGGTACATGTAAAAATTTAGTTTTATGTGACATAATGTCTATGGATGTTTGTCATATATACTTGGAAGACCTTGACAATTTGACCACAGTGCACAACATGATGGTTGTGTTAATACATATACATTATATAAAGATGGAGTAAACACATTGAATCCTTTGATAGTGGTAGCATAGATAATATTGTTTCACAAGAAAGGGCAAATAAACTTGATTTGAAGAGAATTTTGCATTCAAACCTGTGTAAACCCTGTGTAAGGTTTCTTCGGTATTGAAAGGACATAAAATTTTGGTGAATGAACAATGTATAGTAAGTTTTCAAATTGGTACATATAAAGATGAAGTTTTATGTGACATAAAGCCTAATCGATCTTTGCCATATTTTACTTGGAAGACCTTCGCAGTTTGACCGCATAGCACAATTTGATGGTTGTGCTAATACATATACATCATGGAAATATGGAGTAAAAAACACATAGAATCCTTGGAAGGACAAGTATGAAGAAGTGAACAAGAGTTTGTAAGTGTTCATAGTTTTAGGAAAAGAATTTCTAAAGGAAGTGAAGTAGAACGAATGTTATGTATTAATTTCAAAACCAATGTAAGAAGACTCAAATGTAGTAGGAGAAGAAACATTGTCGCATGAAGTAAAAAAGAGACTAAACGAGTTTGAGGAGATTGTATCTAATGTTTTTCAAGATGGATTACCACCAATGAGAAGCATAAGTCATCACATGGATTTGATACTTGGATCGAGTTTACCGAACAAAGCAACACATAGATTGACTCCAAAAGAAAATGCAAGACAAGTTCAAGAGTTGTTGAATAAGGGTTTAATTAGAGAAAGTTTGAGCCCATCTGCAGTACCAACAATACTAACACTTAAAAAGAATGATGAATGGAGAATGTGCATTGATTCCAGAGCCATCAATAAGATTACTATAAAGTACATATTTTTCATTGCCACACATGGATGATTTAATGAATTGCTTGAGTGGAGTGATATACTTCACAAAATTTGATTTGAAAAGTGGGTATCATCATATTAGTATAAGAGGGTGATGAATGGAAAACAACATTCAAAAGACAATAAAGTATATATAAGTGGATGGTTATGTCATTTGGGTTAACTAATGCACTGAGTACATTCATGAGATTAATGAAAGAAATTCTTAAATCATTTCATGGTAAATTTGTCATCATGTATCTTGATGAAATATTGATTTTAGTAAAAGACAAGAAGAACAATTACGACATCTGTGCAAAATGCTAGAGAGATTAAAGGAGAAAAAAATAGTAGTGAATTTGAAGAAATGCACTTTCATGAAGAAAGAATTCGATATTTTAGATTTGTGATTTATCAAGAAGGTTTAAAGATTGATCTAGAGAAAGTGTGAGCTATACTAGATTGATTGTCACTGCAGAGTACATTTGAGGTACATAGTTTTCATGGACAAGTGAGTTTTTAAAATAGAATTTCAGTGGAATGTGTGTAGCGATCACTGAGGTGAAGCACAAAGATAAAAGAGAATTTGTATGGACAACGAAAGTAGAACATATTTTCCAACAATTAAAGAAGATAACAGAGCAATTAGTGTTGGCATTGTCGGATTTCAATAAGATATTTCAAATAGATTATGATGCAAGTGGTGCCACAATAAAAGCAGTATTGTGTAAAGAAGTAAGTCCTATTACATATTTTAGTGAGACACTGAATGATGCAAAGCCCAAATATTCAGTATATGATCAAGAGTTCTATACAATTGTGCAAGTGTTAAAAAAATGGAGACATTATTTGTTGCCAAATAAATTTGTATTGTAAATAAATCATCAAGCATTTCAATTCATTAATAGTTAGCACAAATTGAATCAATGACATGAAATGGGTTGAATTCCTACTGAATTATTAATTTTTGTTGAAACATAGAAGTGGAAAGTCTAACAAAATTGTCGATGCATTCAGTAGAGGATTTTTTTTGTTGAATGAGTTAAGAGTGGAAGTCATAAGATTTGATCTTATGAAAGAACAATATGAATGAGATGAAGATTTTCAAAAAGCATGGAAGTTGTGTAAAGAACCTATCAGTAAAGATAGACCACCATGGTTAGAATATTTTATACAAAAAGGTTTTTTTACTCAAAGGAAAGCAATTATGCATACTGAGAGGTTCAATGCGAGAAAGTTTGATCAAGGAGAAGCAATGGAGGTTTAGTAGGTCATTTTGATTATGACCAAACATTTGCGCAAGTGGCAGAAATTTATTTTTGGCTGCATATGAGTGTAGATGTGTGAAAAAAATTCAGAAGTGTAGAGTTTGCCAACTAGTAAAAGTCAAAAGTCAGAATATAGGGTTGTATTAACCATTGCCTATACTAGAGAAACGATGGAAGTATATAAGTATGTGTTTTGTTTTGAATTTACTTGGACACTGAAAAGAAATAATTCAATATTTGTGATAGTTGACATATTTACAAAAATGACACATTTTATAACATGTAAAAAGACTAGTGATACAACAAACATTGCTAACTTGTTTTGTAGAGAAGTAAGACTGCATGGTTTACGATGCAATATAGCATCAAATAGAGAGGTGAAATTTGTTGGACATTTTTGGAGGGCATTGTCGAAGAAGTTGAATACTAAACTACAGTTCAGATGAGCATGTCATCCTCAAACAGATGGACAAACAGAAGTGGTCAACAAGAGTTTCAATAATCTTTTAAGATGTTTAATTAAATGTAAGTCATGAACATGGAATAATGTTATGTTGCAAGTTGAGTTTGTTTATAACAATTCCGTGAATAGAAGTAAAAGAAAGACACCATTTCAAATTGTTTATAGGTTGATTCCAAGAAGAGTTGCATAATTACAAGACATGGAGAAACATGAAGTGCTAAAGACATATTTTGCAAATCATATATGTGAAGTGCATAAACAATTGCAAGAACAATTGGATTATAATACAACTCTGTACAAACATGTAGATTGAAAGAGAAGAGAAGTTGACTCTCAGATGAGAGACTTTGTCTTACCATACTTGAGAAAAGAAATAATTCCAAAAGGAATAAATGATAAGTTGAAGTGGAAAAAAATTGAACCATGTAAAATTTTGCAAAAGTTTGAGAAGAATGCATACGAAATAGAATTCCTTGAAAGTATACGCATATCGCATATTTTCAATGTGGCTAATTTGTGTCCATGTTATGAAGGGTAGAATGGTGAAAATGCAAGTGTAGATTATGAAGCAACAGATTGGAGATTTCAGATACTTGAAAAATAGTGTGAAGAAATAGAAGTGATTGATACGAATTGGAAAAACTACAAAGAGAAAAGAATATACAAAATATCTGGGAAAATAGAAACATCGAGACAAAATACATGGATTACCGCATCAGAAACTACAGAACAAGGAATACCATTAGCAAAGTTCTTAGAAGTCACATGTGCAGGAGCAAATGTTTATTTTTTTACTAAGGGCTTATGATGCAAGATCATTCAAGGTCATGAGTAATCTCGCATCAACCAAGAATATTAGTTTAGAAAGTTGTCTTGTTGTAAGTTTGTGCAAGTCTTCTATGTTGTGCAAATCGTCTGTGTCGTTTTGCTTTACTTTTGTGTGTGTTTAGTGTAGGGTTGTGTTCCCTACGAGCACCCCTAAATTTGTAATGTTTCGTGCATCTTTTGTTTCACAGTTTTCTTTATTTCTTATCCAAGTTTGAAAAACTCTATGCAAAATGTTTTGTTAATCTATCATTACCTTGTAGTAATGCGGAGATTTATGGTACACTTCCGTCCATCTATGACACCTCTTGAAACAGGGTATTTGGTCAAGTTGATTCTTCATCGTAGAGACAAATGAGTAGGGGATATTTCTTGAGATAATTGGATCTTCATTGCGCAAATCGTGAGTTGAATTTTAAATTATTTTAAAAAATTGTGATAAAATGTCATATCATTCTTATGCAGAGGTTTTCATGATAATTGTTGTCTTTGAAGTCCTATATTCTCGTGTGACTTTCTTCATATTTGTGTTGTGTTATGGGAGGAGTTGTGGACTATTTGATATTTAATCCCGTAAGTCATGGAAGCTAATAAATATTCATTTAATAATATTCATGATCTATTATGTGATGTGTTAAACTCTGACGTGTTATTGTGCCTTCAAAATTGTGAAGACATTTAATATTTGTAACACATTAAGGTGTGTTAATGTTGTTAGTGGGGTAAAAATACTTAATGTAAATAGGCAGGCATTGCCTCTATATAAGCATGCCCTTACACCTATTCCAAAAAAACTAAGTCTTTTGGTGTAGTGAATATAGATCTGAGAGTTTTTACTTGGAGACAGTTTATTTGCAAAGACTATGAGTTAGTACATGTGATTGATGTTGATACGAATGTCATTGTGAGATCATGGTATCATCATTATCATTGTGACTGTTGTATTTTCTTTGATTGAAATCTAATATAGATTTGAATTGTTGTTGCATTTCATTGCAATTTCCACTTATGTACTTTCAGCGTTGTGTGGTCTAAGGCATCTCTCAAGTGAAACCCCTAACCATGACTGCATCAAAAAGAACCACTATGCATTGAGAGTTTTGACAAAGAGACAAGTAAATTTCAGAGCATCAAGAGGAATAGATTTATTTGAAAAATGACCCTGCAAACAGTGATGAAAATGAAAAAAGATTTTCAAGTGATTGTGAAGGGGTCTTGAAGGCCCCAAGGAATAAGATTGGTAGTTTTGTTTACATATTGGAATCAGTCTCTACCCAAGAATTCACCAGCTATACAAGGTTAGTAGACAAGTAGATCTTTCAAGTGCTTAAGGCCATTAACATTAGATCATCTAAAGGAACTTGGCTCCAAGAATTGAGTATGAATGTATTTCTTTTCACTATTATGAATGGCATTGAACAGAGCATGTGAAGCAGAATTGGAAATATTATTTTATTTTTAATTGTTTTTTGAAGTCCATATTTGATTTTTTGTAAAATGAAATAAAAAATTAAAATTAAAAAAATGTCCCTTGGCTGCGGATCCTAGCTAGATATGGTAGGATCCTGCGGGATTCAACTTTGGATCATGGGACATATCCGAGAGGATCCACAGTCCTGCAGGATCCTAGTCGTGTCGAACAAGGATCCGTATCAAAAACGTTTTGTAGCAGGATCTAGGGGTCTAGGGTGAAGGATATGGTAACATAGTAGTTTTCTTGTTTACAAACTTAATCTCAAATAAAACATCATTGAATTCTATAAATTATGCTTAACTTACAGATTTCATTAAATTGCTCTTTCTTAGGAGAAGTGATCAAAATATGACTTCTGATAATAAAGAGGATCAAACAAAAATATTTTTCCGAAGATGCTCATTTTATTAAAGCCGAGTAAAAAACAAGTTAACAGTGATTCACAATGAAACGCATACAGATATACATGGCATGTCATAAACAGAAGTGAACAGATCCAAAAGGTCCACCTGAGGCTCCCATACAGCCATCCTTTAAAAGGGATCAACTTATAAACATCTCTCATGAAGGATGTGTACAATATAGGATATGCCTTCGTACTGAAGGAGCACTTGCTAACCTTGGCTTGCACCTCATGCTGCCTTAATGATTGCAGCACTACCGATATCTTCTCGAGATATTTAAGCCTTCGTACTGAAGGAGCACTTGCTAACGTTGGCTTGCATCTGATGCTGCCTTAATGATTGCAGCATTACCGATATCTTCTTGGATATATAACATTTTTTTTAGAACTTCAAACTTAAGCTAACATTACAAAAAGGACAACAGGAATTAATTTACAGTTAATTTGAAGATTCTGATGAAGATGATGATGATGATGATGATGATGATGATGATAAACTTCTTTTGTGATGATGCTTTCTGTTCTTGTGCCTCTTATGATCATGCCTATCCTTATCCCTGTCTCTCTGCAAAACAATTGTAAACCGAAATATTACAATTGGAGGTGGAAGTCTAAGCCAAACACGGCTGACCACAATAAAAACATGCGCAGTAAATTTCCTCCAATTACATCTTGGAAATAATATACACAAGAAAATATTAGTGTCAAACCATTATTCCCATACTTTGCCCTTTCAAGTAAAACAAATCTAGAAAGTTGTAACAAGTGAGCTAAAGGGTCAGATATCTTATCAATGGAGTTGACTACATCCAAACAGATTTGCTATTTACTACCAGCCCTAATGGCAAAGTATTTGATACAAGAATACCGCCAATATGATGTTTACTAAGCAGTACAGTTTTGCAGTTTTAAACTACATATCTAAAAGTGTATTTACAAGATTTAAACAGAAAAGTGGATTGACATCTGTATTTTCAAACTTTTTTTACCATGCATTTTCTCCAATGCAAGATGCATAAAAAATAACTGCTATAGTTCTCGTTCATATCCTGAAGTGGCTGCTACTACACTCTTCTTCTGTATATTTGTTCATTATATTCAGGAGAGACATGCTTCTACAAAGTTATATGTTTGTCTCAGACCAGCCATTTTGTATTTATGTCATTTGTCATTGTCCATACCTATTCATTTCCTTTTTTCTAGATGGACATAGGTGTTGATGGATCAGAACTTTGTTTCAAACCCAAGTCAACTCTGAAGTTTGTTGCAGAATTTAGTCTTAAAAAATCCGCAAAATATATTGAAAGCAAAGATTTGAATTACTTAACCATCAATTGTCATCTTATAGACAAATGATAACAAAAAAGTCGAGCATAACTAGACAATTCCTCCTATTAAACAGCATTTAGAGAAAACGATTGTTAGTGGGTTCAACATCATTTGGCAGAATTTATGCTAGTCCCTCGCTTACACAAAATAATAAATAACATATTGTTTCAGGTTTAAAAGTATTTATGCTGCAGCGGCCTTTGAAATAACTAGAAGGTGATTAGTTGGACCAGAAAGCATGTCAGCATAAAATCAACGAGGGAGTGCTGAGTTGATCTCCTTAAATTAAAACTCTTATGCTAGAAAGACACATCAAATAACATTATAGATGTAACCTAAAGCAAACAAACATGGTAAAATAATCCAACTACAAGGATATGACTAATTTCCTTCTAGTATTCTCGTCAAGATATGACTAATGGTCCAAAAAGGTACACTGCAGCTATACAAGCATGAACACAGTCAGTAAGGATGAAGCCTATCATTCCCTTATCTGCAATCCAGTAATCACCTAAAGTATGGCAGAGAATATTCATAGAAGTAACACCAATTGTAACTAGAAGGAAATCACGGGATGTTCTCTTATACAAAACCCTCCAATTATGCTGTGCCTCACATCCTGAAATGTTGTATCTTGTATTGAATCATGGATGGTCACTGCCTTTGCTTGCCTCTATACGTCTCCCTAGCTTTAACAACCTGTATGTAGGCTGTAGGGTATGATGGCATCAAAGGAACAATGTGGGATTGGGTAGGGTGAATATGAAGAATAACTTGATCATTCTCTGAAAACATGCACTTGCATAAAATTCTTTCTATGAAATAAAGTACAGAAATGCAAAACATCACTGATTATTATAATTACTTCTAAAAAAGGGTAAAGCCTCCAGAGTCTGAATAAATAACCACAGTAATATTGGCGCCTAATCTCATAAGAGAGATAAGGTAAGTAGTCTTTATTATGCTAAACCTACTAGTGCCATGCGCATAGGTTTGCCACAGTTGGATAGATTAACACTACCAGATATTAGCATAACATATCAAGGGTTCAATCTTTTCCCTCAATACCATTTTTAAAAACATACAGCTTTAAATGAATATATACAAGTATTAACGAGAAAACTAATAATAGCAAGTTAGATAATGGTCTCATGCATTTATAGGTCTATTCATCCTGCGAAGCATTTATTAATATACAGAGAAAAAAGGATCCCCAGAAAATAAATAACATGTGAGAATTTGACATGTTTCAAATGAGAAAGTAACAGGATCACTACGAGCGATGTTTCATACAATCATGACTCAGAATTGACAGAAATTCAATAATGACATTGTTGAATAACTACCTTACCATGAGCTTCCTCAAGGCCTCTCATGGCCTCTCCAAGTTTCCCACTAAATCTACATACTAGTCACTTTCTAGATACTCAAATGAGAGGGGGAGCCCTACTTTTATAAGAATCGGATACCCCCATTTAATGCATGTGGTTGGCCTACAATCATCAATGCAGGTGATTGGCCAAAATACCATGTGGGTGAAACACAACCCATGTGGTCCAACTTGGACTTTTGAGAAGTGCACATGGTAGGTGCACGTCTTTTCTATTTTATTAATTTATAAAATAGGAAAATGTGAAATATGTTAACCTAGGAATATAATATCTAACCACTAACTTACACGAACGCCCCCTTAACTGCAACTTAAGGAGTGTGTACAAAAAATTGAGGCTAAAACCTCTAAAATTGGTCCTGACAGCACAAGGCCATGGTAGGCACCCATGTACAATACAAAATAATTGCCTAGAAATAGTGAGATATACCTCAGGGACCTCACCCAAGAAGCACTACATCACGCCCCATTCCCATGCCCGCCCCCTTAATTGGGTGAGATGGACGAATGTCACATAACAAGTCTGGTGCAAGGAGAGTCAATGCATGGATCCCAAAGAACTTCTCAAAGAAGCAAAACACCAAAAACTGACACTGGTGCACAAAGAGCCGTCACAATGATCTAAAAGAGTTTCAAAAAGAATCAAAACACCCAAAAAAATGAAATATGTTGGGGATGCCAAAAGTTGCTCCACTTGAGGAGACAGTCACTCTATCAAAGCCATCAAAACGTCATGAGATGTTCTCCAAGAAGGAGCATTGCTGCTAGAATGCAATAAGGTCGGTATGGGGTCGATGCATCTAAATTGTGGACGAAGCATTTTTGTAGAGTCCACGCAAGGAGTGCATAAGGAGCCACCATAACCAATCACCAATCCACTCAAGGGGAACACGAATGGTGTAAGTCAATCCAAGGAGATGATTCTTGTCCAAGGTCAAAACTACAGCAGAAGAGTCAAAAGTATGTATGAGTCAATTCTGAAAAGGAGAGATGGAGTGCCATGGTGTAATTGGTCAATAGTGCCCTCTATCCTCTACAAGTGAAGATTTGATGAAGTGTGGTGTTGTGCTCTTAGTAGCTGGTTCCTAAAGATATGGAGAAGCATGTGTGTGATACCCAATGTCTCGACGAAATGATCAAGACACAGGATTGATGGGTGTGACAATCCCCTAACCTTTCCTTTCAAAGCCTCCACTTGAATAATCGATGTTGCGGAGTGACTTGGAACCAATAGTTGTAGTGTGTTTTTCAAATGAAGCAAACACATCTACCATCATGTCAATCAATGAACAAGGATCCACAAGAGGAGGTGGATCATTACGGAATTGAATGGATGGAGAAGTCTCAAGAATCTCAATATGGACACTTCAATCAACAAAGAAGACAAAATCCTTCACATCATCATTACAATGATCAGTGTGTGATGGCTCTATGGAAAGAAGAGTAACATCCTACAATAAAATAACTCAAGATGGATTTAGAAAAAGACCTCTCATGACTAGTAGATAATCAACCTAGAAAAGGGGCTCTATAGAAAGGAGAGAGATGCCTTGTAGGAAGGTATCATCACAAACTGGTGGATTAGATGTAGAAACATCAAGCTCATATGATGTATCACTGAAGCAGATGAAGTGTCTCCAAACAATTGTTCTAGTAATTTCCATGCAATGGAAGGGCACTCCATGTACAGAATATGTTGATGTAGATCCATGGAGATAGCTAAACAAAGGTGATCAAAGAACACATCACAAGTATTGATCCATTGGTTGTATCTGTCACAATCTCAAGTTGCATGTACTCGTCCAAAAATATAAGGGCTAAGGCCTTGTTTAGTACAAAAGTCCTCCACGTTGCGAGGAGTTGTTTGTTCCATTCAAAATGACTATTGGAAATAGTTGTTCCATTTTGTGTGGTTTTTAAGTTTGTTGCAGCAAATGATCTCTCAACTTAAGAGTGTAGTCATTCACATGTGACCACAAGCAATGTAAAACAACCAGAATGTGAAAGAAGTGCAAAAAGAAAAACCACAAGTGTGCCTGGAGTTGCGAACACATAATGAAGGCAATAGAAGTGGCCTTATCAAGATGCCCCGAGAAGAGGCAAGACACAAACCACAAGAGTGTCGAATGGATGTCTCCAAAAATATCAAGACACAAACCACAAGAGTGCCAAGAAGATACAATGCGCTAAGAAAGGGGCCTTGGAAGGAGGCAAGGCTCTAACAACAAGTGTTGTAGAAGAAGCCTCTCAAGAAACATGCAAGGTGTGGAGACGAGGACTTGAAAGGAGGCAAGGCACTAACCACAAGTGTGTCATAAAAAATCCCTAAAAAAAGCACTCAAGGCACGAACCTCAACTACACATGGAAATATTCCAGAATAAACAAGGCACAATCCTCAAATGTGCCAAATATAGATGTGTGAGGGATAAGGTGCCGTTGGGAGTGAGGAGTTATAGGTGTAATAGGCGCAAAGACTACAGAGATAGAGAGGTGCAACAGTGACAACTGGGAAGCCACAATCGACGGAGAATACCCATAATGGTGGTGGCTAAGCAGGTGGGCAATGGAGGAAGGGGTTTCCAGAGGTCGGTGGGGAGCATGTGAGCAGCCAATGGACAATAGGTCAAGCATGTGGATTGACAAGGTCCAAGGGTGGTCTGTGATAGGGAGATGCAGCAACAACAAAGGGTTAGACTCAACCAATGGAGAATAGAAACAACGGCATTGGCTAAGCAAGTGGGCACTACGGAAAGGGGTTGCCGACAATAAATGGGGAGTACGTGGGCAGTCGATGGCTGGTGGGTCGGCCTTGTGGATAGACCAAGTCCAAGGGCAGCCCAGTCAAAAAATAAATAAAATTTTTTGACTAACATTTCAAAGCCCCCCTCCCCCATTTTTTAATTTTATTTTATTTTATTGTGGATATTTTATATATTGAATAAACCCTCTCACCGCCACCCAAAGCTTGAACAAACCCCAATACTTTCCCAATTTTTTTCATTCTTTTTCAATTCTCCAAAAAAAATAGACAAACACAACCCCAAAAAAAAAAAAAATTGATAAATTTCAAACCCCCCAACATTTTGAAAAACTCCATGTAAAAATATTTGAACACCCTTGAAATGCCCCAAAATTTTCAAACTCAATTTTTGTAAAAAAAAGGTTGAAATTTTTTAAATTTTTAAAAAGTAACCTGGAAATTAAAGAGACTAGAAACATTAAAGGTGAAGAATTCACAAAAATTCCTCTTCATAGTGGGGCATGGTAGACAAGGAAGCATGCGACATACTCATCTCTGATACCATGTTGGAGTTTGACACATTTCAGTCGAAAAAGCAACAAGATCACTACGAGCAATGATTCATACAATTATGACTCATAACTGACAAAAATTCAATAACGGCATTGTTCAATAACTATCTTAGAATCAACTTCTTCAAGAGTTCTCATGTGGCCTCTCATGGCCTTACCCAAGTTTCCCACTTGCTCTACACACTACGCTCTTTCTACATACTCAAATGAAAAGCGAAGCCCCACATTATAAGAGCTAGATACCTCCATTTAAGGCATGTGGTTGGCCTACAATCATGCAGGTGGTTGGACAAAATACCATGTGGATGAAAGATAACCCATGTGGTCCAACTTGGACTTTTTAAAAGTGCACATGGTAGATGCACATGTTTTTACTATTTTCCTAATTTACATAGTAGGAAGATGTGAAATATGCTGACCTAGGAATATAACCACTAACCTAAGTAAGCTTAACAATTGTGGTGTAGTAACAACTTATGTTATGTACCTAGGGATATGATATGATAATGCATATGGATTGTTGGGGATGCCAACATGTGGCACACATCCCCCTTAGTTGTATGGGGCAAATGAGTAATTTGCGGAATTAATACATTGGGTAGTGAGTCAGCCTATATTGGGATTAGGTGTTTACCCATCTATTATTAATAATAGAGGTCTATATAAGGGAGATAAATATCACCGTAAAGGATATCATGGAAGTGGAATCTTCTATTTGGTAGAAGAAAATTGGAGGTTGTCCCCTCGAAGTGGCATTCCCATATTGGGTGAACTTGAAGAGTTATTCCTTCCTTAAGGAGTATTGTATGGTGTTTCCCTACCTTAAGGTATTATTCTATTTCTGAATATATTGCATATTTAGGCATTTTGGCACACCAATATCTCATGTGTTGATCTACATTATATTTTGCATTATTCTATTATTATATGTGTGGAACTTACCAAGTGGTATCAAAGCTTTGAGTTGGGCAAAAGTGTGGTTGAAACCCTATTTTTTAGGAATCGACTATATCTTGCAAACCATTGTGAATTTTTAAATAATTGTTTTAATGGAGTTGGAGCATAAGTCAAAGAAGCTACAAAAAAAAAATTGGGGCTTTATGATCATCTTGGAGTGAGTTATTGTTATTTTAGAGTTTTTCATAAATTCACTCTATCAGCCGCAATTTCAAGATTTATTCTAAAAGTTTTTTTAGAAAAGTTGTAAAATTATTTAAGGAAGCTACAATGAAAAATTTAGGATTCTGTGATCAGTTTTGAACAAATTATTATGATTTTATGGTTTTCCATAAGTCTTCTCTACAAACCGCAATTTAAAGAATTTCCTTGATTTCTTTGCATTTTTGGAAAGCTTGAAAAAATCTAGTGGGGACATGTTCTTTGAAGTTTTGGTTTTCAAGTAGAATGCAGGCCGAAATTTTTTAGTTGAAGTTTGGTCAAATGAGATATTCAAATCTAGTTTTTATTCTCAGATTTGGAGTTCTTGAAACCCTATATTTTGTGAATCATGGAGTTAAAAAAAATCTCTGGAGAGGATGATATTGATGCTAGAGAATGGTGTCCCTCTTTTGAGAGCTATTTTCATATAGGTTTGTGGAAAACAAATTTATCACTTTCTTTCAAAGGTGATGCAATGTGTTGGTGGGTTCAACTAGGCAAAGAACGATATAATTTTTTGTGGGAAGAAATGGAATAGGTTTCCCTAGATCGATGAAATATAGAAGAAAAAAATAATGAAAATGAAAAGAAGAGGAAGAGCAAGAAAATAATGATGATGATGGTGATGAGGAAGAGAATGCAAATAACGACTAAGGAAAAGAAGAGGCACATAATGATGATGAGGAGGCTTCAAATGACGTAGAATGAGGGATAAAAGATCATGAGGAAGAAGAGGAGATGGAGGATAAGGGTTCAAACAGTTTAGCTCCAACAAAAGATGGTTCAATATTCTAGTTTCATGGATGCATTCAAAGGAAGAAGGTCATTGTCTCCATAAACCCTGGCAGCAAGTATAACTTCAATAACATGTATGTGGCCCAACATCTACAGGTTCAAACAAATAATATCAAGGAGGCTCAACTAGATGGTAAGAAGATTCAAATAAAATAAAATTTGAAGCTCACTTTGGACAAATATGTTTTGCATTCATATTTTTATTCTCTGGATATGAGCGGTTTGGATATTGTCCTTGGATATACTTGGTTTAAGAATTTGGATACAATCAATATTAATGTGCAAAAGTAGTTCATGAAGTTTTGGTACAAGAGAAAGATCACGTTGATCATATCAAAATCGGCGAAAAACAAAGAAAGGTCAAGGTAGAGCATGCAAATGACATTGAATATGTTGAAGAAGGGCATAAGGAAGATTCAGATGAATAAAAATATGAAGAATTGAGAGGGTTCATACGTCTTTGCACTTATTATAGAAGATACGTTAAAATATTTTCGCAACTAGCAGCACCTTTAACCAATTTAACAAAGAAGGGATCTTTTAGTTGGACGGAGCTTGCTCAATCAACATTTGAACACCTTAAACAAGTGATGAGTTCATGTCCGGTTTTGGCAATGCCGGATTTCTCATTACCCTTTGTGTTGGAATGTGATACGTCAGGGGAAGATGTTGGTGCGGTTTTAATGAAGAATAAGCATCCCATTGTTTTTGAAAGTCAGAAACTCAAAGAGCATGAGCGGAGATACTCAATTTATGATAAAGAAATGTTGGCCATCATGCATGCCCTTGCTAAATTCCCGCAATACTTGGTATGTGGAAGATTTGTGGTCAAAACTAATCACAATAGCTTGAAATATTTCTTGGAGCAAACGGACTTAAATGAAAGACTGCAAAAATTGGTTAGTAAGATCCAATTTAATTTTGACATTGAGTATGTTAAGGGACAAAATAATGTAGTGGTCGATGCTTTATCAAGAAGACCACATTTATGCTCCATGGTAGAAATTACGGCCGATTGGAAGGCATTCATAATAGCGGAATACATTAAGGATGAGTGGGCAAATGCAATCTTAGAAGGAAAAAATGAAGATGAACGTTATAAAGTAGTAGAGGACCTCATTCTCTACAAAGATAGAATTTTCTTAGTGGTCGGTTCCAAAATCAAGTATGAAATCCTTAAGGCCATACATAATGACCCATTAGCAGGACATCTTGGTTTTGTAAAGATATACGTATAAACAATTAAGGGATCGATTTTTGTGCAAAGGACTTAAAAGCAAAGTCCTTAAATACATTCGAGAATGCACCACTTACCAACAAAATAAAATAGAACATAACTTTCCTGCGAGATTGTTGCGACCTTTGCCTATCCCTACTCAAAAATGGGAGAGCGTTTCTATGGATTTCATTTCACGACTGCGCATAGTTCAAGGACAAAGCAACCTTATGTAGTCGTGGACGGATTAAAAAAATACGTTCATTTCTTTTCACTCCCCAAGAAGTATGATGGTCCTATGATTTTTAATTTCGATCCAAAACCTCTATTTGATCATTTTGGCCAGGTATGGGACAAGAAAAATTAAATACAATTTTAATCAAACCTCTAGGACTGCATGTTATTGTCCATAGCCAAATGATTGTAGGTAACAATAACTTTATGAATGGGCCGAATACTTTATATCCAAGAATTTATATATTCTTGTATGCCTCTATGCTTGTTTTGGAAAGTCACTATTGACGGTACCCTGTTGGGTGATGTCTCAAATTCATTTGTATGCAATCTTATCTCTTTTTTTAAGTGTTGTTCAGTTTTACACCCCTGTATAAATTGATATAGTTGTATGTGGGAGCAATGCTATGCTGGTTTAAACTCCACCAAATGGCTTAATTGTTGAAATGCTTCATAGCCCATTGATTGAGTGGTTTCCGTTCATGAAACGCCCTCTAATTGATTGGTAGTTCATTGGCCAAGCTAATGCTTTTGATAATTCATTTCATTTAATGTAAAGCAAGGATTGATGGGTTTCGATTTGGCATTAAATCGTTGTCCATGAATTTTGATAAGTTAGCCAATGGGTTGCCCAACTTACCTTGTTTTATACGAATGCAAACCCTTAAACAAATGGAACTATGGATTTTGGTTGTTGATTATATTATGTGTATGACTTTAAAGTTGCTCTTTTTGTTGGTTGGAAGTTTATGTTGTGGTGTATGATTGTTGTCGAGTTCTTTTTTGTTCGTTGGCTGTACATGTAGAATTTAATTGGAATGCTGCTATTTATGAACTTTGTGATGAAGGCCAGTTGCCCTTGTGGGTGTCGGTTGTGTTGAACCTTTTTATTATTGTGGATCTCTTATGTACTTGTCCTTCGGTTGCTTAACTGTTGTGGAGTTGGACCATGGCTTAGTGTCACTAGTATACTCATCTCTACCGGGAAAACCTGGATGCCTGATTCCACCATCTAGCCGATGGTTGGGGTGATCAGGGCCACCGATAGATGGGTTCATCAGGGTGGACCTTCGGGTTAACCTTATGTAGACTTATCATTTCATTTCCTATTGATTGGAACTTAGTGCTTGCAGCTTGATTGGTTCCATGGTATTTAGTATGTGGAATACTTGTAGATGCTTTAGAGTTGTTCTTAACAGATTTCATGAATGTAATTAATGCTTCTGTAATGTTATGAACTTTGTATTTTAGTTTTCGGTAAAAAGTAATATTATGTTAGCTCCTTGACCTTGATCTATGTGTATAGTAATGCATACCGCAGTGTTGTATTGCATTCGATACACGGTTATCAAACATCCATTGATTCTATACTTGTTCCACATTATATTAAATCTAAATTTCATCCCAGTTGTATGGATACAGAATTGGTATTTTTATAGTTACATTTTAAATTAATGCTGGAATTGAAGTTGTTGCTTTCCATTGGTATAGAAATGTTGATGGACTTGGATAGGACCAGCAGTGATATGATTGGTTCTTAATTACTCTGGTTTTCTATTATGGAATGTTGTATCCTTTTAATCCTGGCATACAAGTGTATTGTTTTGATAATTGAAGCTTTATCTAATGTCAGATATGTTATACATTGCCTGGATTGGATACTACTTGCATAAACTTGTAAATTCCAGTTTGATATAAGTATGTACTTGGCTGCATATAAAATCACAGTCATTTACAGCAGTAAATGAAGCATTAGTTCCATGTTGATCTGGTTAAGAAAACCATATTTATTGCTACTAATGAAAGTATAGTAATTAGGCTTAGCATCTTGTTGAGTTGGGCTTATATTGGTGCGTACTTCTTGTGATATAGCTTTATGCTATGCTGACACCAAATTTGGTTGCAAGTATGTGATGGATTATGGTAATTCTGGTTCATCATTTCAAATCAAGAGTTAAATGTTATGATTTAATACTCTTGCTGATCCATGGTTAGTGTATACTTCATTTTGTTAATTGAAAGGATTTGGATATCAAGTGAGGAGTGTTATTTTTCCTTCTTAATAGGTATTACAATATTACCATCTTAGCTTGAAGCACATATTATTGCATAAAGCAATCAAATACATAAAAGTGATATTTGCACTTGAGACAATTTGCTTGGCTTGAATGATAAGATTTGGAAATGACTTAAAGGTGTTAAGTTCAGCTGGAAGTTGTTTTAAACATTGGTTGCTTAGCCTCATATTTTTTACCTTCGTTGAGGTTTTGGGTGGTTACATCCACCTTTAATAATGTTGGAAATAAAACTAGTGCATAGCACATTTAGGAATAAAGTATAACTTGACATGAATACATAAATACATGGTTTCAGCATATATACCAATTCTGTTAAGTTGGATGGACAACATAGATAATTTGTTTTCCTGTCATCCCCTTCTCATGTGTAAAAGACTTTTGGAGACTTATTGTACCCAAATAAAGCTGCTTGCTGGTAACTCCTAATATATATATACACACTCCCTTTATGTTTCAAAAGGTTATATTGGGCCATGATGGATATCGGCCTTGGTATTGATGGCTGCCATTAAAACGCCACAGCTGCAATTTATTGTGAATTTCTATTGCTTAAGCAATGAAATTAAGGAAAATCAAATTGAAGGAGTATGTGGAATTATCTAATTTGGTGAAATAAAAATCATGAATTTTTTAAGGGGCATTTCATTGTGTGTTGTGAACATATAGACAATCCCGTGATCGCTCTTGGTACATATTTAAAAGATATGGTTTTGCTAGGTTAGAAATTGTAGCATGATTTTAAAATGATGTTTTAGAAGCCCTATTGTTGTCTCTTCATGGCAGCCTTGTTCATATGGTTAACATGATATGGACGGAAATATTATTCTCCTTGCTAATCATATGAAATATCAATTGTTCTTAATGAGCCAGCACTAAATATGGAAAATGTTGCATTGAATAACCTTGTTTATATAGAGGTACGTCAAATCTGGCTTAGTGAATAATGCCACCAATTATGTTGTAGACGAACCGTTGGGTTGTTAAACAAAGGACCCAATTGGTGTCTCAAAAGGAAAACCAATGTGTAACCTTATGATATGGTTATGTTTGGGATTCTTCTTCCTAAGTAATGGCTATTCTGATACATAATGGGCTCCAAAGTGTGTTTGTATGTCATGGCTAGTCGGAACCTGGTGAGTTGATGTTCCCCTGGGTGATCTTGTTGTCATCCTCTCTTTTGCTAAGGTTTAACTTGAGTTGGGCTCGGGGGTAATATACTCGAGTTTTCCTGGCTGCTCTATTCGCCACTGTGGTGAATCCATGAGGGAATGGTTTTATCCTCCGAACCTACAACCTAATTCTCTTAGGAGACTGAGATGCTAAAGTAGCATTATTGGACCGTTAAAACAGTCCTATGAGGGGTCCCTGCTCTGAGTATAGAGTTTGGCGTATATTGGTGTGCACGCACACACCAATACACCCTAAACTATATCTCCCCTTTTTATGAAGAGCTCTCTTATAGAACCCTTTGATGATGTGGTAACCTTGGTTATGTGTCTACTACCACCTAATAGGATGTTGGTTGAAAGCACGTGAGTGTGAAATCAAATAGCATGATAACTCATGACCTTATATTAGTGTGTGGGTCTATGCACACAGTGTTGTTGTGTACTCTAAAATTAGCAACTCCCGAAAAAAAAAAAAAATTGGGTTGTTCCAGTAGAGTGTTGCCCTACCTTAAGTGTAATATTCTATTTCTGAATATATTGCATATTTGGGCATCTTGGCCCACCAATATCTCGTGTTGTGTTGATTTACATTATATTCTGCATATTCTATTATTACATGTGTAGAGCTTACCAACTTACACCAACAAAACCAAGTTGGTGCAACAAAAATAACTTTTGAAAACACTGAAAAAAGTTCAAGCACATTTTTTATTAGTAACTACGTACATATTGATATCAAATTACAATAGTTGATAGGATTATTTCATCTTTAAATGTCCAATTCCCAATGAGATTTGACATACATAGCACTGCCTCCTCTCATAGACACAAGGGTCTCTTTATATATTGATACATTGTGATGATCAGAGATGGGGTATTGTTTATGTTGGAGTGTACTCAACATAGGAGAAGACTTCTAAGCAAAGGATACACATATCAAACAAAAAAGATGCATCCAGCTCATTACTTCCATAGGAAGCTCAAGTTGCGATTGTACCAATGATCAATTAAAAATATATATATAGTCGACCATACAAAGATAGCAGCGTGCCACATCAAGGCTTTCATTATTGATTGCTATAGTCACCAGAAGACATGCGTACGGGGAGAACATTTTCAATATAAAGGCAAAGGGGTTAGGTTGAGTCTAATAAACACATTTGAAATAAAAACTTAAAAGTCAAAATGAATTGTCATAGTCATTGAATCGTAAACAAAAATGAGGTTGTTCCTCTCATCTATCTTCTACTGTGTGATAATTTTCCTTGCAAACCTATGCTGCCCCAACTTGCATTTTTCTAAATCTTGCTCTCATTTTAAAATCATGCTAACATGTTTGTTTGAATGAGTTAGAAATTGCTTCAATGGGGCCTTTTGATCTTTTAGGGCTTAGGTTATTTCCTTCACTCTTTTTTTATTTTTGTTTTTTTATTTACTTTTCTATAGAAAGAGATGTCCATGGAGGCATCAAGAGATGTCTAGGTACGTCCCCTACCTTCTATATACATCTATAGGTCTCCTTGTGCCCAGGACACCTACCCATCTCCAAAATATGTATCATAACCAAGAGTACACATTTACGGGTTTTAGTATTAATTACATATGATTCTAGGACATGTCTTCCAACGCTTGGTTTATGTACCCAGTACAAGATATGCATGGAGATGCCAGATTATACCCTGTTGAAACAAGGTTCTTTTCTTTCAAGATTGTTTCAATTTTTAAGTGATTAAAATGAAGACCAAATGTTGGAGATGTGTAGCATTTCTTCCTTACCAAGAAGCTTTTCTAGAAATTATAAGGTAAAAAGACATGGATTCAATGAGTAGTCAGTAATTTTCAACTTAGTATTATAATGTAAACCATCCCCATCAATTGTTTTTTATTTAGGACTTTATCAATGCAAATATGTTTCTTTTTTGCTGCTGAAGAAGATTTTGTGCTCGTATAATAGTTTGCTGCTAGATGTTTTCTCTATGTCAAACATTTAAGTTTCTTTTCAGTCAGTCAGTGTCTTCTTGTATCCTGTTTAAAAAGAATTTAATTGCTCTAATATAGTGTAAGTCACAAGGTTCGAGTTGAAGAGTATAAAATTAGGTTCGAGTTCGCCAATCAATAAAGTTCGAAAAAAAATCGCAATTAAGTTCGAATTATAGAAAAACATAATATATAAAAATAAGTCAAATTAGAGTTTTATAGATGCTTCTTGAAAAACTAAGCTTCTCAAAATTTAAAGCATGTAATATTTAGTTCTTCAACTTCATTAGAACTATGCATCAAAAAGTTCTACATCATCCAAAGCCAATACACTATAAAAATAATTAAAAAATTAAATAAAACCTTTTTTTTATTATTAAAAAAAATTGAAAATAAATAATAATTTTAAAAAAAATTGAAATTTTAAAATAAATAAAAAATTAATTAAAAATAAAATAAAAATTAAATGTAAAAGATTATAAAATAAATAAATAGTAAATAACCAAAAAATAATAATAATAATAATTTTTTTTCATTGATTATAAAACAAAAAATATTTAATTTTTTTAATAAATTATAAGTAATTAAAAAAAATGAAAAAAATAACAATAAAAAACAATTGTAAATAAATTTTAAAAATTGAATAAAATAAAAAATAAATTAATTAAAAAAAAGTTTAATAAATAAAAACAAAATAAAATAAGAACAAATACAATACGAATTAAAAACAAAATAATAAAATAACAAAGAAAAATTATATAAAACGAAAAAAATAAACTGAAAAAAAAAAACCTGAATTTTCATTATACTTCATCGTTGATTAGAAAAAAAGACCGGAAAAAACAAATAACCTACCTCTCACCCACTCGGCTGCTCGGTCATCGCCGCTCAACAGATCTCGCTCAGTGCACTTGAGGAGTCGACGCAGCAGGTCTCACTCAGGTGCTGCCGAGCACTCCATGCAGTGGTCAACAGCAGCATTCCACGACAGCCAGAAGTCACGGCACTTCACTAGGGCAATCCACGACAACAGACCAACTCCTCCACGCAGTCCAGTGCAAGGTCCACGACACAGGCACCCAGGCGCACTATCTTTTCTTGTTTGTGCTATTTTTAGGTCTGTTGCACAATAAATTCGCTGAACAGATCGAATTTGACTGAACTTTTGGTCCAGGTCATTAAATTCGGCAAACTCTAAACTTTTAGCAAAGATTTCAGCGAGCCCTGTGACATAGAATATAGTTATAATCTCCAAAATATGGAGTCTCAGCTGATGTGGCTATTTAAGATGATATTTAGTGTGTAAAGAGAGTCTTTCAATTATTTTAAAATTTAAATCCTCGGACATGAAACAAGAAACTTCATCGGTTAGTATCAATGGTCTTGCTGGTTTTATTCAATAAACTAATTGAATGTTGGCATCATGGATTTAGAAATGTGTGTGCATGTGTTTATATGTATCTACATCTGAGCGGGTGTTTGAGAATGTAAACACACATGCATAGGCATTTGTGAGCATCAACATACCCCTATATACTAGGGTACAAATATTATTAAATTGGTATACAATTACCTTCACCAGGGGAACACTCTTCGGTTTGTTGGTAATCCCGGTGATTTTTTACGGGTGTGAAATTTGGGGCAGCAGTATGTCAGATCAGAAATGGAAACAGATAGAGAGAATCCAGAAACACTTCATCATAAGCAGTCTCAAAGTCAAGATTTTGGTGCCGTATGAGATCCTAGAGGCATCAGCGATGATATAGTTACTAAGCTACCTTAAGAAGATTTAAAACATGAAGAAGCACAGGTGGCCTAAACTAATTATGGAGGAAGCACTAACTAGAAGAAATAACACTTGGAGGAAGCAAAATGACAAAAGGGTAAAGAGGTGGGATATTAGCATGCAGGTGTGCCTAAATACTAATGAAAAAATAAAAAAATATGTGAGGAGAAAATTCAAGTGCATCATGTGTACAAAACAAATAGGCCGTAAAAAGGAATACTAGCTCAAAGAATTCAACCCCATAGGTGATTTTGAAGAAAAAGCCTATATAGGAGCAGACATTAAGTGGAAAGCGAAAACGCTGATTGCCCAACTTAAGATGAGCTCTCATCATCTTAGATGTGAAACGGGTAGATGGCTAACTCCTAAAGAGGATTGGGAGGAGAGTATATGCCTCTTTTGCAACAAAGGCGTGGTAGAGACGGAACGACACTTCCTCTTGCAGTGCGAGGCATACAAAGGCATCCGATACAGATATGGTGAAACTTTGAAAATCGCCAACCTAGGCATCTTGTTTGAAGCGACAACGCTGGGTTATACGGCAAACCTCGTGATCAAACTTCATAACAAAAGGGAAGATCTCAAGAAGGAAGTTCAGGGAACTTAGGGAACGTTTTGTCACTAAGGTCCCGTTTTGAAGAGGATGTGCGCCACTGATAGGTCCCATACGCTGTTGCGGTCTCGTGGACGTTATTAAAATCTTCCATTCATTCATTCATTCAGTTGTACCCACATACCCTATTAAATATGCTAATTACCTTTTTAATCTTGATAAGAGTGAACAGTTATAGCATGCAGTTGAGCTAAATAAACTCTTTTCAGTTTTTATACGTAAACCAATTTTACTTATTTTTTCGTGGGGATTGTATTGAGCACTCCCTTGACTTTGTTAAATGTGTGAATCGATCACAGCCACATTACACTCATTGGTTATTTGTGGGAATAATCATTTATATTCATTTTGGTAGTGAATAAATCACTCAACCTTTGTGCCATGCACTATGTAGATGAGGCCCACAAAAAGTTCTCAAAATCTTGAAGCAAAACCAGAGATACGTGAAAAAAAGATGTCAAGCTCTGGCCACGTGTTGCAAGGGCTTGGAATAAAACAAAAAAATTAACTAATCAGATTCCTTTTTTTTTCAAATCTTAGATTTACGAAAGCCTTCAAAACACTCAATTGTTGTAACCATAGTCACAAGGTTCGGAAATCCGGAGAGGTTCGAAAAGGGGAAAAAATGTGGAATCCGGAATTTTTGAAAAGGTTCGAAAAAAAATCCGAAAAAATCCAGTTTAAAATATATGTGTGTGTGTGTGTGTGTGTATAAATGCAAAATATTTTAGTCTACTAAAGAATGAACATTAATTTGACACTTGCAAAATTGAGAAATGCATGAGTTTCAAAATTGAATTACATTAAAAGATTGTTAGGTTGTGGAGCTAAAAGCTTCACCAGTATGCAAACAGGTGGTTGCTGAGAGGTTGCTGAGTTGCAGAGCAACCGACGTCGGTCATATCAACCGATGTCGGTCATATCCAGTGAGCAGAGCGACCGACATCGGTCAGGTATCGGCCGACGTCGGTCATCTCCAGCCAGACAGGGACCGACGTCGGTCGCTGTGCGGTTTCAGAACTGTCGGTTTCACGAACAGTTTGTTAACGAACCGGTTGTTTGCATGTTAAAGGACTATTTTTAGTCTTGAGCTGCGGATCTAATTATTTTAATTGGATGTTTAATTATTGTTTGCATGGGATCTATATAATAGACTCATGCACTGTATTGTAAAGTGTGCTAGTTGAGAGAGCAAGGTTAGCTCCTTCAGAGTGAAGAGAGCAATGTGTGTTCCTCCTAGTGCCACAGTGCTAAGTGTGTATGATCAGGGAGATCTGCAGGTTGTTGCAAGATCTGGGAGAGATCCACAGGGGTGTTGGTTTGGAGAATCAGAAGGGTTCTTCATGTGTGCATGATCTCGGTCGACAGGTGTGCAAGGCCAGGTTGATCTGCGATATAGCAAGATCAGGGGAGATCTACATGGTAAGTAAGATCATTGATTTGCAGGTGTGTGTGTGCGTGGTCTAGGTTTGCAGGTGTTGCAAAACCAAGTTGATCTGCATGTGACAGCAAGATTAGGGAGATCAACAACACAACAAGTAGCAAGATCAGGGGAGATCTACTTGGAGTACGGTGTGTACTCGATCGTGGAGTACGTAGAGTACTTGTGTACTGGCAGTAGTGATACTGACTGGTGGTACTGGCAGTAGTGATACTGACTAGTTGGAGGTGAACACCAACTCTGTGTTTGAGTTGTGTGTTGGGACCGTAATTGAGAGAGTGAACTCTTGAAGGTGAATTATTGTACACTTGGTGTGGGAACCCTGTAAGGTGTGGAAGAGTGTGGCATCTCTTCATTGTAATTTTTTTTCTGGAAGAGTATTAATACAATTGGGTATTGTCTCTCATATTCTGTGTTATTTCTGAATTTCTAGTTACTTGTTACTTCTGGTTAAATTTCGCATTTAGTTGCTTATACAAAGGTAATCAATTGTGTGCTCCATAATCCTGACAAAGATAGCAAAATATCCATAGTCCATAGTTTAGAGCCTAAGCTCAAAATTGATATAAAACTTAAAAGTTTCAAACATTTGCAACATAAAACCTGCTTCAAAATCAAAACTAGCACTAGCACTATCAGTAAATCCTCTATCAAGGTCATCAACACTATCGATATTTTCCTCGACTCCTTCAAAGGATAGTTCTCCAAGATGAAGATCATCATTTTCTTTTGTAAGATTGTGCTCAAGCAATCTTAAATTGTTGTGCACAAACACAAGATCCAAAAGCTTTTTGGCTCCTAGTTGGTCTCTCTTGTTAGTATGGATCAAGTCATACGTACTCCAATTTATTTCACATGCAGAAGAACTAGCACATTGACTGTGGACACACACGACAAGTTTTTGTAACTCTGGAGTAGGAGAACCATATGTCTGCCACCATAAATGGGGATCCATACTACAAATGTCTTCTTGTGCTTCCTTGAGGGAAAACATGCCTTCTTGGTTCTTGAATGTAGTCAGCTCCCTTCTCACCTTAGGCTTTTCATTTTCATTTTGAACCAACATGTCTACTGTTGCCAATACACCATTTTTTACCTCTTCATCTGAATCATGATCCACCTCTATCAACTTAAGATTTAAATAGCAACCTGCAGCATGTATAGGTCAATGTAACATGTTCCATCGGATGTCCACAATGTCCCAAATACATTGAACTTCATCACCCTCATCTGGCAGTGCTTTTTTAATTTGTTTTTTTACTTGCTCCATGCCTTCATACACAAAACTAATATAAGGCTTAATGCCATCAGCGAATCTCAACAAGTGGACAAGTGGCTCAAACACCTTAAAGGTCTTTTCAACGCCCTCCCAAAATGAACTGCCCAAAATAATTCTCTCAATGTCCTTTGCAGTGCTTTTTTTAGAAATCTTAGATTGTACCCATTCTTCACTAATCACAACTCTTCTCAACGCTGTCTTCTCATCCACCTCCCTTTGCAAAGTGATAAAATTAGATGCAAACTTTGTTTCAACGAGAGAAAAAAGTTTTCGCTTTGCATATGAGCGATACAAGCTCAAGGTCAAGTGGTGATTAAGTATAAACTTGGAAATTTGTTTCCCTTCTCTGACAACACTATTTACCCACTCCAACTTTGCAAGTTCTTCAAGCAAAAGATCCAAAACATGAGTTGCATATGGAGTCCAAAGTAAATAAAGAAATATGTCTATAAGAAGTTCCCCTGCTGCTTTACAATTTGCTGCATTATTTGTAATAACTTGGACAACATATTCTTCTCCAATGTCTAAAATAGTGGATTCAATGCATTTAAAATTGAAATCTGCAGTCTTCACTTCATTGCTTGTATCAATTGATTTGATAAACATAGACCCTTTAGGACATTGAGTCAATATATTGAGGAGGGGCTTTTTCTTTGTGTCGAACCATCCGTCACTTATTATAGTGCACCCTGATTTTCTCCAAAGCTTTTTCATTTTATCTAGTTTACTAGATATTGATGTCACCTCATCTTTCAGCAGAACATTTCTTAGGCTTTTAGATGATGGCATTGTGTAACCTTTCCCAAAATTGGTGATCCCCTCTACCATTGCTTTCGTATGTGGATTTCGAAAAACATTGAAAGGTATGCCATTTGCATAAAAAAACCGGGCCACCAATCTGTCTACCTCATATTTTCCCTGTGGCTTCCACATGGTTTTCAAAGAACGTTGTGACTGGGACATTTGATGTTCACTTTGACTAGCTTCGGTAAATGTTGGGAAATGCGTTGAGGTAGAAAATGAACCAAACTGTGTCAGATTGTGTTGAACTTTAGCCCTCTTTGAAAATTCAAACGCTGATGCAACTGTCTTCAATTCATATTTGCTTCGAATTTGACTGAGAAATTGTGCATATATGAGGTTATCCGCTGTCACCGGACAAATCTTCACATCCGGACCTCCAAGATAATGGTTCCGAACCCTTGTTAGAGTCCTTGTGATATTGGAATCACAAAGAGTGCATTTCATATTTCTAGGGTTGGCATCTCGCTGAATAATATATTTCTTCTCAAGCAGAGTACTTGCCATGATGATAGGGTGCCCTGCAAAAGTTTTTTACAATAATTTACACACATCTAAAAATTATAAGAACATATTTTTTAATTTAACTAAATGATGTAGTCGTATATACTTTATAGTGTATACAATACAATTATAGAAGTATAAAAATAATAAAATTTTAAAACAAAACATAATACTATTAAATTTAATTTTAAATGTATGATAGAAAATATAAATAAAATAAAATAAAATAAAATTTAAATGAAAATAAAATAATTAAAAATAAAATGACCTATATAATATAAATAAAATATAAATGACCTATATAATAAAATATAAATTTAAAAAAATAAAAAAAATATTATAATTACAATTTATAAAATATACATGTAAATATTATATAATTAATTTTAAATTTTAAAAAATATAATATAAAATAAAATAATGACTTATATGATATAAATAAAATAAAATATGAGTATGACTTATATAATAAAATTTAAATTTGAAAAAAAAAATCTATTATAAGTATAATTTATAAAAGATAAATACAAATATTATATAATAAAATATAAATTTTAAAAATATAAAAAAGTAAAAATATTTATTATAATTATAATTTATAAAAGATAAATGTAAATAAATAAATATTATATAATAAAATTTAGATTTTAAAAATATAAAATAAATAAATAAATAATTTATTATAATTATAATTTATAAAATATAAACCTAAATAATAAATATAGTTTAAATTTATTATAAAGATATATAATAAAATTTAAAAATAAAAAATTTAATATTAATATTATAAAACATAAATCATATTTGTATTAAAGAAATATAATAAAATTTAAATTTAAAAAAAAATTAAAAATATTTAAAATTAATATTATAAAATAAAAATACTATTTACATGTATATTTTATAAATTATAAATAAAAAATATTAATACAAAATAAATGATATTAAATATAAAAATAATATTATTATATAATAAAATTTAGATTTTAAAAAATATAAAAAAATAAATATATTTATTATAATTATAATTTATAAAATATAAAAATAAATAATAAATATAATTTAAATCTATTATATACATCTTTAATAAAATTTAAAAACAAAAAAAATAAGAAATTTAATATTAATATTATAAAATATAAATCATATTTGTATTAAAGAAATATAATAAAATTTAAATTTTAAAAAAAATTAAAATTAATATTATAAAATAAAAATATTATGAACATTTATATTTTATAAATTATAAATAAAAAATATTAATACAAAATAAATAATATTAAATATAAAAATAAATATTAAATAATATTATTATATAATAAAATTCGGATTTTAAAAAATATAAAAAACTAAATACATTTATTATAATTATAATTTATAAAATACAAACCTAAATAATAAGTATAATTTAAATTTATTATAAAGATATATAATAAAATTTAAAAATAAAAAAGTAATATTAATATTAAAATTATAAAATATAAATACTATTTGTATTAAATAAATATAATAAAATTTAAATTAAATAAAAAATATTTAAAATTAATATTATAAAATAAAAATACTATTTACATTTATATTTTATAAATTATAAAGAAAAAATATTAATACAAAAATAAATATTAAATAAAAAAGTTATTTACGTAATAATAAATATATATATATATATATGAAGTAAATAATTTAAAATCTATTAATAAAAATAAATAACAAATAATAAATAATATTCAATAAATAAAATCATTAACGTGTCAAGTTTAAACCCTAAAATGGCCAAAGTCGACCTACTTCACGCTGCCCGATCGCAACTGGTTCGATTCCGCCTCCTTCGCTCGCCGAACGTCTCACAATGCTCCCTCACTCACCGTCGTGCCTGACCTCTCACAGTCAGTTGGAGTTCGTTGGAGCTCAGCGATGAAAATGATCCCAACCGCGTTCAATCTCCCTATCGCGTTCAATCTTCTCGGCGTTCACTTCTTTCAATCAACGCTCAACGAAATCTATTGATGTGTTTCAAACATCAACTCACACCGTTTAAATAACTTCGGCCGCACTTTTTAGGGTTCACAGGGGAAACAGCTGCGTTTTTTAGGATTCGTCGTTGCATTTTTCTAGGGTTCCGTGAAAATGTTTTTAAAGTTTTTATTTTTTAATAATAAAAAGGCCTCGAATCCGGTGGATTAATCCGAACGACCGCAAAAATGCGGATCATTCTGGATTTAGCCGAGATTCGGCCGAAGCTTGTGACAATGGTTGTAACCATAGAGCTAAAGAGAAAAAAATGACCGTTTAAAATCTTCACTACCCAACACATAAAAATGTCATGTGCCTTAATCCCTAGAAGGGTGCAAAGTTTATTACAAATAGAGATGTAAATATTAAGATATCTAAGTGAACCTATTTTATATCTATATTTTATTTGATAACAGTTCTGATATAGGTTCATTTAGTCATCTGAAATAAAAATAACTATTTCAAATATAAAGCAAAACTCCACAAGGAGATCAACATTTAGTTACTATGTATTTCATATGATATATGTCCTAGATAACCCATGGTGGCAGAGAAAAATGGGCCAAATTCAGTTCCATAGCAAATATACGAAAAATGGAGTAAAATAAAGTATGAAAAGCTTAACGCAAAATTCATGGCATAAAATGTTGCTTAATATCATTACTTAAACAGGTATTCAATGAATTACTATAAACAAATTTCAACACCAAAAGAGTAATGAAAGACCATAGAATACATATATGAAAGAAAGTTTACATTTAAGGGATTGCTCTGAACGCAGCCCCACCAGTCCACAAACCTCTCCTAAGGGCCTTGCACACTTCATGCAGCACTATACTGCCCAAAGGAGAACACTGACAACCAAATGGTCATTGTTCATCAGTTGGGAAGTATTCCCCGCCTTTTGATCACGGGAATCTTTATTTTAATCATAGTAATCCTATCATTTCTCATTGAATAGAAGTAGCAATATTCTACTAATATCATGCATTCGAATATGTAATAGTTCATTGTTGCTTTTGTTTACTATTGCAAATTATATAACTTAGTAATTTATTAGCTAAGTGATTGAGTTCTCCTTTGTGCCACCATCCTAGGCCCTATGGTGCGGAGCAATGGTATTAGAGCAGAACTTCCACGTGACTATAACACAACAACACAAAGTAGGATGTCCACTTGGTTCTCTTTCAATGTACCCAAAAGAATGTTGACACAAGATTGAGATGGCTGATTCCCAGAAGCAACCTTCTAATGCATCCCTAGACATCCAACAACTCATTTTGGATGTTCTCGAGGAGCAATGCACTGCACTCTAGAAAATTCTGTGAACTCATAATGCAACTTGGTTCAACATCTCTCTCTTCCATGTAGCCTGTCAATCCGTCATTTCAACATCAAAGCCCTTTGAAAGTCCAAGTCAATCTAAAAATTCTTTTTTCTAAAGGTATAATTGACGCCACATCATTGGATATAAGTTGCATTCAATTGGAGGCCTACTTCACAATCAACTGCTTCGGTGACACAAAGAGGATCACCTTCATAGTGTTGAAGATGTCCATTTCACAATTCTGGGTTGACTGTAAAGTGTTTGACGAAGTCACTGACCATAAGACAAAGTTGTCTGGTTGTGCAATGTTCAAAACAGATGAGCCGATTCCCCCTTTAGCACAAACCTACCAACGTAAATGTACCGACAACAGTCACAACCTCATCCAAGACCTGATTGGCAGAATTCAACGGGTGGCAATTGTTGATCAATCACTTTCAACTGAAATTTGTGATCTCACAATCAGGGTTGCAGCAGTTGAATCTGAAAATAGCCTTCTGAGGAAATGATTGCCAACAAGGAGCAGCCTCCTAAATAGAGTCTACAAGCAGAAATCCTCGATCTCAAAAATAAGCAAAAAGAGATCAGATTTCAGAAAGTTTCTTTTAAACGAAAAACAGAAACACACATCCAATCTTGGGCACAAATGGTCAGTGGCAAAGATAAAAACCCTCCCCCTATTACAGCAGTCGAGGAAATTGTTCAGGCTAAGCTCACAGAGGAGCGACCTAGAGGGGCTAGAGAATTGAACCTCAAAGTGAGAGGGCTTTCCTCACCTCTTTCCTCTTTAGATCCCATGATGATTGGGACCGAGTTTCTTAGGGACAAGTTGGGTATCTTGGATGTGGCACTTCATAGAGCATGATTGGGGTTTGATTCCAAACTTTTTCTCTGTTTTAGATCTGCTATTGACCGGCTTAGGGCCCTTAGGGCCAGGCATTCATTAATCTCTCTTCTTGGTAAGATCTTTCTTGATGAAGATCTCACCAAATCGTAGGTTGTGGAGCTTAAACGCTCCAGGGAGGTGGTTATGGCAGCAAGAAAATGGGCAGTTAGTAGGAACCTCAAGGCAGTGATCAAGGACTCCTTTCCTCTAGGATGGGAATACCAACCTAGGGTCTCTAAATGACAAGCTCGTCGAGAGAGGAGGTAGGGTACAGACATTTCTATCAGTTGTTGGAGTGGTAATGGCTCATTTTGGTCATCACCAAGACTAATGTTTGACGCTCTTAGGTCATCAAACATTCTTTTTGTCACTAAGACCCACGAGAGCCCTATGCGGCCTCTCCTAGATATTACAGGATACCATCGGTTCTCAACCTATTGTCAAGGGACTAGGAGTTATGGTGGTGTTAGAGGTTCAAGTGGGGTGGCTTGTCTAACTAAGGACTCACTCCAGAGCAAAATTTCAGTGGTGGCTTCTAATGAGTTTGCCAGATTCATGTGGGTCCAAATTATTGGTGTTGCCCCACTTCCTAGGGATATCTAGATTGCAGTATGTTACTTTCCTCTAGCCTCTTCATCATATGCCATTCACAATGGTCTTGAGGGGGACCCTTTTATAGACTTATATACCAATATCACTCAATACTCAGTTGTTGGGTAAGTTGTCCTTCTTGGTGACTTCAATGCTCATATCAAAGACTTTCAGAAACCTCTCCATGATCGTTTAGTGGACATGTTCTGCACACAGGGGATTGATTCAGAGTCAGTGGGGTTACATAGGATGTCAGATGATGTGTCCATTCCTTACACAGCATATGGTAGACACCTCTTATAGCTGGGTGAATCTCACAACTTGTTGATCCTTAATGGGCTACATTGCTTTCTAGATTCTCACTCTTTTACGTGTAGAGCTCGTGGTGGAGGTACAAGTGTGGTGGATTACGTCCTATCTAGTCAGAGCCCTTTGCCCTTTATTTGTCATTTATCCATTTCCCCCATTCCTCTTGCGGACCATGCTCTTCTTTCCTTCTCCCTTTGGGCTGATCCCCCCTCTTGTTATGATCCCCTCTTTTAGTATACCACGTACCACCTTCCAATTTGATGATGGGGATCTTGACATCTTTTCCTCCCACATCCACCAACTTCTACCTCCTAAATCCCAGTTATTCTCACTTGATTGTGTTACTTCCAAGTACACTTGCCTTTCTTCCATCATTTGGGAAGCTGCCCTCAAATCTCTCCCTAGCTCTATGTGATCCACATCTACCTCCCATCAACCTAAAAGATCTTGTCCCATGAATAAATGGTATGATGATGATTGCAGGACTCTTCACCACCAGCTTCAGTATTCCTTCCTCCATGCCCATCCCTCATACCCAACCTTAAAATCATTTTATCATTGTCTTCTATGACGTAATAAACGCATCTTTATTTACCAAAGGAGACGGGTCTTACATGCTTCCTACATCCACTCTCCCAAACATTTTTAGCATACCATCCTCCCCCGACATTCTCCCCTCCCCCTGAACTTAACCCCACATCCATGATTGCTCACATCTCCACTCTTTATGATATTCCAAGTCAACCTCAAATCTGTGTTGTTTCTCCACCCTCTTCATGTCACTTATTCACGTACAAGAACATCAAAAAAGGCCGTGAGGGTGATGAATAGTAGCAAGGCAGCTGATGAGGAAGGTTTCCAAGCTGAGTTCTTCAAACACTGTCTTACAGCATTTGGAAGCTACTTGGTTGATCTTTTCAACCACGTGGTTTGTACGAGCTTCCCGCCTTCTTGATCACATCACATTATCCACCCAATACACACATCGGACTCCTATTCAGATCCTAACAACTACAAGATGATCATGGTTGGACACACATTCTCAAAATTGTATGCTATTGTGGTCCACATGCAGCTTTCGAGGGAGTTAGAGCAGAAGCATTTTTGGGCTAGGGAACGGGCAGGGTTTAGACCAACCCATCAAAATGTTGATCATATCTTCACTCTTTGGGCCATTATTGAGGAGGCACGTCATCCCTCATCCAAAATCTATTGTTGCTTTGTAGATTTTAGGAAAGAATTTGATTCTATTCCACAGGAGGCCCTTTTCCAAAGGCTTAGGAGTATTGGCATTTCTGAGACCCTATTGACAGCGATTATGCGACTGTACGAGAATGTCCTCGATCATCTTCATACTATTCATGGGATTTCAAATTTTATCAGGAGTACCATTGGGGTCAAGTAGGGCTGCCCCTTGTCCCCAACCTTATTTGGCATATACATTGATGAGTTAGAGACCTTTCTTCATGAGCATATTCAGGCTAGTGATGGATGTCTTCTTCACCAGGGTGTGATTTCTATTCTTTTGTTCGTAGATGATGTGATCCTTCTGGCTTCATCCCCTAAGGGTTTGCAGCAACAGTTGAACGCCTTATCCTTTTTCTGTGATCTTCGACAGTTGATGGTTAATCTAGGGAAAACCAAGGTTATGGTTTTTAACGGGTTGAAGACTTCCCACCTCCATTTCTTCTTAAAGGGAAAGGAGGTTGTGATCACCACTTCCTATACTTATTTGGGAGTGCAATTTTCTGGGCCACGTTTCAGCTTGAGGCAAGCCCTCAAGCCTAGGATCAACAAGGGATATGATTCTTAAACCCTTCTTGAGCGACAGTGTTTTCGACATCACTCTCAAAACATCTCGTCCAAGATGTCCCTCATGGATACACTTATCAGACCTACTGTTCTTTATGGCTCTGCGATTTGGGGGCCTTCTTTGCTTGAGGTAGATTGGGCGGTTGTTGAGAGGGTCCAGACGCTTCTCCTCCATTGCATTATCAAGGGTAAGCAGACGATTCCCCAACACATTATCCTTGCAAAATTTGGGGCCTGACCCTTCCACTTAGAGACTGTTTGATCTGATTTCTTTCTTGCATCCATACTTAGCATACTACTCCTAAGAGACTATTGCCCTCTCTGCTCCCTCAACCCGTGTTCGTTGTTGGTATACAGGGGTTTCTAACCTTTTACGATCCGTGGGGATTAGGATGGACCGGCTCCCTCAAGTTAGGTACTCCTTGGATGCACCAGCTCATCTTCTACCCACCAGACAAGAGCTGAACCAAATCATTCAAGAGGATATTTACAGACAGTTTATCCATACTACTTGGGTAAACCCTCATGGGGGTTTGCACCCAAAGATGTCATTTTATGCAGAGCACTTTTTGGACCTAAAAGATGGGCTTATTGTCATTGGATGCACGCTCTTCGCATCCCATTAGGACAGTTTAGAGTGGGCTCTCACAGGGTTAGGATTGAGACAGACCACCAGATAGATCGGGTAGACAAGGTTTGTCAGTTATGCAGCATTCAGGAGGTTGAGACTGAGGAACACTTCATCTTCCATTATCCTATTTACTACGAGATTAGTGCAAGGTTTCATTGCTTTTCAAGAGGACCCAAACTCTTTTTGATTTCTTTAGATATGAGGACCAAAGATGTTTAGCTTTATATATGTAGTAAGTCCTTAGGCTTCGCAATCGTTCTATTCAAGGACCTACAAGACCAGATTCTACCCAGCGGATCACTTCCTTTTTCACGGTGCTACCTTCGAGGAGAGGTACTAAGCATCAGATTGACACTAGTACGGCCTTACATTCCAGATCAGTGTGGTCTAGAGAGACTATCCATAGCTCCCCAAGATTTCATCAACATAACCATTTCAAGTCCGACACTAGGAGACAGACTAGATCCACCAGATCTTCACAAAGGACTTTTTCCTCTAGGCAATAGCCTAGAGGGCAGATCGGACATCTCACCTCCTCTTCCTCAGGTCATCTTTCTATCAAGAGCTTCTTCTCATCGGCCTTGGATGTTAGGAGAGTTGAGATGGACCCCCTCTTGGTTCTTCCTTCTCGTTGTTCATCCCCACTTCCCCGTTGCTTAGGGGTTTTCGTGGGTTGCTCATTTTTGTTTCTCTTTGGCTCTGAGTGTTCTTGCTCTTTGCCCTGCTTTGTATTGATTTATTTCCGCTTTGTTCCTTTCGTTTTTGCTTGTTCCTGAGACTTTTGTAATTTGTTGTCCCTTTGACCTACTTTTGTGGTCATTTGTTGGACACTAATATTTTCATCTTATCTTATGTCGCACTCATTTGAAATGTAAACTGCACAACGCAAGCAAGACTACAAGCCCATTAACACTTGGAGCCAATTTTGCTAGCACTATGCAAAAGAAATATTACCCTCAAACACTACGATAATGAGTACATGTTTTAGTAGTTACATCAACACAAGGACTAGATAGTTCAAGACTATATCAACAAGTTCCATGACTACGGTGTGCACCTATGAGAAAACGTGATGGAGAAACATAAGGTGTTCAAATACATCAACGGACTCTCACCTTATATATGTGCCAAGACAAAAATTTGTAACTCTTACACATTTAAGAAAGCATACCACAACACTCCCAAATTGAGGCCAAAACTAAGATGAAGCATAAGTGTTTCTCTTCATTCAACATTGCAGACAAGAGCAAGCCCGCACCCGACGCAACACCAAACTCTCATGCATGGGAGTAGAATATGTTGTGCAAAGGAGAACACCGACAATCATTTGCACAACCTCAAAAGGTTCCAACACCTTCAACATCAAACACAGTGAAGAATAAGCAAGGTGACAAGTGGTGCCACCGACATGTCACAAGCTCACACAATGTTTTTGAATGCCAACACAACTATTGTGATACACAAGCAAAAGACACTAATCCATATGCTACTTGTTTCAGTACTCACACCTCCACCATTGTGGTGCAGATGGGAATGAGGGGGCCAAGTGAATAGTTGCCTTACTCCCCAGCGATGTTCCACTACTCTCTCTCTCTCTTAAGAAGACAAGACTCAAAATGGAAAAAAAGACTCCTTATTGATGTTTTGTTGTGTTATAAAGATTACACACACCTCACACTCTTCCTTCCCCTAGACTATGAAGAAGGCTCCCTCAATCCAATGATTGGGTTACAATGAACAAAAATCACTTAGTAGGCTCATAGCTTTGCTCTCACACTCTCTGAGCTTCTCTAAGCTCTCTCTACTCTACTATGCTCTGGAGTTGGACTCTCCTCTCTCAACTTGTTTGATGCTCTTCCTTCTCCCTGGGGTGATTGAGATAACTCTCCCATCCTCTTCCAAAACTGACTTCGAATCTTGGTGGATTGACACTGACATCCTACCACACCCTTCAAGATCCCTCTTTCTTCGAAAACGGTCCACAGGTCACGTTTGCTTGATTTGGGCAGTTACTTGGCGCATCTTTTAAATGTGAGAGAAACTAACAATTGCAATTGATCAGTTGTTTTGTAGCGGTTTCGTCATGTTCCAAAGAAAAGGTCCTTACAACCAATGGAACATGACTAAAACCATCATTCATACATTTCCTTGCCCTATAGGATTCTTGATGATGCTCTTCATCTTGACATTGATCTCCCTCCCCGCGCACAATGATGTCACAAGAGACGACAAGTCGCATAACATTAAAAAAATGTGCAAAAATGTGCACAAGAACCCAAACCCGCATTTTTGGATGATGCAAGATACTTGTGATCACTGATGCTTTTGCATCCCATTGACACCTCAAAGGAACGAGAACACCTCTTCTACACTATGTGTTTGGTTAAAGGTCAACATATCATCGTTGACAATAGGAGCCAAAAGAACATCATTGCACAACATGCAATTCAACATCTAGGTCTTACCACTAAAGCACATCCTCAAGCATACCCCATTGGATGGCTACAACAAGGGAACGAGATTCAAGTTCGGTGCCAATGCACTTTATAATATGGATTCAAGCCCATGTGAGTCATAGTCACTTGTGACGTTGCACCATTAGAAGTGTGTGACATCCTTCTCAGCAAGCCATATGTGTATGACAATGATGGTACCTACCAAGCTAACCCAATGTTGGACCATCCGAGTCAACAATTGCATCTTCAACATCCTATAGTCTCCTCCAAAAACCAAAGTAACTTTGCCATCTGCCAAAGAATGTCGTAATCTCCTTTCTCACGCATATAAGTTCGTGTTACACCTAGTTCGTCCAAAGACACCTGCACAACAAAGCAAGCGTACAATAAGCCATGCTGCACAAATGTCACAACAGGTTGAAAAGTTACTACAATAATATGGAGATGTCTTTGAAGAACCCAAAGGTCTTCCCACACATTGTGCGGTAAAGCATCATATTGATTTGGTTCCTATATCCCCTCTTCCAAACAATCCATTTTACTGTAGATCCATTTGGAAGAATGATAAAATCCAGCACTAGATCCAAGAGTTTTTTAATCATAGCAAGATCAGGCCAAGCTGTTCTCCTTGTGGTAGACTAATAGTCCTCGCGCCTCAGAGAGATGACTCATGGCGCTTTTGCATCAGCTATCACGCATTCAACAAGATAATGACAAAGAAACGGTATCCACTGCCAAGCATTGACGACCTCTTGGACCAGCTCCAAGGTGTGTAATACTTCACCAAGATTGACCAAAAGTCAAAATACCATTAGGTTCAAGTCCATCTTAAATATGAATGATTGGTTATGCCCTTCAGCTTGACCAATGCACCAAGAATATTCATGTGCATGATCACGACATGCTCAAGGCCTTCACTAACTCCTCCATCATATATTTGGATGCCATATTCATTTTCAGCAAGACTTGGGAGAAGCATGCGGAGCATGTCACAAGCGACTTGGACACATTGGAAAACACTAATTGCAAGCCAACTTAGGCAAGTGTGTGTTGGGTTTTATGATCCAAAAATAAGTTTGTATTTAAGTTAAATACATGTATGGCACATGCATTAGCGAGACACCCCTTTTGATCAAAATAGATGTTTAATATTTTTAGTATATTATCTTGTCCAATTGATGAGTTGGTTCGCTAGTAGTTTGGGTAGTTGGGCCCGCAGAGGTAGTTGAACTCCATAGAATTATAGAGTTAGAAAGACTTTTAAACCTTTATCTAACGTACAAATTAATCAATGAATAATAGAATTATTTGTTATGGTCAATTTCCTATAAACTTTATTGGTCTATTAGTAGTATAAGATCTTTCACGAAACCAAAGCCATGAGATGGAAGAGGATTGATGTAAATGAAAACATACACTTACCTTATACATTTACCTAGCTCTGATTTCTTCTTTTAATCCCTTCTCTGATCTCTGATTTACTTGCTTGTAACAGGTACTTTGCTCCTCTCTTGACACCCTTGATCACTCTTACCTTTATTAGACTCATAACGTCCTCTTCTCTCTCTACAAAACATATCACCCTTCATCTCTGCTTGCACTCTCTCCTCATATGCTCAACTCTGCACTCTCACCTTTACTTTGACTTCTTACAACCCAAACTTACCTTCTCTCGCTCTCCACTAGGCCTATTTTAGGCTTGATTCACTTGTACTAGGTCTATAGCTCTAGACCTCCTTCTTGAGCATGAAACTTATCATCCCTTCTTTCACTCTTATCCTCCTTAGTGCAAACACCATCCTCTCATACACAACTTTCAAGACTTCATTCTATGTTCTTGCTTCAAGCTTGCTCATCCTCATATAGGTTCATAAACCTAAAAGCCTAATGCACAGTTCCAAGGTTCTTGTCTCCGCACCAGGGCTCATATGGCCATCCATCTGTTTATTTTAGCTCCCTTACACATCCAACCATAATAACTCAATCTGTAAGCTAGAACTTTGTCTCTTGTCAAACAATCCACTCTTTCTTCTCACTCAAACTACTAGCTCTGCTCAATTAGGCTTGTTTGCAGGCTTCTTAACAACCACTTCCACTTGAAGACATTCTCCATTGATTCTTAAGCCTCCATTCATCCCTACACATCATCTCACATGCCCCAATAGGTCTCATCCTCTAATAGACCTCAAACTCATATCTCATACTACAGGGCTAAGTCACAAGGTACGACAATTTTTCAGATAAAATTTGAATTTAGCCAATTTTATTCGGCCATAAAAAATGGAAAAAAAAAACATCATTTTTTTAAGTCTGCATTTTTTTCACCACTGTATGTCTTTGTCTGTGTTTTTGCGCATCTTAAGTTTCTACCGAGGCCCTCAAAACTCCTCTATTGCCCTTGCATGGATTTCATCTCAAATACAAAACCTTTACAACCCTACAGGTATAAAACTTACCCATAGCACCTAATAGGCCCTGGATACTCTTCACTCAATTTGCAACTTCGCTACATGCTCAAAATTACTCCTCATCGCCGCCTCCGCAAACAGAAATTCAATCCAATGTTTGTGCATTACTTGACAGTGCAAGACTCCAAAGGGTAATATTGATGTCTATGTACTTCACTTGAAGAAAGGCCATTTGCAAGGGAAGCAAGTTCGAAGTTGCAGGTTCGAAGCGGATGAGGTCGACACAGCTGGTCGACGGCGGATGGTTTGTTATTAGTTTTTAGGTTTTAACTTGTTTTGTTTTAATTTCTTTTATTGTATTTTACGTTTTCATTTTTAATTTTGATTATAATTTTGAATTTAATTTCATTTTATTTCATGTTTTGTGTTTTATTTTGTTTTTTTTATGATTTTGTTTTAATTTTATAATTTATTTTTGTGAATTTTTAATTATATATTTTTATTTTTTTATAATTATGTTTTTATTTTTTATATTTTATATTTATGTTTTTTATTTTTTTATTTTTTATTTTTTTTATAATTATGTTTTTATTGTTTATACTTTTTTTAAATATGTTTTTTTTTTTTTTAACGTTTCGAATTTAATGGCAATTTTTTTTCAATTTTTATCTGGACTCGAACTCGAACCGAATTTTATCCTTGTCGAACTCAAACCTTATGACTTAGCTACAAGGTTCTTTTGATAGGGTTTAGTAGGGTTAAAAAACCTACAACTCACTTTTCTCACTCCTCTAACTCCTAATGACATGAAACCACCTCCAACAGTTCACAAAGACTCCCTTCTAGCTCCCCTATCAATTTCATCCATTTTGTATGGATAAATTTCAAGAGGGTTTTTGTACTCTCTAGGGTTTCAAAACAAGACACAGGTCGAGAGCAAACTTAAATGCCTCATTTGAATTTTAAAAACTTCCAATACTCCCTACCACTTCTATAAGGTTTGTCCTATCCTATCACAACTCTATGCACAAGCTTAAGGCTTGGTAAATCACATAACTAACAAAACCATCAACTTTTCCAAGACTGTAACACACAGTAACCGCATTCACCGAATTTAATCATAGAAGTGTGAAATTCGTCAAACTACAAAAAAAATCTTTGAAATTCGTTCAAATCGTGATTAAATTCGTTCAAATTCGTGATTAAATTCAGTATTCAGTATTCAGTATCCAACATACTTTTCATAGTTTGTTTATTTCAATCAATTTAGGATAAATTTTGGAGTCTAAAATTTTGGACAGATTCTGTTCTATTGAAAATGACATGAAAACGCTGAGTTTGATTTTCCTTGTATGCTTTTGTTTTGAGTCAATGTGGAATTTAGGAAAGCAGATTATCATTAAATCATTTTGAACAAAACATTAATAACTTTAATGAGATATTTGGTGGAAACTTGAAAGTTATTTTGACATGTTTATTTATACGAAATGTGATCTTTGTTTAATGGTGGGTTGCTATATTTTAAAAAATAAGTATATTTATATCAGCCGAATTTAATCACGAATTTTATCTCAAATTTTTTAGTTCCGAATTTTTTCCTCGACGAATTCAAACCGAATTCGAATGCGGTGACTATGTGGTAACAGTCTGCCATAGAGTTTCTCAGACCGAAGAGCTCTTCTTTTTTATTTCCTCAACTCTTAACACAACAGATGAAAGTATGAGGGTTTCATGGGACTTGAAGACACACCTAAGTCATCCTTCAAATGGTTCTTAAGGCCTGGACAATCTTCTATGAAGATAAAACTCACCTTTTTGTTGACTGTTACACACAGTCCTTAATACACAGACCTGCAACCAACTGATAATCCTTGCTTTCATACCAAAAAAGAAACTCTAGAACATCAACACACTTAAATCACCTCTGATGGTGTCCCATATATGAGATTACACACAAATAACATTCCTTTCATTGATTTCACAACTAAAATGTACACATAGTTTACTGTCATTCTCTTGCCCTTCATGGGCCATACTGGTTTTCTTCTCTTTTCTTCATCTTTTTCCACTCTCCCTCGAACTTCTCCTATCCTACCAACCTTCTACAACTCTCTCCCTTCTCACCTACATGCAATTCCATCATTTCATAACGCCAATCATGCAAGATAACTCCCTCACTAGGCCAACTCCACGTAGGGTGGCAGTTACACTTCCATGTTTCTTTGCCTATTTTGGCTTACATTTGTGTTTCATGACTTGCACGTTGAAACACATTTTACACACTCCTAGGACCTACTAGGGCCTTTCACAAACATAAATCAGTATTTGCATTTCACACAAAACCCAAAATACTACTCCAAAGCCTAGTTACAATTTCAAATTTTCAAACTCTCCCTTTTTGGCAGGAAACTCTAAATGGGCTAAAAACTCACAATCCCAGACTCTTAACGACTCCAACACACCCTAGGGGACCCTACAACACCTCTCACACTCACACCAGATCAAAAATGGTCATCATGAAACTCTCAAACACACTAACACACTATGTTACCTTGTGATGCTCTGCATCAAGGATACTGAGATGATGGAGTAGTGATTGCAAATGCCTTGAGAGAAAATACAAAGAACATTTAATAAAATTTTGTTTGTTTGTTGAAGATTGTCGTACAGAATGTGAATTTCAATTTTTTCAATTCTTTATTTTTTCCCCTGAAGAAAGAAGCAGTAATATCTGTGTTATAAGTGCGTGGTTTTTTGGCCTGAAAAGGTGTTAAAATTGAGTGTGAATATCCATGAATGGCATGACATACATGCTGAAGGAGGCGTGGGATTTCATATGGGCACCTTGGTCTAATAAAAAGCATTGAATATGGCTGGAATTCTGCAAAAGCACTTCAAAGGCACTGAAACTTGACACATGCTGCTATATGGAATCCATATTAAGTGCAAAGTCATGTTTCTAAAATCCTGTCATTTTCAGTGCATATAGCCTATGATTATGCAATTTTCAGTCATTTTGTCGTGTAGGCATGTAACCACTCGACTCAAAGGTTTTGGCATATTCTGAATCCACCAGAAAAGTTAGTTTTTAGAGTCTGCCTTCTAAGTTTTTGAGAAAAATGTATTGAAAACAGAGAAATAAAGCATTTTAATGTATAAAGGGTGCAATCTCGATGGTACTCAACACCCTGTTCTTGTGTTGAGCTTTAATATGGGCAGTTTCTGCGTGAACACCATGGATGTAACACTATACTTTCCTGTTGTCAGTACCACTGGAGACCAGAATGTAGCATCTTGTGGTCTATATGGCCATCAAGATCAACCTGGCTAAGAGAGCTGAAGTCTCACCCATATTGAGTTCTCTACTCACGACGAGATCAGGTTTTGATGTTATGGCAGCTTTTCCTAGATGATATGAATTTGGTGTTATTTTTGCTTATGCCAGATTTTGGTTTTGATGAGGACCGGACTAGTTATCTAGTGGTGTTTATGTCGTATAGAATTCTCACCTCTCAGCTGATGTGGGGAAGGGTGTATTGGTGTTTTAATCAGTCTTCGAGTGATTGCACATACTAACAAGGGTTGTAAGCACAAGTGTTTGTAAAGTGGTGGTGTTGCAAGCACAAGATTGTTTACAAAGTGATCACAATCGTTAGGCATCAAGGAAGATGTGCCATACTTTAGGTGTGGAATTATCATCAAGACAGATCAATATGGTTGGATATTTCCATGGTGATGTTCATACAGCAATACATGTACAAGGATCGAAGGGGCAGTGAATAAGGCACCTTCATCCTCTTCATGTCAGGTAGTGTTGATAGGCACAAGACACAAAAGGTCATGTTGTGGTTGCAGTAGGCATGTCGACACAGGCTGATCAGTACCAAAGTTACAGGTGACCAGTTGGTAGATTGTGGTTGGTTTTGTTGGAAAGTTCCCAAGTGTTATTGCTCCATACCATATTTTGTCCCCTTTGGATCAAGATATTATTATTTAAGTTAAATAATTGTATGGGACATACATCTCCTAGTGAGACACCCCCCTTAATCAAAATAGATGTTTAATGTTTTTAGTATGCTAGGTTGTCAACCCAATAGTTTGGGTAGTTGGGCATGTAGGGGCAGTTGAGTCTGATAGAATTACAAAGTTATAAAGGTTATTTAAAACCTTTATGTAATGTGCAAATTTATCAATGAAACCCAAAATTATTTGTTGTGGTTAATTTTTATTGTAAACTTTATTGGTCTATCATTGTACATTCAGCACCACATACATCTAAAATTTGCGCTACATCATTGACCTCGCAGGTATCCATGTAGATCCAGTGGAGATAAAAGCGATCCAAGTTTGGCCAACTCCATGCAATCTCACAAAGCTCAGGAGTTTTCTTGGAATTGTTAACTTTTATCACAGGTTCATCCTTGGATATTTGCACATATCTTGTTCACTCGGCCAAATCATGCACATAAAAGTTGCATTCCACTAGACATCTACACGTTCAAGGAGCTCAAGTAATGCCTTTGTGTCATGCTCGTCCTAGTAATGCCACACAATTTGCAACCCTTTGAAATCCAGAGTAATGCATTAGACTTTGAACTCGGCGCAATATTCACTCAACATGGACATCTAGTCGCCTAGCACTCAGAGACATTTCAACGACATAGTTCAGCACTATCCCATCTATGAAAAAGTGTTGTGAGCCATGGTTCAAGCCATAGTCAAAAATCCGTACGCAACAGCCCAAAATTTTGATTCGGATTTAGGACTTGGTAGTTTCTTGGCAATTACTCAATATTTCTCAGCAACTTTATCACTACTTTAAAAAACACACAAATTTATAAAATAAACTTAAATAACATGTAAAACATTGTTAAAAAGTAGTAGGCAACTATAGGTTGTACATGTGTATATCGTAAGTGTATACCCTTGGGCCTTGTTAATCACTATATACTAATGTATTCCTTTAGGAAGTGTTGAGCAATGAAAACCCTAAGATCCATTAACTGTACACTGATATTATATGACTATGTACCACTGTCAATCACTTAGATAATCTGAATCCTCAAAGATCCGGTGAACTTAGAGGCACCTTAACAATCAGAATATAATAATGTGTATAAACCAAAGAGCAATAACTGCAACCACAGGTATAGAAATGTAAATATATCAATCCAACACTATCATTTTGTATACAAATCAGCTATAGCTGAAATTCATCCATCATATCAAGGTACAAGGAGATGTCATTGGCTGAAAGCATATCATGAAGGCAATCACTGTTCAATCCCTAAATAAAGCCACAAGTTATGATTTGACCATAGACCCAAAAATCATGAAAACCCTGGCTCCATTGACTATGCACTGTATTCTCAGATTAGAACGAAAAAATGCAGAGAAAATGCATAAATAAGCACAAAATCGTATTTTTTCATTCCTATGGTTTTATATTGTACCCGGGCAAGTCGCAGTGATAAAGTCACGATTTTTACTTAGTAATCACTATAATTTCTCAGCAAAAATCATGATTTATCTGCCTTTCTCGTCTTGCTATTTAACAGAAGATATATCATTTCGACCTTGACTCGCAATATATTGTCAAGTTCTAGCGATTTCTAAATCTATGGTTCAAGCAATCAAACAATGGCGCCCATACATCTTGGGTAAGGAGACTCACTCACTCAAATCACAAGCCGCATCAGTTCCTAAATATATAGAGCAAGCTAGAGAATGCATGCCATATGAAGTGGATGACATACTTAAAACAGTTCATTCTCAGGATTAGGCCCAAGAAGGTAAAAGACAACAAGGTGACAAATTTCCTTAGGCACCTTCCAATTCAGGCACTCATCATAGTGCTTGACGTGGACAGCCACAACTTCTCTAACTAGGTATCCCTTTACTCAACAAACCAAGACTTCATGCAAGGTGAAAGAGGCATCCCTTTACTTAGCAAACCAAGACTTTGCACAAGGTGAACAAGGTATCCCTTTACTTAAACCAATATTTATGCATGTCCGATCAGTTCCTCTAAAGCTCAGACATCTATGTGTTCTTGTTGGCACACCTTCCTAATGACATTTGGGATGCGCACTACTTCAAAGCATCAAGACATTTCGGCGTTACCAAAACAATGGCAACACTTTTACTGGTTTTAGATGCATACATACATTGAGTGTCACATCAAGTCCTACATTCTTTCTTGCATCACCAAGACCATAAACAAGAAGCCAGGACTATGCATAGCTCTATTAGTTCCATCCCCTCCTTGGGAATCTATCAGCATGGATTTCATTCTTGGACTATCTATGACGAAGCACCAAAATGGCTTTGTGCTTGTTGTAGTGGATAGGTTTTTGAAGATCACTAACATGGTTGCATGCAAGAAGAGCATCATAGCACGAGACACTGCGCTTTGTTTCTTCAATCATATGGCATGCCCTACGGGAGATGTTGGATACACAATTGGACCGTTCAACAACATTTCATCCTTACACAGATAAAAAAATAGTTGTCAACCGCATACTTGTCCATTTGCTACGCACATACCACAATGCACATCTATGCACCTAAGTTGACAGCCTACCATTCATTCATCATGCCTACAACAGAGCTCTTCATAATTCTATGAGACATGGTCCATTTCAAACATGTCTTGGGTCCTAGCGAGTCACACCTTTCAAACATATCCTATCACATGCCATCAGACACAAAATTGTGCACATAGGAAAAGGAAGTGCACAAAGCACAGCAATTCCTACAACACATCCAACATTTTCACTAGTAGGTTGAGCAGATACTCTTGCGCCAAAATCATAAACACAGAGCGCATGGATGCACATCGCACGCCTCATGAATTTAAGGTGGGTGATAAAGTATGGTTGTATCTTCAGAAGGAACGCTTCAAGGGTTCTCATAGAAAGATCAAACCTTTGTACTATGGTCCTTACATCATACTATGCACAACTAGAGAGAACACACTTGTCCTTGATCTACACAATACTTGGGTCTTCATCCAATATTCAATGTGGAACTCTTTAAGCCATACTTTCGACCTTTTCTTGAGCCAACAACTTAGCATCCTTCTGATTTTGGATATTGAACACTCTCAATCAACACCAATGGATCATGTTGTTCAGATCACAACTACACACACCTGCCAAAGCACACATTAGTTGTTCGGAGTGGTCCAAACAAGACAATACACCGATCAAGCTAAGTGGTACAAACTTCAGCACTTTGAGGTTCAATTTTTGTAACTCACTGAAGACACGATGAGGGTCATCACTCCTCAAGAAAGGGTGAATGATCCAAGTGCAACCGCACCATTCCACGCTATTCTCCTTAGGGCCTTGCACACCTAGTGCATTCTTACACTCTCTACGCAGCACTGTGCAGATCCACACCATCGCACACCCTTGCACACTTGCACAGCACCAAGATACATCACACAAAACTCAGACACAGCATAGAACCCAGCGGTCACTTGGTACTACATACCACATTGTGTCATGTCAAATGGCACTCTCAAGGCTCGTGCCATGCTAGGTCACCTGTCAACATACTGCACACAGAATTCAAACTGTCACACCTACAGGAATTCCCGTTTCAAAAGTTGAACCATTTTGTAACCATCCTCTTTTGTAACTGCTTTCTTGCAATGAGACAATGTAATCCATTCAACCCCAAGGGGATAGGTATCGGATGGTCATTTGTTCATATTTCAATCTAGGCAAATCAGTTAGGAAGTGTATCCCATTTTCTGATCACAGGCATCTTCATTCTCAGCCTTGCTGCACATTGTACACATATGTATCATATCCTATTTTTCTCATTGAATAGAAGCACCAATATTCTACTAATCTCATGCATATGAATATGTATTGGCTCACTGTTATTTCTGTTTACCATTGCATATGCTATAACTCAGTGATTTACTAGCTAAGTTATTGACTTTTCCTCTGCGCCACCATCATGGACCCACAAAAATGTTACACCAAGAATATATTAAATATTTAATTGATGGGAATTGCAAGGAAACTTACTAAAACAACTAAGATCAAAAGAATTATACACCCAAAGATTTGCTTTTTGAAAACTTGGGATAAGTACTCATTGTTTTTCCAATAGCTTTACATCAAGGTGTAAGGTAGAAAATTGTCAATTGTAACCCATCCAATTTTCAGAAATCGGATGTCTATCTATTTTATCAGCTACATATCTGCTTCTTTTTTATTCTTTTGCACCAGTTGAAGAAATGTTGAGAGAATTCCATGTAAATAAGGCTATGATTTTCAATAAGAGGATGAAATGATGTGCAGCTCTTTGATTTATAAATCAACCACCTTTTTCCTCCTTGGAGGATTTTATCAGATTATACTCACCTCTAAAATAACTGGCTGATTACTGTAGTTTCTCAGCCAGTGTGTTATGTCATGGATTGCTTTCATTTTATGATTACCTTCCAAAGGAATTTAAATCGAGGCTATAAAGAAAATTTAATTTAATTCAGCTGAGTACTAACCTATTATTCCCCAGCTCTCATTTTGAGATGACTCTAGTGTAGTATTTTTTGCATCCCAACAAATGGCTGTTCCCCAAGCCCTATTTCTCTGATCTTTGCTGAGAAATGCTGACATGATCCTTGGAGTGGATTTTTCTATTCCAAATTCTTGATATATATACTAGTTTTCTGCAATAAAACTTTTGCGCTTTGGACTCATGGATTTCTTGCTTCAGAAATCAGCTCTTGTTCTCCAACCCTAAGCCTCTTATGTTCCAAGACACTATCTTCATGCATAGATGTTCTATTTGCATTGCTCCAGAGTTTGCCTGGTGGTCAGATCTCCTACCATATATTCAGCTGTTTGGCTTAGAAAAAGAAATCTTTAAGCTTCCAAGTGCTTAGAGAAAGGAGATAATTTACGACAGTCTCTTTTTCTTCTTTTGTCCGGATTCCTTGGCTATAGAGCCTCTGAAAAAACTGGGTTTTCTGATCAATTTTGTTTCCCTTTGTTGTTTGAGCTGGGTTCCTTATCTTGAGGCACTTTCCCTATCATGGAGGTGGATTGGCCTTGTATTTCCTAGGTGTTTCTTTAATGACTACAGGTGATGGTGCTTTCTCTGATCTTTCCTTTCCCTTTATTGTTGATTCTTCTATAGGATCTAACAAGTTGAGGGTAGTAAAAGAATTTGAGGTTTTGAAATTTTGAAATTTACTTGCTTTTCCTTTGCCGGTTTGATTTTCCGCTGATAGGCTTTGACTAGCTGCTCTTTGGAGTGGGTTTTAGAAGATTCTTCTTTGGAATCATGGATGTGGGGCTCCTAATTTTTCTGTGGCTGATCTTGACTATTCTCTATTACACATTTTTGCTTGAATGCTGGACATACAAGTGTCAGATGTCCATGTTGGTGGCAGAATCTGCACCAGAATAGGATGTTCTCATAAATTTAGAGTTCCTCTCCAAATCCACCTTACTCTATTAAGACTTTGTCAGGCAATGGCTTCTTCTAGTCAATACTCATGCAGATTTTTACATACTTTAGAATGCCTTGCTGGATGGTGAGTTCAGAAGCTGCAAAACTCATTTTGAAGAAGATGGAACCTGACCTAGACTGGTCCTGTGCTTCAAAGCTCCTCTGTGGATTTGAAATCAGGAGACAATGGTTTTATCAAAGCTTAGGTTTATTGAGAAACCAAAGCCCTCCTTCAAATATGGCATCTTTTTCTACTTAGAGGCAAATATTGCAACGAAGTACCCTTTGTGTACCATGAGAATATCTAATGAGCCCGTTGGCTTCAAATTCCTATAAAGATAAGATCCCACGAACTTGCAAATAATGCCATTTCTTTAAGATGCTAGAGCCTCTATTCCAATTCCTCTATCAGGCAGTGGATCCTTGGAGGGCTCTCCAATGCACTGATAGCAGTCATTTTACATTTTTGAAGGAAAATCTGGTTTGACCACCATCTTCCTTCCATATTTATGAAGGAAGTTCAGCATGTCACCTCTGGACACTTGAGCAATTTCAGTTGCTATTACCGCCTAAAATGCAAGCTGTGGCTGTGCAGTAGACACCGTCACATCCCCGCTTCTACACTCTTACTTTGAAAAGAAGACAGATCCAGATTGGAAAAGCTTTGAAACTTAGTTTTCAAATCAGACAGACTCAGATCAAAGGAAGGGCATCAAAAAAATTGTTTGATGGACCTAGAATGCGACTCTAATTTGGAGCATAATAATAATTTCACATGGATTTATAATATTTCATATGTATATGAGTGAGCGGCCGGGGGGCGGGGGGAGGGGCGTCGTGGTGGATTAGATGGGGGGAGAAATGTGATTCCAAAGCACCCATTGAAGCAACAATTCAGTCTCTGATCACCTGCTTGGCTAACCTGGTCATCCTCGCTCTACTAGGATGATGTATAGCTCATTAAATTGATGGCTAGTAAAAATTCTTAAGACGAAGTTCGATGTCTTGCTGGATATGCTTCACTGTTTGTTCAACATATATGCCAAAATCTAGAAAACAATATCTAATATATAAGGTAATAATATAAACTAAGACACTGGGATAGAGAACATCCATAATGTTATTTAAAATTAGTAATTACCTTTTTCCTTTTATTATTGTCTCGTGAATTATGCTCCCTTCGATGATGTCTTTTTGAATGTGATTTCTCCCTTTCTCGGTGCCCTGATTCTCGCTTCCTTTTTCTCTCTTTAATGGTGGTTTTGTCTCTATCATAATCAGAAGTGTCACTATTAAGAGCATCATGCCTAGATGATTTTCCTGCATAACTAGTCTTTCCATTCCCTTGCTGGAAAGTATCTTCTTCATTGCATTTACTGTCTTTGGTAGACTCTGCTTCATGAATCTTGTATGCATTAGCTTCTTTCTGATCCTCGGTGAAAATTGATGCATGGCCATACATTCTAAACCTTGCATTAGGACTTTCATTAGAAGCTTTCTGGACATAATAATTAGGCAACACTAATCTATCATTTTCTATAGCACTTTCAGTATTTCCCTTTTGTTTCGGTTCCTTGTTGTGAATTGGGTCATTCTTTCCTTTCTGCGGCATATCTAACTCCAACGGAACTTTCAGTCCCAGCTCTTTCCCAAGGGATTCAAGGAAATCGCCAGCAATCAACCGATTCAAAGTTGCACTGGCACCCTGAGCACTCTTCTCTTGAATATTCAGCTTCTTCTCATTAGTTTCTTCTACCTCGGAATCAGACTCATCTGAGAATATTGCCTACAAAATAAGTGTGTATCAGAACTGGTAGAACACACAAACCATCAAGAAACCAATTAAAGACTTGATATCCACCAAAAAAACATTGTCATGAGCAATATGTTTGTTTCATCTGATTATAAAATTTAACCATTTTTCGAAAAAATACATATTTTCCAGGGTATCTGTGAAATACCAAAGGAATTGCAAAAGAAAAGAGAATACACCTTATACAAATCAACGGGCTTCTTGACAACAGCATCTTTCACTTCAACTGATTCCTCCTTGTCTGCACCTTCATCATTATCAGCATTAAGGGATTCCAGCTGTGACATGGAAGCTTGCAGTTCAGGTGGATTGGATTTGTCTTCACTCATTGATGAGGTTTCTGGTAAATCTCTCACAGGATTGGAGATCAGAATGAGTGAATCCATCTTGCTTCTCACCTTCGGTAAAGGAGGAGGCTGCCAGTGAAAGAGGCCCGTTTAAGGTCAATACAATGAAAGACAGAACTGGCTGAATGAAATAAAGAGTGATAAAATAGCAAAAGTACCATTGAAGTCTGTAAATTCAATGTGGCTATGTTATATAAAATAAATGCATAGTTTCCAATATGATACCAGAGATAGAACCACTACAAAGGTGAACCTTACTGAGGAAAAGAAGCCCATGAGATCTAAACAAATTGAAGTACTTGCACATGAAATGTAATAAATATTTACATATAACTTACAAACCATTTAATAATCCGTGTGTTGTGAGTACAAAATGCATGAACATTTCTTTTCTCTATGCTTTAGTTACAAACATACATGGATAAATTTGCATATATGTCGGAATGGAAATGCAGTTGCATTGCACAACAAGTTACCCTCGGCATCAGATGACAGTACTATTTCACACACTCAAAAGAGAACAAAAAATGAAATGAAAATTGAAGTATGAAATGATCAACACAGAAACACAAGACACAGTGTCAATGGCCCAACCATCGGAGCAAGGATGATGACCCATGACCATCTTCCTTGCTGGTCTGTGCAAGCTTTATTTCCTGTGCATACAGTAATGGTGACGTATCCACTACACTAGGTATTCAGAAACATTATTGAAGCAAACATCTTTCAATCAGTCTTTAACACACTATTAAAATACTTTTCCTGGAAAGCTTTCTTTTGCTTGGTCTATGCATGTAATGTTACTCAACTCCATTAGGAAATCAATCCTCTTGGTTGTAATAATACTTCTAATAGGAAATATTTCTCAATAAACCAATTAAGAAAATCTATATAACCCGCAAATTATTATCGATTCATCAATATGAACTTGAGATTGTTATCGTTCATTCAAGCAAAATATTAATTCTACAGAGGACTCTGTTGTGCTTGAACTCTAAATCTCCCATACACACCACAGTAGGCATTGTATAATTACCATTTGCCTTAGCATCAGTATCCCGTGAATTATACTTTTAAGTAAAAATAAGTTACAGCCAACTTCATAGGCAGCATTCCTTCAAAAGGATTTTCCTTGCTCTTTCTTCTTAATTTCTGCATGGGGCCTGCACTGCCTGCCCCAAACTCATTATTTATATTTTGTCCCTTATTTGCAAAAACTGGGTTGGGAAAAGCAAAACTTACTTCCACGTAAGCTGCTCTTGGTGAATGATAAAACATAAACATTAACTGTTTATTATAGCTTGCCAAGAGATGGTGCTAATATGATAAATATTGGTTTTTTCTATTTCAATAAACCCATTATCATAAATCATACAAAATAGTCAGTAAATAACATATCAAGTAGCTATTGGCATACCTTTCAATAAAGATAAATTCGAAAGAAAAAACATTATATAAAAGAGATGAAATATTTATCCGATAATTTATAATCAACATGATGAGCTGCTGCTTATGAAATTCATTTACAGATGATCAACAGGAAAGATTAATGCGTTAGGCAGTGAAAGCTCATATGACACGAAATAAGAAAGAAAGTGAAAAGAATAGAATGGTATATTGGAATGCCCAAAAGCTCAATTAAATTACTAATGGGCCAAAAGAAAAGAATCTAATACGTAATGAAAAAACTTATTAGTGTAGCACCTTTCCAACATATGGATCAAGCAGATTAAAACGCTTGCATAGAAGTAGAGCTGGTCTCCACTGATGCTCCTCTCTCCGTGGAAGTCGCTTCATCTCAATGTTTTCTCCCTTTTCATGACCACTTTGCTGCAGCTGCTGCATCAATTGGAAAAACTATCAATATGTTTTATGAAAATAACCTACTACCAATCCTAAAACAATCACCATGGCTTAGCTCAAAAAAATCCTTGCCCTGAAAATAATTACCATTGAGCCCATTATTTCTACACCACCAGATGTAAACCGATTTCCAACAGCTGACAATAAGTCCAAATGCTGATTTTCAGAAACAAAGTTTTGTTTAGATTGACTGCCTTTCTCAATTGTCTCTGCAGCAGCTTCAAAGTCAAGTCTTTCTTGTGAGCGTTGTAGATCTGACATATTTCCGTCTATGCATGTAGAGCGGAGACCCCCTTGATACTTATCTTTGAGAAATTGCTCAAATCTTGCCTGTTTAGATGGATCATTCTTATAAGGTCGAATGACAGCTGCACCTTCAAGCTGAATACACAAGATGATCCACACAGGAAACATTAGCCTTACATAAATCAGTGCATATCCAGTCCTACAAAATCCGTTGAATGATAGTCCAAAAGTATGAGCTTGAGTTGCGTTATAACTTATATATATATTGTTTGTTTTAAGTTAAAAGGATTTATACTGCAAGGATAGTAAATCCAGCTATGTAGCATTCAAACTATGAATGGCTTGGATCAAAATAGGTCATGATTAACTTTTTTTCACATTAAATATTAGTCTTGGATTAGTTCAATTTTTTTTGTACAACTATTTGAAAGAAAGTCTTACCAGTGATGTTGGCTTGGTGAATGTATCAGAAAGAACTGATTGAAGGCGAGCAACGTCACCGGCTGGAACACAAGCACTAGCAGATTTCAAACTTCTCTCTAAAGGTGTTTCACCTAAAACTCGCCCCCGGTCCTCCGAATTCAATTTTTGTTTCTTTTTTTCATGTGAACTCTCTGTAAAAGACTTGCCTCTTTCAGCAAGGTTCCTTTGCTCCTCCCACAATTTTCTCCTGTAATAATCATGACCTGGTCCTCCAAAAAGAAAGCAAAAGAGTGGATTGTTTGCATTCTTCTCTCTAGAGAGATCTTCAAATATTTTACCACTTCTGGCCACAAAAGTTGCAAGGCCATCAATCATCATCCGTAGCTCTGAGTCTTCTGGTGGTGTTCCCTCAGGTGGAGGCACCTCACTAACTTTGCGCTCAACCTCAAGGGGGACAGAAAATTTGTGTTTTGGTACAAATCCAGGAGGAATAATAGGAGGATTAAACCTGAATAAATTTCAAAATTATAACCTAATTAGATGGAAAGGAATCAAGTTTAAATGCTTGTAAGTAAAACTAATATTAAAAAAGATCTGAGATAAATCTAAAGATGAAATAAGCAGCCTTAATTGTGCAGTTCCTTTAAAATAGCTTGTAGGTCAGGGCGGAAAAAAATAACTAATGAATGCAGTATCAGGACAAAAAATAAGCATAATATGAAATAAACAAATCAACAATACATCAACACACTAGTAACATAAGAATACATACGAAAGGATCCACTAACAGTTTCTCTTGATCATTATTAGTTGTACAGAATAGAATAAAAGAGACCGAAAACATAAACATGCAAAACAAGGAAGAACAACCCCCTCATACCATGAACTAAGTAATCTAACTCCTGGTTCTACTTAATAGATGAGTGTATTAAGCATATCTTAATGGTGATGTGCAAGTTCTTATTCGTATAAACAGACAGAAAATCTCTAGACTCAAAAATATGTGCCTAGTGTTTCAGGTGACAATGTGAAAAGGCATTCCATTTGCATTTTAGAAGGCCAAAAGTTGCCCTGAAGTGAGATCTTCTACTTGGAGATCATTTGTGGATCTATCTGAAAAAATATTTGAAACCGTCTGAGATTTAAAATTATTAGACTGGCTATATCGATTGCATAATCACGTAAGAATAAGTTTTATAACTTGAATTAATACCAGGACATAAGTGTGCTACTGAGTTTCTAGTCATCATGTAATCTACTTCTGTTGAGGGCATTCTATATGTCATCAAGTTTGTCAATGGAATATCAATTGAAATTTACACTTATTTCTTCACAGAATAGAGAAGCCAATTGAACTGAACTTGGGTTTTGTTGGCCACCAACGGTTATTTATTCTCAATTTTCGGTTCTCCCAGTGAACCTTCCACTTCAGTGGAATAGTGTTTTAACTTGGTACGACCTACTGAAAATGAGGGTATAATTTTTCCATTATTTATCAGCATAGAAAAGTCGGTCAATTAGACTGAACTTGGGTTTTGTTTGCTACCAAAGGTTGCTTATTCTCAAAATTTTGGCTTTCCCATTGAACCTTCCAATTTGAGTTGAAAAATGTTTTAAATTGTTGGACCTATTGAAAAAAGGGTATAATCTCTGCAATCATGGTGCTTACTCTACTATATGTAGGCTGCGGACAGAAAATATAGGGTATGGCAAAAATTATGTAATCTGGCTATTTTCTTCTCCTTGAATAAATCCTGATCACTTATGGCTTCTACTTTGAGAATAGATATTTCATGAAGGTCTTCACACATTGATACTTTCCCTTTATCAGGACTTTCTCATGCTCATCCTCCCGAGAAATAAGTATGCATCGTTACTGATCCCAAACTTTGTTTAACTGTGACATATCCCTTTATGGTGTCCCTAATCATTTCTATGTCATTGTTGATCCTAGATCTAATCAAACGTGTGGCCTTCTCAAACACCCTTCTCCAGCTTGATGTTACCTTGACTTTTATAAAATAACCTTTTCTCAGTTTTCTAAATTCAAATCTGATATTTTTCAGAAATAAAGCTGATTCTATCTTTTCTTTCACTTCTCTAAAACCAGATCTGATCTTTTGAAAATCAAATCTGATTCTATCTTTTCTTTCACTTTTCTAAAATCAAATCTGGTCTTTTTCAAAATCACTTTTCAAGAAGTAGGAGGCCCAAGGAGGATTGGTGTACACTTGATGATTATTATTTTTAAGGGTTGATTCGGCAGCTTCATGCAAAATACTTCACAAGCTTCAAGAAGAAACATCAAACTTGTTTTCATATATTTACCCTTACGTACAAGACTTCAGTTGGGCATTCTTGTTTTAAAGAAAGAAAAAGAAATTATTTTGGTACTAATGTCCACTAGTTGCCAAAAATGGCCAGAGGGACTGCAAAAAGTACAATGAGCGCCTTATTTATCTATATCAAGGTATAAATAGAGAAAATATAAAAGATGAAATAGAGTAAACTAAGAAGTATTGTATTAACAAAAAAAACCTAAAGCGCGTAGGATTTGAGAACCAAAAAGAGGGAACAAATAATGAAGCCTTAGGATAGCAGCAGTAATCAACATACACTGAAAGCCATGTCAACCAGCTACTCTCCAAACATTTGAAGTTAAGAAAAGGTCTGTAAAAAGACTCCTAATAACATTTGTTTGAGGCCTCTGACATCTAGACTTCCTGGCCATTCATGCAATTGCCATGCTTTGAAGCTGAGAAAGGGTATGTAATAAGACTTCTAATAATAGTTGGTTGAGGCCCCTGACATCTACACTGCCTTTCCATTCTTGAAAATGCAATCCAATCATAAGGTCTCTCGAGACGGCCATCTAATGTCTTAATATAGAAGGTGATCCTAGAGCAGCAATTTGTGAGGATCCAGGCAATGATATTTCTATTTCAATAGCACCTGAATAGACCAAACAATGAAATGCAAAGCAATAATAGACACAAATAATGCAAAATTAATGAAGAGAGGAATCCAAACAAGAAGTAATGAAGATAGTAGAATGCAGATAGAAATGTCAATTTGAGGGGGCAGCCTCCCAAGTCAATTTCTCAATGATAATCCGAAATGAAGTCCTACTTCCTATTTATATAGCCATAGTTAGGTTAGGGAAACCCATAAGCCCCTCGTCAGGCCAACCTAAAATGAGAGAAGAAAACTTAAAAAGCTATTAGAAGTCTAACCTATTATTAATACGCCATATGTTAGCTATTCCATACCCCAAAATTTAAATGTATATCATATATCCCACATTTCAATCTCCTAAGTGAACTTGGCTAAGTTTTAGCTTGTGACCTGAAAACTTTCAAAAATTATGGGGCTGCGATCTTCCACAAAGACTGATCCAACCCCTTGTCCAAAAGCATCACACTCTAATACAAAGGTCATATTGAAGTCAAAAGTTGTTGAAATTAGTGTACTGCATATGACTTCCTTGAGTCTCTTGAATGCCCAGGGTTGGTTGAACTGTCCAAACAAATGCATCTGCTTAGGTAAGGTCATGAGTGGTGCAACAACACGTCAGTGTTCAAGACAATCTTGCAGCAATAACCTATATGCCGCAAGAAATCTCAAATACATTTGGTGTCCTTAGGAATATGCTACTCCATGCCCCTTTTTGGGTCTACCTTAACTCCTTTATGTGACACATTTGAATTTTGGCATAGAGTTGATTTGTTTACGAAAGTGTTAAGACCATCTGATTTTTGTGTGCTTCAGATGGTCTCCCCACTTATTCTTATCGATAAATATACATCTTAAAAGACTAAGTTCTCAAGGGAATGGTTTGAACACTAAGTTCATCAAACTTTGGAAGGTAGGGGCATTTGTCATACGAAAGGACATAACCAAAAAAGTATTAGTGACCTTCGTGTGCATGAAAGGCTATTTTAGGGATATCCTCTATCTTAATCCTAATTTGATTGTACAAAATGGAGGACTTATTAAAAAAAAAAAGCCATGCAATTTATTTGATAAACATCAATAATGGGAATATGTTGACCTTGTTTAACTTCCAATGATTCGAACATGTGTGCCAAGAGCAATCCTTTTCCATAGCATGACCAAGAGTGTTGAAAAATGAGATGACTCGGACGAATAATTCCTGCATCAAGCATCTCCTTGTCCATGCGTTAATCTCAATCTTTTGACCGTATGGCCAAATTTTAGGTGGTTGGATACCTGGAATCAATCGAATTGAAAGATTACGTCCACAAATCCATAGAAGCCCATGGGAAGGTCAAATACTCTTGTATGTTTGTCAAGTATAAATTGCTAATATGTGGTTGGAACACTTTTTCATATTGGACTTCCATTGAGAATAGTTGAGCAACCACGCCCTTGGCTTTCTATTTGAGAATTTTCTCCAATCTATGAGAACTAATCACTTGCAAGCACAGACCATGACTGCCATTTAGATGTGATTTACCCTCTGCACCAAACTAGATAAAATCTCCCACAAGTTCATATAAAGTATACCCAATGTCTTCAACCATTGAATCCCTAATGCTACATGTACACCTGCCATGGGAATCCTAAACATGACAATGCCTCCATAATTTCCCATCACAAAATAGATAATATGACATTTAACTTTACAACTAGCAATGGCCCCATTAGCTATCATCCCCTGAAAGTCAAGAGCAGGTTATTAAAATTGATTGAGATGATCAAACAAGTTTTGTCTACAAAGTTGTGTGTTGTCCAATTCGATCAAAACCACCAACTATTGTTTCATGATGTATCCTTCCACCTTGAGGTTTTACATGTACTATTACCCACCACGGCATGAATTAAAATAGTGGGTGCAACTTCCTCAAGACATGGATTATCTTAAGTTGGGGGCACTTTAACCTCCTCTTGCACCTCTTCTGCATCATCCTTAGTCGCCTTCTTGGTAAACAGTTTCTCTTTTACACATCCGTTTCCGTTGCTCCACTTACTATTGCAAGTGTAGAATAGAATTTTAGCCCTTTCATCTTCTAATTGTTGTCTTATCAATCATGTTGACTAGGACCGGCCTTGCATAATGGTGCCAAGATCCTTGAGTGCCATGGATGCTCCTAAGGTGAAACGGAATGCTATATTTTAGTCTTCGATCTCTAAAAATTTTGTTAATTCTTAGAAATACTAGGCCTTCTAAAAGTTATCATCGTGTCACATGACCTCCAAATACCCAATGAATAACTCTAGGAGATTTTCATCAATGACATTGTCCACCCTTGTAGCAAGGTTTTGAAATGATGTATTAAACATTTTAAGCTTCCACAATCTACAATTTTGTAGCAAGAAGGCTTTTTCAATGAAATTTGTGTACAAATATCTATCATATGACACAATATGTTATTAATCATGTTTGACAGAGATTGGACAGCTCGCTATAAAAATTTTGATTCCATTCACTATCAAATTGAGCGATTGTGTCCCCTACAAACCCAAACATGAATTTTGGGACCCTTGTTTTCATTTTAGCACCCACTAGTTCCATGGGTGTCGCTCACTTCTAGATACAGGTTACTAATGACACCCTCTATTTCCATGGAGTCTCTTGTAGTTCAAAAAACACTTTCTTGTTGAGCAATCTTAGGGGCTCGATTCTATAACACTTACGAGCATCCAACTTAAGGAGATTATAACTTTGTATCCTGCAATCACCACTATTGTTGAAATAAACCCTCTTGTGCTCCCCAAGTGATGAGATGAAGCATTTAATTGTATTAACTAGTCGAATTTCCTGAGCATATTGTCTTGCATCTACGGGGTTTCTTATAGCTTTCAATCAAACTCCAACATATCTTGTTTAGATCCCACATGGAAATTGTAGATCTTTTATCTTCATGTCAATCTTGGAGTCAATATTTTGTATGTTGCTGTTTCAAGAAGTCATTATTTGATTTCATATGAAGCTAACAAGAGAAAACAAGAAGTTGAGCTAAAGAGATCCCCTAGCAAATATCCAATGAAGGTTTAATAATAGAAAGATTGGGCTGAAATGCTAGCAAAAAAGACCAAGACAAAACTTCATTGATGCATTGATCACTACCATATTAAGGACATGCCTTAAGTCAAACTAAATTGATCGAGGGTAACATGAATAATTTTAAACGGACAAACTAGAGTTTGGTTCCAAGGAGTAGGATTTCAACAGTTTTGGTGTATGAAGTATCCTTGGCCTTACAAAGTCGACGAGTCCCATCCAAAGCACGCCATCTACTAATTCCATTTGCAAATGAAAGTAAATGCAGAAATAAAATTAATAAAGTGAAACCCTAACCTAACCGAGAATGAAAATTAGCTATCTACTTTCTTTTCTTTTCCATTTTTAAATTAAAAGCTAGGATTAGACATTGTATTGTTTCAATTCCCAAATACAAATGATAATGCAATATTCTTAATTCAAAAACACTATTCATAATTCCAAAACACTATGCACAATCTAAATGCAACACAAACAATTTTCAAACCCCAATCCAAAATGCAAAGCTAAATGTAAAAGCAAATTGCTAAATACTTGAAAATAACCCTTAGTAGTCCCAAGGCATGTTAGACCACTTACCTACATCTTGGAGTTCGATGGCTGAAGTAGGGCAAAGGAGAGAAGATGTCCTTGATCCTAGAGTAGATGTCTAACGATGCATTAAAAATTAAAGATATATTGCGGAATGTTTTATCGCGATTCGTCATTCTCCTTTGCACAAGCCACAAACAGTATTGCTAAGTGAAAAGCAAAAAACGTGCTCTCATATTAGTATTTTACAGTCATCGCATGCATATTTAAGTGCCCAGTGCCCTCATTCAAGTTGCAAGTTCGCCGCCCGATGCCAAACCCTACACTGTGCACAACCTCCGTGATTTGAACTTTGGGGCCCATTAAAAGTTTGAAGTTTGAAGTTGAACTTTGTAGTTTGCAATATTATTTTGCAGCTTGACACTTCACAGTGAGAATCCACTAACTATTCACACTTCACAGTGAGAATCAATTGGCCTATTATACTGTAGTTCGCTAGACTATGCATAGTGATAGGGCTGCTAGCTGTGGGCTTACTGCTTGTGTAGTCTGTATATACTTTATAGTATAACTATATACTATAGAGTATATACAGTATACAATATAATAATATATATTCTCTGCTTTGAATGAGGGTGAACCGAGACTGCGGTTTTATAGTATTACTATTTGGCAAGCTAAAATATACAGCTGAAGCTTGAAAGTTGAGATTGACAATGAGTGACTATAGTATTGTTACTATTGTACTCTTTTTTGATCTTGCATTGATAGAAAATATATTTATGAGCCTATGGCATTCTCTACATTCATTTTTCATGCCATTTAACAATGTTTTACATTTAATTTAAGTTGATTTTATGAATTTATATGTTTTTTAAAGTAGCAATAAAGTTGCCGAGAAATTCCCAAGATCCGAGATCCAGTTCAAATTTTGCCCTCCCGAGAAATTTCCGAGAACGAGATTTTGAACTATGGTTTCCAGTCCCTCAGGGTCATTGGTTCTCTAAGGAAACGCCATGCCCTTCTTGGAAACGGCCTAGAAATGCTCTCAACATTTCCAGGCCATTTCAAAGAAGGGATCTGCGTTTATGGAGAATCCAAAACATTTCCACGATGAACCCATACTTGTACCTTGTTGGTGTATTTTCATGCACATTAGAATATTTTGTAATAAATTAATTAGAATATCCTAGATATTATAAACATTTAGCAAGAGTTAGTTGTTACAACTGAGTCTCAACTAGGTTGTCTAGTTGTTAGACTATGATTAATTTTTAGTGTACCGAGAGCAATTCCAGTCTTCTGACCTTAACTGGGAGTCTTATGACACCTCAGCTTGTCTCTAATACTTCAACCACCTAGTGCACATTCCTGATTAAGTGCTCGTTGATTGCATAAATTAAAATGCAAGAAAGAAGTAAAAATTAAGTGTTTTACTCATGTAATGTTTTCGCCTTTGTTAATAAAACAGCTGCCATATTTTTTGCATATTGAGGTGTTTTGTGAGTTGATTCAAGGTCTTTTCATATCAATCATGTGGTGTGTTGAAAGGTTAAAAACACTATCATGGTATCAAAGCCATAGCATGTGAACTCCATTTTCAGCCTCATACGTGTATTTTGTAGTTGTTTTGACTGCACTGGAGTGGATCCAATGCCATCAAGAAAGCTGAGATAGACTTTTGTTTTGCTCAACTCTGCCTACAAAATCTCCACATCTAAGCATAGGGATTTTGCTAATTTGACCTACTAGCTGCAATGCCTGTTTTTTTTTATTTTTGTCAAAAGAAACTCTTTCAAAAATTTATTGTTGTACATTGTGAGTTTCTACAGACTTCTTTGTTTTTATCAAGCAAAAAACAAAAAAAAAGTATGCCTTATGTAAAAATTCAGAAAACATTATTCCAATTGGCATAAAATTTGTACAGCAAATGGATTAGAGCACCATGAACATTTTTGGTTTTCTGCACCGAATCTCCATTAAACCTCCAAGTAGCAGTTTGGATGCCTAGAAACTGTGCCAAAATAAATTTCTCAAATCAGACTGAAATTTACCAGCAAGAAGATATAAGCCTACTAATCACATTTTTCTTTTGTTCCAGGAGATAAGTTTTCCTCCAGAAGGCAGTTTTGGGCCACCTTGGAAATCATGCCAAAAGCCAACATCTTTGTTTGACCTTAATATTTCCCAGCAGACATACATTGTGCTCCTGATCATTTTTTTCTTTTGTTGAAATATCTGGTTCGGGCTATAGATTGCACTTTTGGAGCATTTTTCATTTGAGTGTGTAATATTTTCAAGGGCATATCTTGGGCATATGGGCACTTTTTTAAGCCCCTTATTTTGAAACCACATTTGTTTTCATGAGGTCTCGATTGGTGCTATCAAATTTCACTCCAGCTACTGTATTATTTTTGTATTGTAATGGCCTAAAGTGCCCTAATTTCCAATGATATATGTTTCCTGGGCACAAAAGCTGAGAGTGGATACGCCCTCTTGGGCAATTAATTGTAATAAGTTCTTTCTCCATAGTAGATACGATGATAGACTTGGGCTCCATTGTATTACCATTTTTGTTAGTGATCTCTCCCACTATTTTTTGTTACTTTGGTTGTAAGCATGCTTTTCGCACTTAGGAGACACTTTTGTATGCCTTTCCCCCCATTAGTGCACCGCTATAGTAGTGGATCAGCCAGCTCGTGCATAATTTATGGAGCATTATTTTAGGGATCACCCCACAACAGTTTCTTTGTTGGAGCACTTCAAGAGCTTTTGCCTCTTTCTATCTACTCCATTCGACTTCAGCAGATTTGCCACTTGTCTCCTTTCACTTTTGTATGGCTTTAGAGTTTGCATTGTCTTTGGAGCACTTGTCCAAATTCCTGGTACTATTTATTTGGAGCTTATATTGTCATGTTTCTTGGCTTGTTTACTGGACTCTTCAACTTCAACATCAGCCATGCCATTCTTCTTTCAGCATCAGCTTCAAAGTTTCTCATCTTTCATCTGCTTTTTGGAGTAGAAGAAACGAAAGATGATTTGTAATTCCATCTTTCTTTCCCTCATTCTCCAAATTAATCTTATAGGCGGTATGGTGGTGTAGTTTTATGTACCTTATATTATTTTGTAATAAATAAATTAGAATATCCAATAGATTGATAGTTATTAGTCATTGGACCAAAATTGATTGATAGTAGACTGAGAATAACTCCAATGTCTTCTAGGCTTAGCTTGGAATCTTTCTATCACACCTCAACGAATCTCTATTACTTCAACCGCGTAGTGCACATTCCTATTTAAGTGCACAAGGAATACATAATTTAAAATGTATAAAGATGTAGGAAATATAGGAAGTTATTGTTTTATTCCTTTAATGCTCTCATTTTGATTAATAAATTAGCTTCCATTATTTTGTATTTTAAGGCTTTGTGTGAGTTGGTTCAGATCATTTCTTATCGATCAAGTGGCTGGTGGAAGGGCTAAAAACCATCATACCTGAATCTGAAACATGTCCAGACTAGTACAGGGGGCATGGGAAGACGAGCGGTTGGGTGGTGTTGTTTCCTGCAATACAGTATCTTCCTATCTATATCTTACATCCTCCAAAGTAAATTCTCGGCCAAAATTCTCCAAAGATGAGCGGTATATGCTAGAAGAGTGGTTATTTTCCTCTGCACTAATTGGTTTTTTCTCAATTCTTATTCTTTGAGGTTTTCCAATATCCTATGGCATTGGCCAAATCTAATAAGCTTCTTAATCATGCTTGGGTCGTATTAAGATATGGATACATATTGGGATGTATCTAGGGCACATATCAAGAGTATCATATCCGTGTTAATATTTGATACAAGTATACATGCACCTGCAAAGGGGAGCAAGGTATATCCAGTAAAATAGAAAAAAAGCAAATAGTTTAACCATAGTATGGTAATAACAACAGATCTGTTGAGCCTGTAGCATAACAATACATCACAAGGAGGAATTTCAAGGATGCTTATTGGATAATAAATTAAGAATATAAACTGGTACATAGTGAACTGTGTAGTGCCATGAACAGATAACTGAGGCAGTCATCTTTGACTCTTCCTCTTTGCATTGTCTTGTCTTCATTCTTCTTCTGCTGCACAATATCTTTCTTTATAAATATAACAAATACGAAACTGCGTCATTTTAGGAGGAGATATGGAGTGGTAATATTATTATTTATTCCTCATGAATGGGAGTTCCTAACAACAAGGTGATCTTCAAAAACTATATTTTTTTCATTCACAATATTACTAGAATCAAGAAATGTGGGCTAAGCAGCATCACAAGAACAAAAACTCTGAGAAGAATGCGTAAATCTTCAATAAGAAATTGGGAACATGTGAACAGGTTAAAATCCAGTAACATTTCCCTCTTTGGCTCAAGTTTTGTTTCCCGCATTTTCTTCCCATGTTTTTTGTTTTCTGCAACTGTGACCTCTCCAAAAGTACCATAACACTGGGCAAAGCCGGCAGATTTTGAAGATATTAGAAAGGTTCTCAGGACCCATCAAAACATCAGAGCATTCACCTTTTAGTTCAAAAAGTCTTTGTAATGCTAATATCAATGGACAGTTGCCTGTTAAAACATGATGGAAGTAATAAATTTACTCAACCTGTTGCTAATACAAGCAAGGTTACTCAAGCCCTCAACAAAGCTCATATTGGTAACCATCTGACTGTTGTGGTAATAAATGATGCAAAGCCCCATTTTGTTTTGTCTGACCACATTCATGAACAGAAGCAAACTCAGTTTTCCTGTTTCTTGGATATTAGCTTCCATATGAAACTCCTGCTAATATGTCTTCAGATCAAAGCCTATATCATAAATTCAATCCTCCAAGTAGACTACTGTTCAACCCTTTACATGGATCAACATGGAAACTATCATGGAACATCATCATCAGTAGTAGCCCAGAGACTGTGCAGCATTGGTTGGCACTGATGGTGGATTTGACTTACCCTTGACGAGCTTTCAAGAGAAACTACAAACATAATTACAGGTAGATATAATGGAACTACACAACAAATCATAGCCCTCTCAAAACAGTTTCAGTTTAGTGATGTTGCAAAATAAGTTGACCCACAGTCGCCTGGTGCATGTAGCCCTATTGCTTCACCTAATGAGCGTACTTTGCTCTTATTGCTGGCATGCCTGCTTATGTGACTGATTTCATGTAGAAACTTCCAACGCTTAGTTGTTAAAACTTAAAACAGTCCGATGGAATGTCTGACTATTAAATGAGTTTACTTTTCTATTACTGCTGATATGTTTGTTTATGTGGCTGCTTTCATGTACAAACTTCCAACACTAAGCTGCTAAAACATTCCTATGGAATGTCTCTACCAATAATCCAATGTTCCAAGTAATTATCAAAGCTCAACAATCAATTCCCAATACACAACGAAATACTATGAAAATGAAATAAAATAAATCAAATACTGAAAAGACTAACATATGATTCTGAATTCGTTGAGAAAAAACCTGTCAGCATAACAACCCCACATATTCCATTAAGAATACATGATGGCCCTCCTGCAATATCATTTTCCCTAATTTTGTTTAATGCTCCTCCCTAAAAATTTTTAATGCTCCTTAGTATCGATAGGGCTTCCAAACTTTTAATTCCCAAGGTTTATTTTGTTTTCAGAAATATGAGAAGACTTGGAATTTTTTTGACATTCTGAGGTATCGAGCCAACAAATTATGGCCTGAGTTTTGGTGGCACGTATAAATATGTGTCAGGGTACTTTATTACCAATTTCAAGCCATTTGCATATCATGCTCCCAAGTTCCAGCAAAAATACAAAATACTGTTTTCTGTCATTTTGAAGGGTCAAATTTACAAATTTTGACTTTATTGACAGTTGTATATTGTTAATGGCATGGGAGTTTCTTTTGCATGGCTAGCTGTAATATCTGTAGAATTCTGATATTCGTACCATCTGTAATTCATGCCAACATGTCTCCAAGCTTGTATAGGTATCTTTACGAGTTCACCCCCTCTAAATAGATTCTTGTATACCATTTAGTTCTTAGCTTGTACATACTGCAGACTCTCATGTTACTATTGTCATTGTTATCAGCATTTAATATAATAAATGTTTGGTAGTCGACATAGTTATGTTGTTAATTATTCTCTTGTCGGCTTAGGGTAGTGTATTAATGAATCTAGTTAAGAACAGTTGGGTCGACGGCTGTGTTTTAACCGACAATTGTTGGTTCTCTTGTCTTATAAATAGCAATATGAATGTTGGGGTATAGGTGATGATGTGATGGATCCTCCTTGTACAAAGAAATTGTAGCATACACTACCTTATGCAATAAAAATGTTATTATCTCATGTTCTTTTGTGCTAGTGTAGCTTTTTATAGCAAATATTTTTGGGATCGTAGCCTTTCCAAAGTCAGTAGGCTAAAGTCGGGTAGAAGCAAAAGTCGGCAGACAATAACCATTGACGACAAGGCACTATGCTATCTTATAACATCTACATGACGAACATAACCGTGAGGCACAACAACAAGATTTTACAATGGTACAAGAGATGTTATCAAGAACAAAAAGAAAGATCTGAAGATCATGTCGTATGGGAAATGATCATAGTGTTGAGACTTGGACTCGGCAAAAAAGCGCAGCCGAGAATTGGCAAGACTTGGCAAATTTTAAAAAATCATTAAAAATAGTGAATTTTAGGAGGAAAAACTATTGAACTGCATTCCATATCAAAACACTTAAAAACACACTCAAAACTAGTCAATTACATCTAACATACAAATGCATACACAAAGAAGTATGTAAATAATGTGATATTGAATGTTTTCAGTTGATCAATTGAACTTGAAAGTTGAGAACTAATATTAATTAGGAGTTGTTTTAATATTAATCAAATTGTTTTTTACATACAAAATATGGATTTAGAAATCCATGGCAATGGCATCAACAAAAACATAATATAAAAAGATACATCTAAGGTTGAGAAAAGCCTACATCACTCATCCTCTCAACACAAGCTCCAATACATTGAAGCCTACGACGTTTTTCGTATGTCAAGGAAGCAGTTGCAAGCATTGTACCCACCCTCGTGGTATCCACCACATCATCTTTATCCCTAGATGTACGAGCTCACTCCTCTCCCAACGCTACAAGCTCTACCTCGAGATCAACCAGATCAACCCATTTATGGTCCTCTGTAAAAACACGATTGTCATCCTCTGTGAAACACTTTGATTGTGGATCATACTCCTCTAGCTCCATGGGGGATAAATCTTTCTCATCCCCTATAATCTTTTTGTGACAGAGGCGAAGGTTGTAGTGCACAAATACAAGGTCAATCAACCTATGAATTAACAACCTATTGCATTTTTTGGAGTGTATGTACTCAAACATACTCCAATTTCTCTCACACCCAAAAGCACTGCGTGGTTGGCTTAGCACTCGAATAGCAATCCTTTGAAGATTCAGCACCTTTGCAGCTAAATTTTCCCACCATGCATCTATAACCATAGGTATTAAAATGTAATGAAGAAGAAGAATAAAATGTTAAAAAATGAGAGAAATAAAAGAGAAGTGTCCATGTAATTTAACTCTTGTAGATGCACACTTGAATCAGCTCTAAGCCTCCAACAATGCAAAGCCACACACAATCCATAGTGCACACACTTTGACTTGCAGCTTTGGATTAGCCAATGCACTTAAAAACAGCCAATCCCTTGAAGCTCCAGCCTCCAAGGCTCCAACAACACACTCACTTGTTGCTAAACCAATCTTTGCACACTAGCAATCAGCCCCTTTGAAGCAAAAACAGCAAATATGAATAATTCAATCACAATGGTGTGTGAACCTTGAAAGTGAACAAAATGACAAATAGAATGGGCTCATGAAAACAAAGTTAGAATGAGTGGATGTCTATTTGAGGATGTTAGAATGCCTTTTAGGTTTAGGTTTGCATTTTGCTTTTTTCACTTTATTGTGGGTTTTTTTTTTTTTCATGTTTTAAGTTTGTCAAGTTTTTTGACAAACTCGGTGAGTCCTAGGACGGGACTCGCAAGTCTGCCCACGTGAGTCCTGTCCCAAGACTTGTCGAGTCTGTCAAAAACTCGTCGGGGCCTCGTTCAAGTCGACTTGGGCTCAGGTCCGTGAGTCCTCAACAAGACTCGCCAAGTCCCAACACAATGGAAATAATTACTGCCATTGATCCCAAACAAATGTGGAAACAAGGTCATGGAGTGGACCAAGGAATCCAACAATGTACTCAATCAATGGAACAAAAAGATAGAAAACAAGGGCTATTAGGGGCAACCGGTGCTAAAATACATCAAGAGAAGTACAGAATAAAAGCAGAAGTTGAAGTGAAATCCAAGGCCAAAGCAAACGCTGAAGCAAAATCCAAGGCCAAAGCATAAGTAGAATTCAAAGACAAAGTTGGAGTGAAACCAAGAAAGGGTTTGGTTGGAACCAAAGGACATTACACCACTTGGGAGGACGGAAGTGCAAACCTTTCCAACCAAGCTGGGTTGGAGGGTGCTTTAGAAGAATCAAGTGTAGAGTCCACAAAGGCACCTTACTTAGAGGGAAGTTTTTATACCAAAACAAAATTTGATTACTTCTTCTCAACAGAAGAGTGAGTGGCCTACAAAACAAATATCCGCAAAATGTAATATCTATTAATTGAAGAGGTGAGCCAAAATCACTAAGGCAGCCTATACAACAAGTTGGAGCGAACAATACAAGCGTAGAACCTAATGGTGAACTCATAAGTGTACAAATCACTCAAGTTGGAGGAAGAGTAGAGTATAGTGACATGTCAGATAGTGCTATGAAAGCAAAGGAGCATCCAACACAAACCTTCCTAAGGAGGAAGATCATACCCAAAGACTCGCATCAAAATCATCCAATGCCCACAACCATGGGCACCCCACCAAGAAAAACTTCAAAAAGACAAGTTGTCGAAGTTTTACTAGTGATGAATCCAAAGACTCGGTGCAACATTGTCAAACTTGTATCACCATTTGAACTGCCAATGCGCAAACATATGAACGTCATTGGTTGTGGTCTTTTCCAACCACACTCAAAGGAGTGGCTATTGATTGGTACACAAACACACCAGCAATGAATAAGTCGTCATAGGACAAATTGCAGAAAGCATTTGAGAAATAATTTAAGCTCCTCAACCACGACAATGAAATTATTGCAAAGATATAGAACACCTAACAATGGAAACATGAGAAAGTACAAGCCTATAACATAAGACTCAAATAATTGTTGGGCAAACACTAGAAGGAACGAATCAAAGGTTCAAAGAAGCAATGGTTCATTGAGTGACTTGTAACCTCATTGCAGAGAAAGAAAGAGGTGGTTCCAACTTCGTCTTACAAAGATGTATATAATAAAGTAATGATTATTGAAAGTGAAAATAAGACATCCTCACGATTGAGAAGGAACAAAGATGATGAATCAAAGTCGAGTGATGACAATGAACCTGAATCAGTACGAGTCCTAAGAAGATACATGCTTGGCATAGCTAAGTGTCAACATGATTGACATGGCTGACGAAAAAGTAATGGCAATCACTCGAGCATGAGAAAAGAAAGTCATATACCATCATCTGAGAATGGAGAAGGAAATACTTGCAACGACTAGAGTAGAAGTCAAGAAGGCCATGGTTGAAGAATGAAGACAATTCCATGAGCGAACAAGTACAATGATGACCAGTTGACTTGAATAAAAAAAAAGTAATTCTAAGACAAGATTTGCAAACTATTGTACATGTAAAGGTAGCAGATTTATTGCAAAGTATTCCTGAAAGAAAGAATGCCATAAAAAACACTGTATCCGAAAGTGGCCTCGACATGTAGCATGTGATGACACACCTAGTGTCAGAGGTAATGTCAAACAATGGGAAAACACGAAGCAGAAGCGTGAACCCATAGTTGAGCCCCCATTGTCAGGGGATCAAAAGATCAACCCCATTCTCCTGACAATCAATTTAGCCTAATGGCTGACAATAGTGCATATGGAGATACTTGGAAGAAACTTGACCAACATCATTGTGGATGTTGGTTCAGGTATCAATGTTCTTCAAGAGGACACTTGGAAAATTCTTGGGAAGTCAACTATTTAGCCTCTAGCATTCTTACAAATGGAAGCAGACTAGTATGGCATCAAGTATTGGTTGTATTGATGGGACAAAACGTATTTATTGGAACCCAACACTTTTTGTCAAATTTTGCCTTCATCTCATTTTGAAACAAGGCATACATATCATTGTCAGGTTGAGTTTGATTGATAGTAGCCAAAGCATACCACAACTGGAAGAAAAATTTACTCTCCATTGAAAACAAAGGCCGAAAATGTGATAGATCTAAAGAGTCAGGAAGTAAGCGAGGAGCTAGCCTTGTATGACTCGTCAGAATCATACCGTAAAGAAGAGTGCTCGGATGTTGGAAACAAAGGTATCATTGGGCCAAATGATGAAGGGATCTTGGAGTTACAGCTGTGCTCTGAAGATGAGACAAAATCACTCAACAGTCACTTCCATTAGCAGATGGAGGACTATGGGGTACTCCAGGCACATTACAATAGAAATAAAATTATGGAGATAAAATCCAAATAAGGCTTGCAAAGAGATGACTAGAAACAGAAGTCAATGTTGCCAAGTCAATCTAAATTGTCAACGTAACAAGTCGGCTTATCCACCTAAGTTCACATATTACAAATTCAGGCATACAAAGCTTGACAATAAGCTAGCCCACCAGTTTTAAAGTGTAGCTGACATGAAGTTCAAAGGGCTGATTAAGCAAGCATGGACACAAGGTCCAAGGATAAAATTATAATGGAAGGTGAAGTATGACCTCAGGAGGCATGGACTAATTCTGAAGTATGGTTGGATGCAAATGTGATCACCCTAGATTAACAAAGAGTCATGGCACATCGGGCAATCAAGGTCATGTTGAGGCAGAGGAACTGTTGCTATAACTCCCATACTTGCAGCGCATGAATTTTATAATGAAGGAATTTGTGTTAAAAAGTAAGCACAGCCATGAAAAGTATTTAAGGCACCAAAATTTCAAACCCAGGGAACTTATATTAAAAGATAATAATGGTCAACAGAAAATAAACCCTGGTCTGTTTGAAGTAACATGGCTCAAAGGGGTCAAGATTCAAAAAAAATTAAAAAACAGAGCGATTAGGTTTGAGAACTTGGACTGAACACTTCTCAAGGGTACAATGAATGGCTAAAAATGAAATTTGTACTGAAAACCAGCATAGAATGTGAACATGAGTAAGGTGATTTTTTTCAGCAGTGAAGAGGACATGATTAAAACATCTACAGAGGAGCCCATCAGTCAAAAAGGCAAAGGTACAATGATTATTAATAAAAAAATAGACAGTGCTCCAAATTAAAAATATAAAACCTAGATGGTCTGACAATGTATTAGAAAATTATAAAAAGCAAAGTTCAGCACTTACTTGAAAGTCCATATACTTGTTTCCCTAGGAACTGTTTTGATAGACTGTCAGATTGTTGTGAATAAATCCGAGGTAGAGGTTATACTACGCGACCATACGGTCACTGTTAAGATTCACTGTCAGAAGACTCACTGTACGCCCCTCTTTCCACAGTGTTTGATGCCTATCTTTTACCATATGGCCTGCCTATCTTTCACCATAAGGCCTGTCTGTTGACTTTCCATCATACAGCCTGTCTAACCCTCAACAGTATGACTGGTTGTTTAGTAACCCAAAGTACGAACTGCTACAGTGATCATTCAGCCTACTACATTTGATCTTACTAAATGCGACAGTGAATGTATGGATTGCGACAGTGAATGTATGTATTGCTACAGTGAATGTGCAACTATTACATCGATGGTACAGTGACCGTATGACCTGCTGCAGTGACCGTATGACGGCTGCAGTGACTGTATGACTGCTGCAGTGACCGTATGATGGCTACGGAGACCGTATGGACTGCTATAATGATCGCACAAACTGCAATGGTACATTTTTAATATATCTCAGCATCCAAAAAAAAGCCAGTTATTGGATTCATGGATTTTCATTAATAAATTCAAGCATAAATTGTTTGTAGACAAAATCACACTGTAGAACTTTAAAAGAATATGAATTTTAGCACGGATATTTTCGGCAAGTTACGGCATCTGGGAATTTTCAGTGGCAGCTCCTCAAGTGACGTCTTCCTCTTCCCCCCCTCCACCTCATTCTTCTTAATTTTTTATGTCATTGTTGGAAGGGGCTCAGACTAATTTTAAAAGGGGGATAATGTAGATCGTCATGTTAGCATTGTTATTGGCTTATTGCTATCAGCATAATAATAATAAACATTTGGTAACCGACTTAGTTATGTTGTTAATTATTCTAGTGTCAGCTTTGGGTAGTGTGTTAATGAGTATTTCGTTATGATCATTTGGGTCAACAAGACTACAACCATGGGTTCTCGTCTCATAAATGGCAAGATAAATGTCGGGGTAAGGGCGCTGATGTGACAAATCCTCCTTGTACCAAGGATTTGTACTATACACTACCTTATGCAATAAAGTTGTTATTATCTCATGTTCTTCTTTGCTATGTTCTTGGTATCATTGTATTAAAAAACGCGGGTACCCTCCAAGTACCCATGTTAAACCTGATTTTTTTTGCAGAAAGGGTAGACAGTCGGGTAACTGCTGATCGGTTACCAGGCCAGGCCAAAAATTGCAGTTTTCTGAGAGCGGTTACCCTTCGAAAACCGCAGTTTTTGGCCTTGGTAACTGGCCAAAAACCGGCAACCTAAATAATTTAACAAATGTGCACTCTTATTTACTTTAAAACTAATATAAAATATGTTTATGACTCTAAGTTATGTGTTCTCTGAATCTCTACATTCATTTCATTTTCTTATGTATTTTAGTGTATTTTCTAAATTTATATTTTTTTTTAAAGTAGCGATAAAAGTGCCAGATAATTGCCGTGTCCCGAGTACGGGTCACAATTTTTGGCTGCCGATTAACCGCAGTTCCCGAGTTTTTCTACTATGCTTGGTAGTGTAGTTTTTTATAGCAAACAAGGTGTAGTCTGATTCCGGAGATTTTTAGGTCTTCCCATGTTATTACAACTAGAAGTATTTGTTGAGTCCCACTGACCTTCCCTATCTCCCTCCTTTCTTTCTAAGTCCGTAGAAGAATCACTGACTTTCAACACTGTAAAACATAGTTATGGCTAAAATACAACTACTGGTCTGAACCATTACTCAGCATATTTGGAGGGTCATGTCATACCATAGTTTGCATACTCATACTCGGAGAGTACTTGCCCATCCAAAAATAATAATAATAATCAGCAAATACTTGGCAACTTAAAAAAATACTTAAATTTCTTAAAAAAACATAAATTTTATACAAATTACAGTTACAAAATGCATCAAATGAGTTTGTAAAATGTTGAGGAAGTATTTTCTATTAGATTTGAATACAAATAGAATACAAAATTGCATAATCATGCAAATACAACAGCAAATTGATACTTATAAATTTATGATGATTGTCATTGAAAATCACCATCATAAATTGCATATGGATGCAAGTTACAAATTACAAAAATCTAAAATTTCCTCTTCCCTGTTCTAGTGAAAAAATATGTGAGACTAAGAGAATCTAGTCTTTGCACTCTATTGCACCTCCTCACTCTGCCTAGAACACTGCACCTATGTCTCCACCCTGGAACCAAATGGCAGTGACTCCTCCTCTGCCTCATGTTCGGCGAAATCTACAAGGATGTATCATCCAATGCTAATATAAAAGAAACTCCTTTAGTTGTTTATTGAATGTAAAGGGTCTATTATACCTACATCCCTTCAAGTTCATGCAGCCTTCATACCTCCTATGTTGTCTCGCTGAAATCTTAAGGCCCTGAAATATGGCTAAGTCTGAAATCCCCAAACCCTGAAATCTGAAAAAGTTTGAAATGTGATAGGATCCTCCAAAACCTAAAATTTGCATTATAGCACCTAGAGGTCCGAAACCACTCTCAAACATCCTGAAAGTATATATATGAAATATAACTTAAAGTAATGTAAAACATTACTTAAATGTTTATTTTATGGATATGTCACTTCAAATGCTATGTGATGAAAGTGTGGGGGTATGTGTGTGCTTAAAAAGGACAAAAAATTGTGTTTTTTCCACATTTTTTCTGCATTATGACCACATTGGTGAATATTTCCATGGTACTTGTCGGATACTCGCCGCAAGTACTGTGGAAATACTTGCCTAGTGTATAAAACAAAATACTCAATAGTTTTAACAAAGTATACTCCCTTGGGTAATTTCTCGGTCAGTACTCACCAACTATGTATACTATGGGTCATACAGCGAATTTTTACTTGAAACTCAATGACACCTTGGGGACTGTATGAAGATGCCACTGTCAAGTTTATGCCAATATGACTTCATATGAAGATTTTATGTATATTCTATGAACTGCCAGTTTTTAAGTCATGACTCCAATCCATTTCAGACCACTAATCCATTCAGAAGTAATTATGCAAACAAAGTAGTAGAGCACATAGAGAATACTACTACTAGGTTGATAATTCATATAAGTCTATCATCATACATGTATTGAATTCACATTGCCAGCAATTTCGCGGTCATGCCTGGTGGACCTTTTCTTGCTTGTGGTTGTTATCTTGTGTGCTTTGCAAGTTTTTCATTACTGGTGTTTATAAACAAAGGGGCATATCCTTGATAAGTTGACAATTTTGTTTCACTATAATACTCGCTATCTAAATTTTTGTGTGTTTTAATAATAACCCCACATGTATAACAATTGTGAGCAATAGGTGGTTTATACATCACTAACAGTACCAAAAGCTTTGCTAATGGGGTAAGAGGCTAGAGGGTGAAAAGCCCAAAGCAGTGGGTTATACTCATTGAATTCCCCCTATTAACATTGCCAGCAGTTTACGGTCATTCCTAGTGGACCTTCTCTTCCATGTGGTTGTTATTTTGTGATGCCTTGCAAGTCTTTCTTTACTGTTGTTTACAAACAAAGTGGCATATCACACTAAGTTGAGGATTTCATTCCAATATATTACTCTCTATCTATCTATATATTCAAGTTTTCCCAAAAGATTGACGCAATATAATTCTCCCTAGTTTGAAAACCTTCAGGACATATGACATCAAGAACAAACTTGGTAAGCAACCAAAATCAAATTCAAGGCTCCACTCACCTATGGCTATAATTAATCAGCTTGAAACAAGTCCAGGAACGAAAAAGAAATCAATTTTTGATGAGGCATAACCACAAAATATTCCCTTGAAGGACGGTGTTGAAGGCATGTTACTTAATCCAGTTCATATGGTGAATATGGAAAGGTGAAGCACCAACATGGCATTGACTTTGAGAAGGTGCAGAAAACAAACAAAAGATGTAAAGCCAATCAAATGATCAGAGCTAATCAAGAAGTTTAAAGAAAAAACATATGGATGCTTAGAAGGATATAGACACTACACAAAGAGCCCAAGAGATTCACTTTGGATAGTATTAGCATTTTCTGTACGGGAATAGTGTGTGGCAACTTATAGTCAGCATGTCCAGGATTGAGTATGCATAGGCTACATAGCTAGGGTACATAAGGATGGCATGGCTAGGGTTGACTATTAAAGGTGAACCTTATGGAAATTGACCCTATATATGTAACACATTCCATACACAACCCTAGAAAGGTAAGACCAAGAAAGCAATCATCGTCAACTCCTTTTGCATTATCTGTATTTTTCTTCTATGCAATATCCAGCTTTTTGTTTTGTTTTGTAATATATGAAAAGGTTCGTGTGTTAAAATATTTAAAAAAAATGTCAATGGCATGATATCATTCTTCTCTGCCAACCTTTTCCAGAATGATGCAGATAACACATTAAAACAGCATGTCCAACACTCATTTCAGCCTCAAAGTACACGTAATTTCATCAAATTTTTAGTGAAAATATAGCATTTTCAAAGATTATAACTATATCATGTTCACTAATATGTTGCATTCAATCAATTTTTAAGCTACGTCATTTTGTTTAATGTTTATATGATAATTATGCATCTGGAGTACAAAAGTATTTACCATATAACCTACATCAGTTGATGCCCTACCTGTCCCTCTCTAACCATGGAAAAGAATGATGTACTGCCCTCCATAGTCTTCCATGAACCTTGACATTAACACACATGAACTATCTTCACCCATTCAGGATCTAGAACATTGCAACAGACATCACAAGGAGAATATAGAAACCAAGGAAAGTGGGAATAACAAGGGAAGAAGAAAGATGTGGACGGTACATGAGGAAGCTGATGTAGTTATTTCAAGCCAGAGATCTGTGTATGTTCACCTTAATGAAGTAGTTTCAGAAATTCAGAATAAGCAATCAGACATAATCATTCAGCATGAGCACCTTAAAAAAAGAAACCAAAGCCCAACAATAATCTATCCAAAAACAAGTTGAGGAGCATAATTCATGGGTACAAGTGGTTATGGGGAAGAAAACACCTCCACTTGTGGCAATGGATGTCCAAGTAAAGTTTGAAGAAGAAAAGACATGTCAAACCAAGGCACTCAACCTTCGTGTCCATGGCCTCCCTAAACCAGCTGATCCCTTACAGGGAGGTCACGGGTTCTTGCGTGAATCATGGGACTTGAAAGATATCTCCCTTAACAAAGCTTGGACTTTATTGAACAACACCTTTGTTATCCTATTTTGAACTACAGAAGAACGTTTGCAAGCTCTTAAAGTAAAAAAAGAAACTCTTTTCCCTCTCGCAAAAAAATTATGTAGATGCAAATTTCACATGGCCTCAGGTGGAGGAGCTTCAAAAAGCTCTTGTTCATGTTGTAGTTGCCAGGAAGGAGAACAAGTGGGTTGTTATCAGAGACTATAGGATTGTCATTCATGATTCTCCGCCTCTTGGGTGGTCACGCCCTAGACTATCAACATGACGACAACCTCTGGTCTCAATGGGTGGTGATGGCCTCTCCATTGCTTCTTGGAACTGCAATGGCACTTTATGGTCTTCTCCAAGTACCTTCTAGGATGTCATTGCCCCCAGGGATCTCATCTTCCTTACTAAGACCCATGAGAATCCTGAATGGGCCCTCCCTCCAATCACAAGATACTTATGAGTTTTGGCTTCTCGTTGTGAGACCCACAGATCAGGAAATGTCTATGGCTCAAGTCGTGTGGCTTACCTTATTTGGGATGCCCACTCCTGATACTTGTAAATACAAATTCAGAGGGTTCCATCTTCTTTTCAGGTTGTCTTCATAGTTGTATGCAACATCCCCCCCCAATCCAATCTCCATTCGCCATTCACATTGATGAAGACCCATATCTTGACCTCTATCCAGAGACCTCTCGGTACTCCACTATTGCTGATATCATTTTTTTGGGTGATTTTAATGCCCGTATAGGGAACCTCTAGACACCTATTTATGGCCTTGCTCAAGATGAGTTACGTCTTCATGAGTTGGATCTAGAGGAGTTTGGTCTAAAGAGAGCTTCTACTGACAAAAATTCTACGGTTACGACCTATGGGAGACATCTTCTCCAATTGGGTGAGTCTCCGAGACTCCACATTCTCACTGGGCTTCCTCACTTCCCTGACTCTAGTAGATTCACTTGTTTTCCCCATGGCAATGGTATGAGTGTCATGGACTATGTTTTCACCAGTAGATCCCTCATCCCCCACATCTATTACTTTCTTATTTCTCCTCGGTTCCCCCTTGTTGACCATGTTGACTTGATGTTCACCCTCCATATTGGTTCTAACCTCTGTCACCCCCACCCTTCCCATTCCACCACAGCCCCCAATACTATACATACGACAATACACTTTGATTACGGCTACACCATTGACAATGCGACCCATCTCTCCCTTCATATGTATAGATTTTACTCCCTCCCTCTTCCCACCACCATTTCCATGTATGAGTTCTTGCATCAAACCCTCTAGGATGCTACCCATGACTCTTGTCCCCACACTATACATTACTCCAGATCCCCCACCCACCACGGACCTTGCCCAATGAATCATTGGTATGATGATGAGAGAAAATCCCTTCATCAGAGACTTCGATTTTCTCTAACCTATGACCCTCCCTCCATACCCACCATCCATAGGGAGTAATGTTGTCTTCAATGTAAGAAACAAAAGTCTCCTGCATCTAGACGGTTTACATTCCTTACGGATCTCCACCATTCACTTAAGAATTTTCGGCATATTCTTCTCCCAAGAAAAACCATAGTTTCTGTCATCACCCCCGTAGCATGGGTCTCCTATGCTAGTTCCCTCTATGATGTTCTTGTCCATCGTGTTGCCATTGCCCCACTCCTCCACCATCCTCCTGTGTTTTCTCCACTTCTTCCGTCAAGAAAGCTATTTTGAAATTGTGCACCAGCAAAGCAGCAGATTGTGAAGGTCTAAAAGCTAAGTTCATCAAATATGGTGTGGATACCTTTCCACTTCCCCTTGCCAAGCTCTTTAATAATGTGGTGTATTTAGGTTTCACTCAGTCAAGGTCCCAGCATATTATTCACCATATTCAAGAGTTTGGAGATCTCTCTATCCCTAGCAACTACAGGACCATTATCATTGGGCATACATTTGCCAAACTTTATGCCACAATGTTAGACATGCAAGTGTCAATGTACTTGGAAAGGAATAATATCAGAGCTAGGGGGAAAGCTAGCTTCAAACGGGACTATCAGACTATCAACCATATCTTTACACTTCAGGTCATTATTGAAGAAGCTACTCACACGTCTTCTCAAGTCTTTTATTGTTTTGTTGACTTCAAGAAATTCTTTGACTCGGTTCTGAGACACTTGCTTTTCCAGAAATTGAGAGATATTAGCATTCATATTCTATGATTACCGCCGCTTGGAAGATTTATGAGACAATTATTGGGTAGTTTCATACTTCTCACAGTTTTTCAGACTTTGTGAAGAGTACCATCAAGGTCAATCAATGATGTCCTCTCTCACCAACACTATTCAACATCTACATTGATGAGTTAGAGGAGTCTCTTCGGCAACATACCCATATGGATGATGGTTGTATTTTGTATCAGGAGCATATAGCAATCCTTCTTTTTGCAAATGATGTTGTCCTCCTCTCACACTCTTATCAAAGGCCTACAGCGGCAACTTGATGCCCTTGTTTGTTTTTGCAAACTCTGACAGCTTGTGTTCAACCTTAGTAAAAATAAGGTTCATGAACTTCAATATATCCAAGCGCTCTCTCTCTAGATTCCAAATTTTCTACAAAGGGGAACTTCTAGAGATCACATTGGCCTACACTTATTTGGGGGTCCAATTTTCCGTTCCATGCTTTACCATATAATCTACCTCTCATCTGCAACTTTGTAAAGGGTGTGCCTCTCTTTCTATCTTAGAATGCCAATGTTTCCAAATCAATTTCCAAGACATCCCTTCCACATTACAACTTTTTTATGCAATCATCAAACCTACAGTTTTATATGATTTAGAGGTGTGGAGACCTAGCTTGGGGGCCACTAACTGGGCTCATATTGAGAGGGTCCAGAGTCTCATGTTACAACACCTGACCCGTTGTAAGTAGACGATTCCTCAGCGCATCATCCAAGCTGAATTTGTTGCCCAACCACTATGCCTTGAGACTATCTTCAAGCTTACTTTCTACATCCATAGACTCAGGTCCTTGGGGGACTCAGCGTCCAGTTGTAACAAATATCCATACTTAGCACTTTGCTCTTCAGAGAGGATCATTTCACTGGTCCCCACCAAACATCAGCATTGTTGGTACTTTAAGACTAGATTTCTCCTTTCTATTATCACTAGAGCTGCCAAAGAGGACAACTACAGACAATATATCCAAGCCACTTGGATCTCCCCATTGAGCTGCTCAGCCCCAAGCTTGGAGCATGCCTTACAAGTAGTGGATGGTATTATGTGTTGCCCTCACTATCTACAATGCCATTGGTCCCACGGCTTGAGATTTCCTCCTAGCCAGATGAAAGTGTTTTCTCACAAGCTACGGGTTGAAACTGATCGCCACATTCTTTGTCAAGACTGGACATGTCGTCTTTGCTCCCCTCTAGTTGGTGGAGACTGAGGAACACTTCATTTTCAAATGCCCTATTTATTATGAGATACAAGGAAAATATTACTGCCTCTACAAGGACTCAGCCAACACACTATCTACTTTCTTTAGATATCAAGACCAATAGTGTCTGGCTCTTTATCTTTGTGAGGTCATCACCCTCCGGCACAAATCCCTACAGGAAGAACCTAATAGCTCTAGAGCCACCATGTTGATCACCTCTTTCTTCCAGCCCATCCAAGCAATTGGCAACACTAAGTGCCCTTTGGACACCGATGCATCACACATCAAAGCTAATAGATCAATTAGGTGGTGCTTCTCTCAACATATCATTACCACTCAAATCTCCCAACTTGCTCTCCCTCGGCACAGTGACTCTGCTACTTCCCACCAGTATGGCTCTACACCTTTCTGATGACATGAATCTACTACTTATTGGCTGCCCCCTAGACCCCATGGGTAGCCTCACATTACACGTTTATTTTGTATTATAGGGAAGTACATCAATCTTGGATGTTAGGGAAGATTCTAGAGGAAGTGCTTTGCATCCCCCTAGGATCTCCCAACCCAAGCCCTCCAACACTGGGCACTCCCCAACAAGCACTATCAGATCTTTTCTTAGTGATTGATGATGGGTCAGATGGCTCCTCCACTTCAGGCACAGACAAATATTTTCAATGAGGTCTTCCAGTCTTCATTGGCACATGCTTTTGGGGGCTCTTGTTTGCCCTTCATTGCTATTTGTATTGGTTCCATTACCATTTTTTGTGGCACATTGCTTTACTTTGTCTTATGTACTTGTATTCCTTTTTTTTGGCTTCTTGGATTCTCTTTTCCTTGAACTTTATTGTTAACTGTTGTATCCTCAAGTCCTATTGACCTACTTTTGGTCATTTGTGGACGTTAGTATAATTTTTTTCTCTTTCTTTTCATATATATATATATATCAACGATTAAGAGGCTGGGAGAAGATTACTCATTCCTTCAATAACCAAACAGATTATGTATATTTGGAATGTTACCATTCCATAAGCTATGACAGATTGTATATTTGGAATGTTACCATTCCATAAGCTATGACAGATTATAATTATGTAGTGCTTCAGGCCTGTCATATTATATTATATATATATATATATATATATATGTTACAATTCCATAAGCTATGACAGATTATAATTATGTAGTGCTTCAGGCCTGTCATTTGTAACATTCCAAATATACATAATCTGTTTGGTTATCAGCCTGAAGGAATGAGTAATCTTCTCCCAGCCTCTTAATAGTTGATTTTGCTGGCCAGATATGCATATCAAATTGTAGTCCCAATGGTGATGATGGGCTACACTTTTCTGCACGTTTTTTACTCATATTTATAATATTTGATATTATAAATTGAAGGTTTATATTTTAATTTGAAAAACAACCTTTTGGCAGCATTAATCAATCATCAATTGGCTCAGCTTGTTTTCTTTATTCACACAATAATTATCTCTAATATTGTTTCTTAACCATTAAGTTATTAACATTATAAAGACTGGCAATAAGAGAACAAGGAAAAAGATCCAGCTTGTAGTTATTTTATGGACCTTTTTTATTGGAAAACAAACAACAGTGTAACTCTCCAAATAGATCAATCATTCAAGAACCTGCAAAAGCAGATTCTACAGTATAGAGTAATCCTGCTATGCTTTGTTATCCAGAAAAGTAAGTTTACATGCTAGATAAGAAATTACCAATTAATGCGACCACTTGAGACAGATGCAGGCTTAAATCCAGGCAGCATGCCAATACAAATTTTAGCTGGGCTTTCGTTTTTTGGCTCCAGGCTATGTGAAGGCTGTTCATCTTCATCTTGAGGTCCAACAAAAATGTCTGTACCCAAGAAAGATAGATTAAAGTAAGTAATATTGAAATTTTTATTTTCAATTACTGTTCAAAGACACAATTAGTTTAACCAGCTATACAGTTAAGTAGAGATGACACTTTGCCCTTTTTAACAGAGCCCGAGGTAATATAAACAACATTAGACACAAGTCCATGTTGCTTTGTAAATCAAAACTCCGATCTTCACTTCAACATTTCAGGTAATTTTAAAAGCTGGTAACAAACACAACATCAATCAATTCTCCCAGACCCTAAAATATCAATGTCATGCTTAAAGATCGATAGGCAGTATAACATTGGAAGACAATCTTTTAAAAATGATAATTATTAATTGTTAACCTCAGACTCACCAAGTTCCTGCATCTGAGATAATCATACCAATACAAAGATGCATGTGCATATTATTTCAGTTATTAGTTCAATATTTTGCCCAGTTTTAAAATCTGAAAACAAACACAATAGTAATCAATGTTCCCAGACTCTACAATCTCAATGTTATGTTTGAATATCAATGGTCAGTATGACACTGGGAGGCAGCCCATTAGAAATAATAATTGTTAACTTCAGACTCGCCAAGTTCCTGCACTCGAGAAAGGCAAACTAACGCAAAGAATGCATGTGCATATCATCTCGATATCGTAGGAAACTCACTCGCCAAAATAAAAATTCATTAATAGCAGCAGCCTTCACATAATAAGCCAAAGCCACATGAGCAAAATTTAACTTACTGGGTAAGTCAATACCATGGTTCTGGTCCCTGTACAGCAAGTACCAGGTACTGATCCTGGTACAATCCTCCCTCTGGTACAGCCCGGGTACATCCCAATCAGTTTGGGTATGCCTGTGTTCAAGGACAGACCCAGGTGTACCCAAGCTGGCCAGGAGGGCCGTACCCACCAAGGGCGCACAGTCCAAATATTTTGTTTTTTTTTTAAATCAACCATGATATCGGTCATCTTAGACTTTAAAATACACCACTCTGGCCATGTGGGCAATGTTGAATATGCCGAAGGAAACATTTGTGCTTTCTCTTTCGCTTTGGCAAGGCCTAGAAGAAACAAACATTTTCATTTGGATTTTTTTATGATTATGTTCAATGTGAAGAAGAAATTTGTGGTGCACCAGAACTTCGTGTTTGGGTTGATTGCAGGTCGAAGTGGGGTACTTATATAAGAGCACAATCACAGCAGAAATGTTGCGTGTATAGTTGGCAGGCATATTCAATGAGTTTGGATTTTACTTCTCACCCGTATAAAGCATTTTGAATAGACTTTAGTATTCGATTAATGAGATATTGGCAAAGTAATGGCAGGAAAAGTAAAATTAAATAATGGATTTTACTCATAAACAGGCTTTACTATTTAATTATACAATGATTTATTATTAGGTTTCGATATTTTATATTTCTAATACATGGTGTATCAATTATCAATAGTGTTTTGTGGTGATTTAATTTATTTATTTTATTCTATGAATATTATATGGTTAATTTTGCTTATTTGGCTGTAATTTATAAGTTTAAAATTTTATATATTTTTTGTATGGCTGTACCTAGAAGTATAAAGTTTGCAAAAACCTGAAATTTAAACAAAAAACTCATTTTTTCTCACTTTACGGTTTATTTTGGGTGAGCAGTTTAAGATAGCAGATCTCGGAGGTGTCAGAGGTTTTCAGGGGTATTTTGTGGAATTTAGAAAAAAGATAATCATGGTTACCTAAGTCCTGGAGATGGGGTGATAAGGAGACGGGGCGTTGGAGTTTCCAGGATGGCAAAAAAAATCCCAGATTTTGGGGATGGAAAAGAGACGTCTATTAAAATAATGTATAAAAATTAATATTTAATTATTTTAATTCTATTAAATGAAATTTAGAGATTTTAACTTTATTTAATGTTTTTCAAGGTACTTTCTGGATTAGGATTCAATGTTTTTTTAAAACTAACAACTTTTTTTGGGAGGGGTTTCTATTTTAAACTTTAAAGTAAAAATCAACAAAAATATTTCAAAAAATTGGGGGTATCCGAGGGCATCCCCTCCACGTCCCCAAGTCCCCGAAACATCACCAAAATCTAGGGGATGCATCCCGTGTACCACTAAATATAATCATCTACCCAAAAAAAATCAGATTCAGTATTTTTCTAAAACTCATATCTTGCAAACTGTGCAATTAAATTGGGTACTTTTATTTTACACTTTTTTTTTCGCAAAGACTACAAATTTGCAGGCCTAAGCACCCCATACTATACAAAAACGGTTTATTGCTGTGAGGTCTCCATGCCCTTTTTAGTGCATTAATCAACACTTCAGAATTTAAAATGGTAGCTCAAAAATCAATGATGTTTTTTTTTACCCCTCCTAGTTTTTCATGAACTTTTCAAAATTGCACAATTTTTTGTTTCCCATTTTCATTTACTTTGTAAAAGGAGGAAAAACTGACGTACAATGCATAATTATAAGCAGTTGGGGGATTTTCTGCATTATTTGGGTACATCATTTTATTTTGAGGTTATTTTCAAGGCGTCATTCTATCTTGCTTCGTTGCAATGGCTTTGTGCCACAAACTCCAAACCCTCACGGAAGTGAATAATACCCTGCAGGCCACAAATTGCATGTTGTTCTCTGAAGTATTTGTACTTCAAGAGGTCTTTATCACATTTGTTGAAGAGAAAAGGTAACTTAAAAAGCACAATTCCATCTCACAAAATTCAGATAGGTGCCCTCATCAAATCTTTCTAGGACATTGTTGCCTTGTTGCACCTAGTCCACTTATTCATATTTCATCCTCTGGCACGCATCATCTTGATGCACTCTTAGACTGTGATCTAACCCCTATCCATGAGTCACATCCAAGTCATGTTGCTCATGTGTTTGCCAATCTAGTGGCACACAATTCTACTAAAAATGTTGGTGTGCTTACCTCATTCAAGAAGCACACTACTAGCATCAATTCCTGTCTTCTCCGCACCATGGGACATTCTAGTAGGGGCCTTGGAAAGTAAGAATAGGGCATTGTGTCGCCCATCCAATCTGTTGGTTGGATATGTCATCATGGCATTGGCCATAGACAACATGCTTCTCCTCCTTTGGGACCATGTCTTGTGAGCTCTACACTAGTAATTGTGAGCTTCAGACTTCCAAAGGACTTTGAGCATCATCGCCCACCTACTTTGGGGCACGAGTTCCTCTACACATTTTGTCAGGGATGAGAAACTTAACACCGTCAAATTCATCCAAGAGACCTAACCAACATGAAAGTCCTACTCCTTATTCCGAATCCGATTCAGACGTGAGAATTTCTTCTCTTCTCCCTACTCTTTTTCCACACACCCATTCCTTCTGTTTTTTCTTCTACATGAGACGCTCTTGCCTTCTTTTTCTATTATTTTGTGTGTGTGTGTGTGTATTAACTGGTTGCCCCTTAGCTAGACACTTAGTACTGAACTTTGCTTGGTGTCCATCCTTTAAGGAGAACACTTTTCTTCTCCTTTATTTTTTATTATTCTATTTAATTATTATTGTTAATTATTATTGTTAATTATTATAATTGCTATTATTGTTATTTATTATAATTGCACACATATATAAACTTTAAAATCTTTATTTACCTAATAAATTAGTTAAAATTGACAACCAGGGATGTAAATTTGATGGTCGTATGAGCATATTTACGCTTTTTTTTGCTGCAAAATACAATCAGATTTTCTTAGGTAGACTGCATCACTAGCAAGGTGGAGATTTAGACAAACCATCAAAAACCAAGAATTATACTATATATATATATATATATAGTCTTTAATGCTTCCTTTTGCTATGAACTATTATAGCATTCAAAGGGTAATGTTGAATAAATAATCCGTCATAAAAATTTACACGATAGGCAGGGTCGACCATCCTATTTAGTCTCTACTGACAGCATTGCCAAAGTACTCTTGGTCTTAGATGGTCTAAATAGCGATAATTGTAAAGGGTGTAAATCCACCCGAGAAGCAACCAATCTGTAAACACCATCAGTATGACCATCCCACAAACAAGACACCTTAGACATGATTTAGAGACAAATTAAACGACTTAAGCAAAAATAATGTCATTGTTAAAATTACGGCATGTTGACCCCACACAGTAACATCATACCACTCAAGAAGAATAATCTAGATAAGATAAAAATATTAATGTCCAACAAATGACCACAAAAGTAGGTCAAAGGGACAACAAATTACAAAAGTGTTAGGTACAAGCAGGAAACCCTAGACGTTTCCAAAAACAAAAAGAACAAAGTTGGAAGAAAATAGTACAAAACAAGGCAAAGGGCAAGAACACTCAAAGCCAAATAGAGAAGCAAAAATGAGCAACCCACGAAAACCCCTAAGCATCGAGAAAACAAGGATGAACAATGAGAAGGAAGAACCAGGAGGGGGTCCACCAAGAGTTGGATCCAACTCTCCTAGCATCCAAGGCCGACGAGAAGAAGCTCCTAATAGAAAGATGACCCAAAGAAGAGGAGGTAAGATGTCTGGTCTATCCTCCATGCCGCTGCCTAGAGGGAAAAGTCCTTTGTGAAGCTCTAGTGAATCTAGTCTGACTCCTGGTGCCGGACCTGAAATGGTTATGTTGGTGAAATCTCAGGGATTTGTGGATAGTCTCTCTGGATAACGTTGATCTGGAATGTGAGGCTGTACTACTATCAATATGGTGCTTAGTGCCTCTCCTCGAAGGTAGCAGTAGCACCGCGAAAAAGGAAGTGATCTACTAGGTAGAATCTAGTCTAGTAGGTCTCTGAATAGAATGATCATGAAGCTTAAGAGCTCCCTCTATATATAAATCTAAACATCTCTGGTCCTCATATCTGAAGAAATCAAAAAAAGGCTAGGTCCTCCTAAATAGGCAATGAAACCTCCCCCTAATCTCATAGTATATGGGACAATAGAAGATGAAGTGTTCCTCGGTCTCAATCTCCCGAATGTTGCATAACTGACAAACCTTGTCTGCCCGATCTATCTAGTGATCTGTCTCAATCCTAAGCTTGTGAGAACCCACTCTAAACTATCCTAATGGGATGCGAAGAGCATGCATCCAGTGGCAGAGTGTATACTGCAAGCAGATAATAAGCCCGTCTTTCAACTCCAAAAAGTGCTCTACATAGAATGCCATCTTTGGGCGTAGCCCCCCATGAGGGTTTACCCAAGTAGTATGAATAAACTGCCTGTAAATATCTTCCCAAATGATCTGGTTCAGCTCTTGTCTAGTGGGTAGAAGATGAGTTGGTGCATCCAAGGAGTACCTAAATGGAGGGAGGTGGTCCATCCTAATCCCCACGGACCCTAAGAGGTCAATAACCCCTGTATACCAACAACGAACATGAGTCGAGGGAGCCAAGAGGATAATAGTCTCTAAAGAGCAGTAAGCTAAGTATGGATCACACCCACTCATTGAATCAAAAAAGATCCGAATGTGATGTAAGAAAGAGATTAGATCAAACATAGTCTCCAAGCAAAAGGGTCGGGCTCCAAATTCTGTAAGGATAATGCGCTAAGGAACCATCGGCTTACACCTAATAATGCAGTGGAGAAGTATCTGGACCCTCTCGACAATAGCCCAATCACCCTCAAGCAAAGAAGGCCCTCAAACCACAAATCCATAAAGAACAGTAGGTCTAATAAGTGTATCCATGAGGGACATCTTCGATGAGATGTCCTGAAAGTGATGTTGAAAACATTGTCGCTCAAGAAGGGCTAAAGAACCATATCCCTTGTTGATCCTAGGTTGAAGGGCCTGCCTCAAGCTAAAACGTGGTCCAAAGAATAGCACTCCCAAATAAGTATAGGAAGTGGTGATCTCAACCTCCTTTCCCCTGAAGAAGAAATGGAGGTGGGAAGTCTTCAACCCGTTAAAAACCATACCTTGGTTTTCCCCAGGTTAACCATCAACTATCAGAGATCACAGAAGAGAGCCAAGGCATCCAACTACCACTGCAAACCCTTAGGAGATGAAGCTCGGAGGACCACATCATTCGCAAATAAAAGAATATAAATCAAAACCTGGTGAAGAAGACACCCATCACTAGCCTAAATATGCTTGTGAACAAAGGTCTCTAACTCATCAATGTATATGTCAAATAAGGTTGGGGACAAGCGGCAGCCCTACTTGACCCCAATGGTATTCCTGATAAAATCTGAAATCCCATGAACAGTACGGAGATGACCAAGGATAGTCTCGTATAGTCGCATAATGGCTGCCAAGAGGGTCTCGGAAATGCCAAAATTCCTAAGCCTTTGGAAAAGGGCCTCTTGCAGAACAGAATCAAATGGTTTCCTAAAGTCTACAAAGCAACAGTGGACTTTGGATGAGCGATGAAGTGCCTCAATAATGGCCCAGAGAGTGAAGACATGTTCAACAGTCTGATAGGCTGGTCTACACCCTGTCTGTCCCCTAGCCTTGAGATGCCTCTGCTCTACCTCTCTTGAAAGCTGCATGTGGAGCACAGTATCATACAATTTCGAAAATGTGTGTCCAACCATGATCGTCCTATAGTTGTTAGGATCTGAACAGGAGCCTAATTTGTGTATCAGGTGAATAATGTGATGTGACCAAGAAGGCAGGAAACCCGAACAAACCACATGGTTGAAAAGATCAACCGAGTAACTTCTAAAAGCTCTAAGACCGTGTTTGGAGAACTCAGCGTAGAAACCTTCCTCATCAACTACCTTGCTACTATTCATCACCCTCGCCGCCTCTTTGATGTTCTTGTACGTGAATAAGTGACAAGAACAGGGTGGAGAAGCAACATGGATTTGAGGTTGACCAGGAATATCATAAAGAGTGGAGGTATGGGAAATCATGGATGTGGGATTAATCTCAGTGGGGAGGGGAGAATGTCGGGGGAGGATGGTATGCCAAAAGAGTTTGGGAGAGTGAATGTAGGAAGCACGTAAGACTTGTCTCCTTTGAGAAATAAAGACGCGTTTCTTACATCTGAGAAGACAGTGGTAGGGTGATTTTAAGGCTGGGTATGAGGGATGGGCATGGAGGAAGGCGTACCAAAGCTGGCGGTGAAGAGTCCTACAATCATCATCATACCACTTATTCATGAGGCAAGATATTTTAGATTGATGGGAGGCATATGTGGATTTGGTATAGCTAGGAAAAGATTTGAGGGCAGCTTCCCAAATAATGGAAGAAAGGCAGGTGTACTTGGAAGTAGCACAATCAAGTGAGAAGAACTGGGGTTCAGGTTGCAAAAGTTGGCAGATGTGGGAGGAAAAGATGTTAGGATCCGCATCATCAAACTGGAAGGTGGTACGTGGTACACTGAAAGAGGGGATCATAACAAGAGGGGGGAGATCAGCCCTGAGGGAGAAGGAAAGAAGAGCATGGTCCGAAATAGGAATGGGGGAAATGGAAAAATGACAGATAAATAACATGTCACAAAAGTCATGCCTCCAGTTTTAGGAACTTTAGAAATGTGCTCCAACAGTCGACTTCCTCTCTCATCTGCCACTTCTCACACAACCCCTGCGCCTCCTTCCACTCCTTGGGTTGCTCAGATTTGTGGCAATCCTCACACCATGGGCAATGCTCTTGTCATAACTTATATGCCCTACCCTTCTACTTCTTCGTCTTTGTTGTTCAAGCATTCATTCCTTCAACCTCTGCAGATCTGTTGAACAAACTGAGTCAGCCCTTTCATTTGAATCTCACTGCCCATTTCTATCTTTCAAGGGATGTCTCTGAGTTCCTCCGTCACTGAACTTGGGGATTAAGTTGCTGATAAAGAAGCTTACTTTCAAAAGAATGGACTTATTTGCAAGTTCAATAATCTTTGACCAAAACTGGGAAATATTCTTAAGTGGGTTTCCTCAACCCAGAAGCCTTTGCTTTCTCAAGAGATATATATTTACCCCTGTGCAAAAGGGGTTTTTATTGTGGAATATGTTGCAATTGAGAACAAATACCTACTCCTCAAATCTGGTCTTTGGTTCTGGAGGAGAGATGGGCTCTGGTTGGTGCCTTGGTATTCTTCTTTTGACCCCTCTGTGGATATTATTTCTTCTGCTCCTGTCTGGGTGAGACTCCAGAACCTTCCCCTTCATCTTTGGACTCCTCTTACCTTCTCTTCTTTCAGGACTGCCATTGGTTTCTTTCCTTTCTATTCTCATGAAACAACTCAGAGGCATTTCACTACATTCACCAAAATTTGTATCGAAGCAGACTTTGCAAAGGGTCCTCCTAATGAGATTTGGCTGAAACTTGAAGATAGGGTGTGGAAACAAAAGCTAGACTATGAATAGGTTGCGTTTAGATGTCGAGCCTACTTCTCTTATGGGCATCTTGCCACTGACTGCCCAAAGCAGCTGCCCTGGGGGAGCGAATAAAAAGTTCTGAAAGACTATTCCTACTTAGTGGCATAGAGTAGAGGATCACCACCACTCGGTCATACCAATTGCTACTTCAACCAAAGTAGTGGCCAAACCTTCCCCCCACCACCACCCCCCTTTGGGAAAGAGGAAGTTCTCTCTTTTCCATTTCTTTCTCACTACATTTTGATCTTTTTAGAAGAAAAAAACCAATCCTCTCAACAGTTCCACGACACCTCCTCCTCTTCACTAGGGGCATCTTACAGGGGTTTCTTGTGAACCTCAGATTCTCTCATCATTTCCCCATCCCCAGGAGCAAGAGGATGAGGTTTCTTCTCTTCTCCCCTCCCTCAAGTGAAAGTTAATGGACCATTTCCATGATATCCGATTATTGTTTACTTTATGCTGCCCTTTCAGAATTCTCAACTCCCCTATATTGTTTTTCCTTTTTGAGGTGCCTGCAGTGGAGTTTTCAGTTGGACAGAGGTCAAAAAAGGGAAAGTTTTAGGGAAACAATCTTTTCCCAATCAGATGATCTTCAGATCAAGAAAGGGCTTCAGCTGATTTCTCCTTCTCATCATTTTACTTCCTTCTCCCTCCTCTCTCCCGTGATTCCTAATTTGTGATCTTTCTAAATCATCTCCTCCCTCCCCTTATTTTCCTTTCTTCTCCCTCTCTCCCTCTTCTATCCCTCAACACAACGTAACAACTTTTATTTCTCCGAGGGTGACGGCCCCAATGGAATCCTTCAATTTATCAATCAAAAAAAAATGTCACGGAAGTAAGGTAAACATGATGCGGAAGGAATATAAACATGTACATAAGTAAGGTTAATGTTACAGTGACTAATGCATCATAGATCTCAATTATCCAAGAGCCCATATAGGTTTCAAACATAATATTTACGATGCATACACCATTTATATGAACAATACAATTTTTTTTTAAATCGCTGTTCAACACATGGTGAAGAATGTATCATGATCAAAGAAGCAAGCTATTCTATAACAAAAACATCATTAAGGAAAGAAAATTGCGAGACACATTTAATATATCATGATTAGAGATTTTAACCTTCCTATATATAAGCCCAGTGCACTTACCGAGATGCAAATTGAATGTCATATAAAATACATTTCCAATCTAAACCAAGCGTACAGTCTAAAAGCCTTTCAAACCAAGTCACATACAACTATCAATGATTCAGTGCATGCAATATTTTATACATACCCAACATCAAGTAAATCAGTTGGAATAAATAGGAGGGATCAAAATGGGGTGTTACATGGGTTATATCGACAATCATCTTCTATTGTACTTCCACTCCACTTTTTCACCAATCATTCTGCCACAACAGTACTCCCTCTTGAAGCAAATTTCAGGGCATTAAGATGGCTCCTCAATAGATCAACCATATCCAGTCGGGTGTGTGGAGCAATTTTTGGTGGTCCCAACATCTATTTGTCTACGTCGGTGTTCTTATTGGATCAATGCGATGGATTTCCAAACACTGTCAATTGAGATCCTTGACGCATATCTCCTGCTTTTGATGACATCTTTTATATGCACTCTTCAATCATGGTGTGTGGAGTTGTTTTCCTCCACATCTTCAATCCATCTATGCACTCCAGTTTAGCATTACAGGTTGGAATATGTTGAGTAGTGCTTTCTTGGTTTACTGCATCTAGTTTTGGCATTTTTTCAAGGGTGGTTTCAGCCCATCCTTGCCATCTTCTGTGGTGGTTTCAGCCCATTCTTCCTTGCACATTCAGTGATGGTTTTAGCCCATCCTTTGTACTGCCACTTTGACATCTTCAGTGATGGATCAGCCCGTCTTCTTGCACTCTTTTTGATGAATTCAGCCCATCCAATGCCCTTGTTTTGTGATGGATTTGACCATCCTTTTTCAACATATTGTACATTGGTACCTAATCAGGGCTAGTGTCGGGACCCATTTTGTAGGATTTGAACTTCATTTTTTTGGTGCACGCTCCCCTAGTTGCTCTTATGAAGGGGTGTTGGTGCAGTCAGTTATATGCACCTCATTTCAGTTTATTTAGGTTAGCTCTTTTAACGTAGGTTTTCGGATTTCTCTTTTACTAAGTTTTTAGAGATAGGAAATAAGGCACCTTTTAGGTAGCCAATAAGAAAAGACCTTTCCAGGCCAATCAGAATTGCCTGAATTCTAGCCCATGAGAAAAAGAGACCTATACCTTAATATTCCTATAAATATTTCCTCCATGTATGTGGATTTGATATTTTAGATTCCTATAATCATTTCTTCCCTGTACATGGATTTGATAATCTGTTTTCATTTTTCTCAAAGAGAGATCCATCAGAGTAAGCCCAAGTTAAGGATTTTCAGATATGCAGAAAGTTTTTTCCATTTCTAGTGTTGGTCTTATGGATTGAAGCATATAGAAGAGGTGAAGTGTTTTTTGTAGAGATGGATCCTGGAGAAAGAAAAGTCATTTCCTTTCCCTTTCTCACATAGCACATAGAGGATTGATTCGCACCAATGGAAAATCATACACTAATCACTTATCCATCCAGTAAGCAACAAAAACAGAGTAGAGATGGAAGAAACAATAAACGATGTCCAATAGGAGACAAAATATTGAAACGCTGCACTGAATCATTATTAAAATATTTTATACATTCCCTAATGATTTTATAAGTTATACAACTATCAATGATTCATAATTTAATAAACCTTGAATATCATCATAAACCATTTACTTATCTCTTATAACTCTGTAAAAAAGTAAACTACAAAATCAGAGGACTTCTTGAGGGAGGCCAAGAAAGGGTGCAATATCATAAAAGTCTAGTTACGTTGAATCATGAAAACCAGCACAGAAAAATAAGCATTCGCAGAAAACTAAACTACTCTTCACTGTATAGAATTCACAGGTAAAGGAATTTATCTTCTTTACTTGTAAGAAATTTTGTATTAATCGACTAAAATCAGGCAGAAAAGGAAATAAAAAAGCAGATAAAAAGCAAACCGTATCTGCAAATTCAAGCTCCCAACATCCAGTTTGACTCTTCAACAAGGGATTCCACTCACCACTCTACAAGTTTCCCCTGAGAAATGCAGCATCAGCCTCCAAGTTTGGCATCCAAGCTTTCCAAACCACCAAATCAAACCATTTCATTCCATCGTCAAAAACTGATATCGAGTATAGTTTAGTTTTGTTTACTGTTGTGGAGGAAAACTCTACATTTTCTTAGTCCCTTGATACCAGGTATTTGTCAAAACCATAGTAGCAAAACGTATGATTTAAATGCGATTAATCATGATTAATTCTTATACTTGGCCCAAAACGCTTTTTTCAACCTGGTTTTTTGGCACTTTTTTCAGCAAATCAATCCGCAAAGGCTCGTATAATGGGGCAAATTGAAATGTTGTCTACAGTTTTAAAAAAATTAAATACACCCAAAAGTAATAAAAAATTAAACCTAACCCTAACTAGTAAACCTAACCCTCCTCTGTGGTAGATGTTATATTTGACATTCATTTGAACATATTTAATATTTTTAGTTGTGAAATATGGTGGAAATATTTCTCATTATGATTCCTTAATAATCTACCCTTGGATTAGTACCTCGTGGGCCAAATGTAGGTAGGGGAAACATTCATGACTTCTTTAGCTCTCACACTACACATGGAGGGAAAACCATGCTAGAGAGTATAAGTTGGAAAAATATTATTCACGAGCAGGCAAAGATGGCAATCTCCAAATTTTGGTACAACTCTAGCGTATGGTGGATGCAATTGTAATTGCAAGGTTTGGGTTCACTGTCCCATCATACGAGGCTTTGCATATTGACTTGTTGAAGGATGTTGTACAGGATGTGAGCAATGTTCTTGCAAAACATTATAAGGAATGAAAAATATCAAGATGCATTATAATGTTAGATGAATGGACAAATGAAGCCACACACTTATCAACTTCCTTGTGTCATGTGACATCGGCATAGTTTTTGTTAAGAGTGTCGATGAATCTGAGATTATAAAATCGGGCAAGACACTCTTTCATTTATTTGATGAGGTTGTGATTGAGGTGGGGCCACAAAAAGTGGTCCAATTCATTACAAACAATGCCGTTGTTTGTGTGGTTATTGAAAGACTTCTTATGGACAAATATGGAACTATTTTTTGGACTCCATATGTGGCACATTGTCTTAATTTGACCTTGGATGACAGACAAAATTCCGTGGGTGAAAGGTTTTGCAAAAAAACCCACACGTAAGTGCTTAATAAGTTAATATAATGCACAAATTCATAGATCGTAAGAAATTTTTTCAGCTATGGGTGACAAGGCTTACAACCCACTTGTGTTGCAAACTCTTTTTCAACAACAAATGAATGTAATATGAATGTTCATTTCAACTGAGTGGATAGAATCTTCCTTTGTGAAACATGTGGAGAGAAAAATGATGGCTATGTTTTATCACTATCTTTTTGGGAAAGGTAGATAAAATTATGTTATTCTCTTTGCCTCTAATTCAAATTTGGAGACTCATCGATGGGGATAAACTCCCATGGGTTATCTATTTAGGCAATTGATAGGGCCAAAGATGATATTAGGAGTTGATTGGACAATAATAGGGTCAAGTACATGTCATTATGAGAGATAGTTGATAAAAGATGGGATCAATAGATGCATTCTCCCCTCCATGCAGTTGGATATTTCCTGAATCCAACGTTCTTTAGCAGCTAATTTCGAGATGATGCAGAGGTCACAGAGGGCCTATTTAAGTGCATGGAGAGAATATTTTCCAAGGATCTTTTGAAGCAACTATGGGAGAGCTTCTGATGTACAAACAAGCAAGGGGTTTCTTCTCTAGTAAGGTAGCCATCACAAAGAGGAAGACCTTCAAACCAGGTAGACAATTTTTTTACATACATACAATGAAAATGTTAAATTTTGATTGAATTGTGCATGTTATAATGTTGACAAAATCTGTATTTGCAGCACAATGATGAGATTCTTTTGACAAAAAAACCAAAACACCGTCGATGGATGGCAATGCACATTTTGAACCAACCATGCAGTTCACCCACTTGCGAGTGTAGTTGGAGTGTGTTCGAACAAATACATTCCAAAAAACACAATCGATGCACTCAAGAATGGATGAATGATTTGGTGTTTGTCCACCACAATCTTTACCTAAAGATGAAAACAACTCAATGTTAAAAAATGTTGCATTTCTAATTCTCAGTTCATATAGAAAGTTGATTTATATTCTTCTAAAATATTATTCTCCAAGTCACTAACATATGCATTATATTTGATAATGTTAAGTACCATCGAGGAAGATCAGTTGATTGAACTTGACAAAATAAATCCAAAATCCGAATGGCTCGAAAATAATTATGACCTTATTTATGATGAAGTTGACTTTGACTTGTTGGAGAAGGTTGGGTACGACACTGAGGTTGTCTCTCAAATTAGGAGAGGCTCTAACCCTAAAGATTTAACATCTACACTTGTTGATCCCCAATCTACCTCATTGCCATTGGCTCTCTCCCATTTTCCATTCCTTTGTAAATGACAATGGTATGCATTTTGAAATGCAAATTAAACAGTCTAAAATTAATGAAGGAAAACAGTTGGTTGATTTTGATGGCGTACAATCTCATTTAACTTCCTCTCATAATCTGTATCTATTCTCTATGCAATTGAAACACCTAATATATATCTCTATGCCTTTAAATTTTTATTTTTTTTTTAAACTCATTTTTCCACATTTTTTTGATGGTTTTATGTTTTTCTGACTTTTTTCGATTTTTTTCCGATTAATCATGATTTTTTGAAAAACACTTGCACTTTTGAAAAAATGATTTTTTCCCCAAACGATTTTTGTTACTATGGTCAAAACATCTTCAAGGTCATACAAATTCTCTAGAAAGGGATCGAATCCAATCCCAAAGCAAGAAACATTAATGGATATTTCTGGCACCTACAGTGTTTAGTCAAAAACATGGATTCTTGTTTCATTCAGGGGCTAAGAGGATCTCCCATGTTTCTAGGAGCAGATCAAGTCTCTTGAGTGTCGATACATGACTTCAAATACCAAGTTAGTAGATCTTTTTTCTAGTCCTCAAAATATTTCTTCCTGTCTTTTTTTCCATACTTTCCATGACTCTCCTATAGAAAACGGAAAACATCACCCTGATCAAATTAGAGAATCGACATTAAAAAACTTTTCATTCCATATATTAGACAAGTAGATATCTCTTCAATTCCCTTTTCCATGGCCATATATAAAACATGTCTCCAAAACATTGAAGCAGATTTACACTCATAAAAAACAAGACTCATGGTTTCCTAGTCTCCACAAAGTCTACATGGGTTACTATTTGAAACCGATTTTTCTAAGACTGGTCACCCTTGTAATTTATTCAAAAGCAAGGCCCGTTTGAAAAAAGAAAATTTACACTTAATGGAAGAGAACCAATTCTATTCAAAATGTTCAAATCCTCAACCCATCATTATAATAAATTGTACCCAAACTTGAGTACAAATGAAATATTAAATATGGAGCTCTTCTGATTATTCCTTCAACAGCATACATCAACCTTTGCAAGTGGCATTTCTTCCATCCTATTCAAGTGCCTTGTGCCCAAGTTTTTGTCTTCAATTTGTAGTAATTAGATCTTTGCATTTCCTGCTCTTCTTCCCATCATATTTCTACACTTATTTTTCATTCTCTGCTTCTCGTTCTTCATTACATCAATGTATCCCATTTCCACACAATGCTTCTCCCATTTTTCTATTCACTTTCATCCCAAGCTATCCCTATCTTCATCACTTTTTCTCCAGTGTGTTCCCTCTGTCATTAATTTTTTCTGTAATTGCACCTGCATTTCCCTCCTGTCATATTTGGTGATTATGGTGCCGTTTAGGGTTTCTGGGCATTATGGAATTAAAACATGTCATAGATTTCTGTGTGAAGCGATTGAATGTTGTGTATATTTGCAGAGATTCAGTAAAATTGAATGGAAAATACAACAAAATGTTTGCTGGTTTTGTACTTGGTAGAACTTCTAGAACGAGTTCTTAAATGCCTGGATATTTATTGCTTTGAAAGGCATTGGCTGTATGCTGATGTCAAAAGGGATTTTCTTATTACATTGAAGGTGTTTCCTTCCTTATTTGCGCAACCCTGTACAATGCACTCTCTTCTTCGAAAGTAGATCTAAATGATGTTTGTGAAGCCATTCATTGGCTGCCTTTCATTTCCTTGAAAAGGAAAGCTTATCAAAATCTGAACTGGAATACTTTGAACAGTTTGTGCCCTGTACCTTGCTGGACTTGGTAGATGCTATAGAATTGATGTTATAGTTTAAATGATAATGGTAGCGTGCAATAATAATCAAGTTCTCTCACATCCAAAAAATGTTACATTAACATTGGATACAAGCATTGGCTTTGCAAGATTGGTAATGATTTTCTTTATCTACATGTTCAATAGAAAGCTTTTGTTCTCAAAATGGAAATGAGCCAATACCATTAATGATAATTTCTTATCTACATGTTCAATAGAAAGTTTGTGTTCTCAAAATAGAAATGGCACGATGTGATTTTGATGTTCAGTTGATTCAATATGATATTATAGGCAATTAGTTTTCTGATCAAAATCTCACCAAGTCTTTTAACTGACTGGAAGGTGGCAATGACTTGCCATGAATGCTTATGAAAACTTCAGCTTTTTGTTGCAGAAATGATGAACCATGAAAACATGATGAATATGATTATGGATTGAGAACAAAGAATTGTCCTGTGTTTGGCTTTCTTCGTTGTGTTGGGAAGTGCTTGTTCCAAATTTCTTCACTAACTTGTTATGTCAAAGTCACCAGGTTTGAATTGGACATCAAATTTGTTGATCATAACATTCAAAAAACAATTGGTCCTAAAAAACGGATGATAAAATGCCCCCAATGACAAAACCAGTAAACGAAAAACAAAGTATTGTTCCTGGACTCCTCAGGTGAATTGGGTGAAATTGAACATGGATGGAGCTCCCAATGGCAATCCCAGCCCATTCAGGCCCAAAGAGTTTGCCAGAATGGTAAGGGACAATTTATTTTTTGTTTTAGTAGGAGCTTGGGAGGGACCCCCAATAACCTCGTGAAGGTTCTCACCATTAAAAGAGGCCTGATTTTAACTGCTGATCACAATATCCGAAGATAATAGTTGAGATAGATTCACAGATTTTGGCAAACAACCTCACTTGCAATTAAAGGTTTAAAGATTGGTGTCCATGACCAGTGATTGAAGATACCCATAGACTTCTTAGGCAATTCAATGAGCATGTCATTGGTTATTTTTCACGGATGGAATCGGGTGGCTGACTTTCTTTCTAAGACTGTGGTTTCTTTTAAACCAGGAGTGGAATGGAGTAGCGAGGTGACAGAATTGAGATCACCTAGACTTAGAGCTTACCTGCAAAAGTAAATTGTTGAGGAGGCTGGATGTTGATTCACTCGGTTAGTTTATTTTATGATGATTACAGGATATGCCCCTAATAATTTATGTTATATTCTGTTGTTGACTGTGATGACTAGATATGTTCATGTTACTCTCGGATGCTTTGATATTCATAGGTTGACTTATATTTTTTTGAAATTTGATAATTGGTACTACAATACAGGTAGTGCCAAGTGAAAGTCTCTATACAAACAACGGAATCTTCCTTGCATCTCATAATAGAAATGACAACTCAAAATAGTGTGCCCGTCTCCACCAACTGGAGAGAGAGAAGACAACACATTCATTGCCCACAAAATATGGTGAATTGTCTCAACGCATAATTGAGAACAAACCCTCAGTGGTCCAAAAGGGATCCTAAGGCAATGTGACCAATGATGCTGAAGATGGTTTGGTTGTACAATGGTGCCATTGACAATCTTCCAAAAATACCCAACATAAAAAACCACCTTAGAACTGAGAAATTGTGAGGGAGCTGAATCCATGTGATCTAAGTATATGCAGACATATCTCCTCTCTGATAGCTCTATTTATCTTCCCTTTCAAGGAAAGAAAATCAAAGGGGACATCTAAGGAGTATCTCAAGGAAGGGAGCCAGTTTACAACAAGGCCAATAGACTAAAGTAGAAAATTGGTCTCGGAATACCCACAGCATGATTGCCTAGACAGGCCCACTCCAAGGAACATAGAACTAAACACTAATCTCTCTTGACCTGAAAATAAATCACAAAGGAACCTAAATCTATCATGATAGAAGATAAGCCTGATGTAGCTCTCAAAACAAAGAGGTCTAACACCAAATTCAGCTTGGACAATGCTTTGAGGGATCATCCATTTACAGTGGATCATATGCTAGAGAGTGGAGCACATGCTAGAGCATGATCGTCTGCAATTTCGTACAAACATGGAAATCATGACGAATGTTGTTTATTTCTTCATAAAAATATGTAAGCACATTTATGCTTGGTTTGGAGTGAAGCGGGGCTTTCATATGATGTATTTTAAATGCACATGCTATAGCTTGTATGGATGCTATATTAGTTTTAATTCAGTGGCAATTAGTTGTCATGGTTTGATCTACGTTACCGGATACACCCATACACCCCACCTAGTACGGGTACGCGGCGTTTTAATATGGGTATGGGGGGGGGTACGCCAGCCCTAAGCCCAAGGTACACCCCAGCCCTTGCAGGTAAGGTCAGGTACGTCTGAAGACGTACCCAATCGTACCCGCAGGGGCTGGGGCATACCTTGGGCGTAGGGCTGTCATACCGCCCCAAAAAAAGTGCCTTTTTTAATTTTTTCCTCCTTATTTCGCTGGTCAAAGTCAAATATGGACCTCAAAAAACATTTTAAAGTGCATTTGCAACACTAAAAGCATGAATCACATTCATTTTATCAAATGATAACAACACATTTACCTTTCATTGCATTTTTACCTCCCATTGCATATTTGTTCACTCTTGTTGTTTCCATGGCTGGCTGTGTTTTCAAAATGCGAGCCTCAGTCGATTCATCTGTATCTTCTTTATTAGGGCTGTATATAACAGCTATGAAGGTTGCCAGAGCAAGTCAGCAAGTCTTCAAGTTATTTGATCGTGTTTCAGCCTTGCCAAAATAAAGGGAATAAATGTCTGTAACATGATCAAGATGAGGGAGAGGTTGAAATCAATGTCTTTTTTTGCTTATCCTCTATGTCCCAAAAATATGGTTCTCCAGGCCTGTTTTTGTGCAGAACATACAGTAAGATCATTTGCACAAGTATAATACGAAAGCTCAACTCATGAATAAGCTCAAAGAAGAGAACAGGCCATGGTCTTAAGTTGATTTAACACCATGTCATCTCATTGTAATCTTCACTAAACTACAAAGAGTGCATTTTCTTTTGTCTTTATTTTTGTCCATACATTGTAACTTTTGCACTATGTACTTGTAATAAGACTAATCTAAGTTCGACAATTGAATATTATGATATTTGGCATCAAATTATTAGTATTTTTTGTGGTTATTTAACTTATTATGTTTCCTCTATGCATATTATGTGGTTAATTTTGCTTATATGGCTAGATTTTTATATTTTTAATTTTTTATATATATTTTTGTACGGCCGTACCCAGCCGTACCCAAACCCCAAAAAAAAATTCCCCTGTATCCACATACATGATACTTGGCATGTACTTGTACCCATAACCATATCGGCTAATTAGGGTTTGATTTTGTTTGATGCTATATTTTAGTTTCGATTCAATGGTGGCTAGTTGCCATGCTCTGATTAAGTTTTAGTTTGGTTTAACTCTATTTTGTCCTACTGTTTGGAAAATAATGATTATATTGTTAAAGCAACAAGCTACCTAGCATATATGTCATACAGCTCATGGATGAAAGTAAAACAAGACAGTGAGCTCCTTGAGAATCATTTGATGGATAAGTTCTATATAATTGGACATAGAACAAGACATGAGTGTTGCATGCACACCCAAATTACCGTGGATAAGAGCTTTCAGGTTCACAATGGTATGCCCAAAGCCATTAGTAATTATAGGTCTATTAATGATTAAAAGGGAAAATAACAAGCCGATGAGATGTTAGTGAGTTGGTTAAGTGGGTTGGTTGTTCCCAGCTCCACCCAGGATCAAATTTCACTAGGCGTTTGAGGTCGGTAGTCTCCCAGAGTGTATGTCGGATTGTGGGGAACTAGGACCCCTGTTTGTGCCCCAGTGTTTGTTGGATTGTCAGCCAGTTTTTGTGTCCCAGCGGGAACTAGGCCCTTGATTTTGGTCCATCCGGCTCATAGCTCTGGTCAAAAGTGTTTACCGAACACAAAAAAAGAGAAAACAATGGAAAATTCTGAAAATTTGCAACCTTCAGAGCTCTTCCTAATTGATTATGAACTTCCTAATTTATAATGTTATGACTTTAAAATTTAGAAACTTTATAACCTTCCTTAGGCTAAATGGCAATAAGGGCCCTATTAACATGAGAAGTAATCAAGTGATTCGAAAGAGCCATAGAAAGGATTACTTATTACTTAATGCTTCAAATGCATCCATCCCAATACAAACATAAATGATAATATGCACAATGGCTCAACTGGCAGGCTGTGACTTGATAGGAGAGTTTTCTAGGCATTTGGTCTTGGTACCAGAGTAGTATTTGTTATTTTTCAAATATGACTTCTTCAAACATCAAAATACAGGTCTGCATATATGTTACAAATCTGGGATATTAGAAAGGGTGCCTGGATAAACTTAAAGCAGATTTTGGGCCAAATTGACCCCCTACAAAGGATCTGCTTGTATGTCACTCTGTATCTTCTATATCCTCACAAAAACCTGAATATTTTAGCATTTATTTTTCTGTTTTACACCCATTAGAATGCTGTTATGAATCATCCATGAAATCATACTCCATTTATATGAATGAATATTATGATTTTGATGCAAGTGCATGCATGAATAGACATTATAATAAGCTTTAGAGCAATGGCCGAGGAATTCATGAGGATTCTAAGGTGGTGAGGATGGTTTAAGGCACTACGATGTATGCTGATGTGTGGCTTCATATCATATGTTATTGGTATATGGTGCAGCTGAAATCCCAGTATAAGTGGGGTTCCTTGTTGATTCATGAAATTCACATAAGCATCCCTGCATATTGTGCCCAAGGTACCTCTATGGTGCCCACCCCACTTGTGTTCATTTTATTGTATATTGCCTACTACCCAAAGTAGTATGGCAAGATTGATTGTCTTCTTAGGAGCTAACCTGGAGGGTGGATGTATGGTTGTCTTTTGAGAGACTTATGATATGATTGGGTATTGAGAAGATCTCTACCCCTAGTTAAGGGGTAAAGGGTTGTAAAGATATGCACGCCCAGTGGGAATAGGATGGTGGTGACAAGATATAGTTAGCTACTCCACTTGAACTTAGATTATAAATGATCATCTAATACCATATACTTTAGAAGATTTAGCATGTTGAAGTCTACACGATAATTCTTGATTCCTCCACGGAAAGCCCAATGGCATCTCTTACAACTATCCTTCAAGGAGATCCTTGGAAGGACCATTGCTACAAAGAACTCAGCCATTGCTTTCCATTAAGTCTTGACTAGGTTTACATTTACATAACACATTACTTTGTTAGATTTATCTTCACGTATAATATTTTATTCTTATGCTAATCTCTTTTAGGTAAAAAGGCTGAAGGCATTGATAACATGAATGCCACATCCTCACCACACCACAGTAATCGGTCCTCCAATAGCTAGCATTTTTATTAATCCAAAATCAGTCTCAATAGTGTCATCCCAATCCCTCTATGCATTTTTTGACACCTTGCTTCTCATCCCTATGCATAATATGTCATCATCTTCATCCCTTGTTTTGCTCACATCTACTTTCTTCTTCATTTTTATGAACTCTAGAGCATTTGCTCCCTCCGACTCTAACTCGTCACTACGTATCTCCCCTTTCCTTTTTTCTTGTCATTATTCCCTCCCATCCAGTTGTCCCTTCCTCGTCCCTCCTTTCCTTTAGCATTGTATTCCATAGTAAGCCAGTTCCCTCTTCGTATGATTATTGTTCAAAGCATCACATTCATCAATTTCAATCTCCTTTGCATCCATTCACACCCAGGTGCTAAATGCTTCAAAAAAATTGATTTTGTATCCTTAATAAAATCTTAACTTAAATTTTTACTAGGTCCCTTTTTCTAAGCCCCTAGTCACCTAAACCCATGTTACCAATTCGGCCCCCTGCCTAGATTCAGTTTCAGGTACAGTCCGAATCTGCCCGTGGGTTCATCCAAGGCTCATCCTAGATGGGCTGGGTTTAACCGGGTTCTTTTGCTGAAGAACCCGAGTGAACTCGAGACATTTTGGACGAACCGGGGGTGAATTTGGAGTGAATCCACAGGTAAAAACGAGTTTGAATTTTGGGGCGAATTTGACAACTATTTTCTGCACAATAGGCATGCTTGTGGACAAGGATTTTCAAGCTGTTGGGAGGTAGGACAAGGCATCCAATGTGGGAGAGTTTAAATTCTACATGGTTTTAGTCTGGAATGCAATCTGCTGGCAGCTCTTCTATATTGGGATATTTTGTGTCACCTTCTTAACCACTTCTCTGTTAAGTGGTGTAATTATAGCTGTTTTTATTCCTGTGAATGAAATATTGGGAGTGATAATATATGATGAGAAATTTAATGTGGATAAAGGCACGGCTCTCGCAATGGCCCTGTGGGGATTCATCTCATATTTATAAAGGAAAATTAGGGCTTCCAAAAAAGCAAGCAAGTCAGCAATACGCAAAGAAGAAAGTGCTTTGCAGGTGGCGGTTGATGATCATATCTAGTCGTGATGTGACTTTCATCCTATGGATCATTATATAATATTTGTTTTAAACAATATGTATATTGGTTTTGAATATTGAATTGCAAGGATAGGAGAAAAACTAAAGCAACAACACAAGCACATATGTCATCCATTTCTCTGTGGTATTTTTCAGGGCTATTTTTCGTCAATCAACTAATTTTGATAAATTTGTGATTTGTTTTCCTAATTGATTAATTTTTAAAATTTTAGATTTGTTAATGAATAATTATTTTTAAAAATATTTTCTATTTTTTTCTAAAATATGTATTAAAGTTGTTAAATTGAGTACAATATACATATCTAAGAAGTAATTTCTATCTAAAAAATTCACCTACAATTAAATACTTGTACGTACAAAATTTCCATTCCTTAAATTATATACTGATCAATGATGGTATTGATCTTGATGCTCTCGATTAAGAGCAATATGACGAATATTACTATTAATCTTGATGTAATAAATTATAAATGAATATTTGGAATTCAGTTAGAATTTTGTGGCTATTTTGTTTTTTATATGCATACTATGTGGTTATTGCACTTAATCCCTGTTTGCTAGGCTAGAATTTTTTTTTTTTTTGCACGACAGTACCCAAGGTAAAAAAATTGCTGTACTGGCGAACCCAAACCCGAACCGGCAACTTCGACCTGAACCGACATAAGACAATGGCTCTTTTAAGATGCCAATGTCAATAATCCCTGCCAAAAAGGGGACAAATGGAAAAAATCAAAGAAAAGGGAGAATTTATTATTTAAAAGTTATAAAACAGGAAAAATGGAACACAGCAAAAGGGAAAAATATATTTATGCAAGCACCACAGCAATCACACCAAAAAATAAAATCAAATCAAGTTTATCGAGGAAACTAGATTAATAATTTTGCAATAGATAAAGGCATATGGCAAAATATTGGAAAAAAGATGAAGGTAACAAACAAATGAGAACATACTTAAACAGTTTATTCAAAAACAATGAAACTGCATAGTATGGAACAAATTGACCCTCCAACAAAGGTACAAACTAATAATCATATCACAAAAAATATCAATTACACAAATCTCAAATAAATTGATCCATGAACCTCACTTCGCCTTTCTTGCAGATTTTGTATTTCTGGCAACTTAGTTCCAAAGGATGGCATATCCATACAAATGTCCGAAGTTATTAGCAAATGGTCAACCACTAATGGTCTTTTGACCAAACTGTCATCAAAAAGGAATCCATCAAGTGTTCAGCTACATTAATTTAATTCACTTGAGGACTATTCCATGTGAATTTGCCTTTCATCGGGCTAATTCCAACCCAGCTATTTGAGTTACACACTATTCGACTGACACTCTAGAAAGTTCTGATAATGAAGACTACCTTTTGTATCATGCGGTTAAAAAATAGAGCTGAAATCTAATCCCAATATCCACCACAGAACCAAATCGAGGCTTCTTTAGTATGGAAACTATTAACAACATAATTCTTAGGCCAGAGAGGAATTCAAGCCTAGATCAAACAAAACAAAACCAAAATAAAGTTTGAGAGAGTTTTATTAAGCAACAATAAATAATGCATCTATGTAAGCTTTACATGTCTGTAGAAACCAGGTACTCAGTCTAGAAGCATTTTGATCCCTGGATAAATGTAGTTCCCATTACCACAAACCGAATTATTTTCAAAAGCTCCCTCTCTCTTAAAATGAATACCAGACTACATATCATTATCATATACCAAGTTATATTAAACCCATTGACTGTTAAATAATAAATAACATCCGGCTAACTTATCATCATTCCCAGATCACTAACAGAATATCATATTTAAACACTTGAAAGGGCAATGGAGAAGCCCAAATTTCTAATACGTTGAAAACCTAGAAAAGGAAAATTTACCATTAGCATAAATGTCCTCATCCTCTTCATCTAGATCTTCAAGGGCACCAATCCCGAAACCCATAGCAATTTTCCCAGCTGCATGTCAAAAGGAAATAAATGAGTCTCTTCATTAACAATCCTTTATAACACTTACAAAATTGATGAATTACGGAAAGCTTCTACATTATCTCTAGTTTATTTATACTTGTAGAGTCCAAAGCTTACAACAACTTGCATTAATGAGAACCTAAGAAAAAAAAAAAAAAACTCCATACCATTTGGCCTGAAGAGCCTTCCTTGCAATCGATCCATCTTGCTCCGACTTTTCTCTTTTTCGCGAGAAGTTTGAATTTCCTTCCTTTCTGTAAAGAGAAAATTATCGATAAGAAAAGGGATAAAAGCATCAAAGGAAGCAAAAAATATAATTAAAATATTAATATGGGCACAAGCATTGATTGAACTATTAAAAATGTCTATAGCACAGAACCCAAAGGAAAAACTTAAGAAACAAATGGTGCTAAAAATCAAACACATCAAAATGCAAACCTACATATATGTTAGACAAGCTCAAGCTATAAAAAATTCCTCCTACTACATGAAAGAGCTTTAAGCATACATAATTTGTTACAATAAGAAACCAGTAAAAAAGGTAGCTACAATCAACTATTTAAACAATTTATAAATTGCAAAACCTCAAAGCAGGAAAAAAATATATCAATCAAAACTCGTAAAAGCATAAGCCAAGACTCAAATTATAATTAAATGGAAATATGGCAAACCTCTAAACTCCGGAGCATTTTTGAATGGATCATAGCCAAGCCCATATAAATCATTTTTCGGATTTATGACAAAGACCTGCAAAGAATAACTTGTAAGAATTGGGAATGCATACAACAAGTATACAGTCTAAGAAGAAACCTCACTGCTACGTACAAAATAATGTTATAAAGGAAAAACATATAATGGATTTGAATTATATAAACTCCAAAATGGAAAACAAAATAAAAAGATGAAAAAATAATAGTTTTTTTTATTTTCCCACAAATTATCATTACTCTCTAATACTCCCCCCATTATTGATCATTTGGGGACTGACAATGGAGTGTTGTTATTCAATTAACACTCCCCATAAATGACAACACAATTGTCACAGTGTATGGGTTTTACCTGGTACTGTGGATCTTATAGTTGATTAGTACCCATTTACAAGTCATAAATCATTATAAGTTAACAGAGGAGAAATAATTTGTGGGTATTATTTGCATGTCATAATTGTGCTCTTCACGTGCATCCTGTACTAGCATTTTATTCCAACCTCAATTCTCCACCTACGTCTTGCAATCAAAACATCTTGCCTCCTGTTTTTGAGGTCACATAACTTAAATATGAGGCTGTTTTTCTAGGCCGCCTGAAGGTTTTCTATGCACCCTTAACCATCTCGACCACATCAAGGGTTTTCTATGGTTCACCCAACCAACTCAATCACATCAAGGGTATTCTTTGGCTTACCAAGAACCATCTCATTCTTCCCACGAATCTTTGGTGTACATTGATGTCTCTCTTTTCTACAATCCATAATCATGTCATATTAACAAATAATTAGTCATGTCATCGACTAAATCACACTCTTTTCTCCCTGTCATCATCATCAACCTGTTTAAGATCAGTATCAATAACATGCATTCAGCCTACTGTGTTATTTAACAGCTATGCCGAGAAGTAAAGAAACAACAGATTTACAGCAGTATACAATAGCAGGGACCAATAGCTAGGTAAGAAAATAACACCAATAGACTGCAAATGCTTGATGATTTCATAACTTGGAATGAGTTCACATAAATATGAGTCTAAGGTTATCATCAAAGGTGCAACCTTTGATGATACCTTTTCGAAATAATAACCAAGTCTAATCAGAATATGTTCAGCAACATGATCAAACTCAGTCTACTTGATGGTCGGCTATATGGTAATTGCACCCGAGTACCCCTTATGCTGCCTACACCATCCGAAAATATAGTTAGACTCCTGCCTGTTTACACTTGGTGCTGCGGAGTGGGATAGTGCTGCTGTTGCACGGAATCCACCACCACTAATGTCAATTCATTTGTCCATTTCTAAACAGGTCAACACCTTGCTTCTTCAACACATCAATGTTCTTGTGCACTACAGAAGTCAATTGTAACGTCCTTCATTGCTGTAAACTTGCAAATGAATTCCATTTCAACTCCACTCGGTTATCGCCAGACATGTACTTCCGTTGCCAGTCATTGATAATAATCCATAGATTCTTTCCTAATTAATTCCTCACTATTCCAAACATTGTTCTCGATTGTCACATCAGTTGACACATGGCATTTATCCATAGTCACCTGCAGTTGTGAGTGAAATTCATCCTTCGTCACTCTGTTTTGATTGCAGGTGACCACCGATGCACACCTTTGTTTCCGATCACCACTCTTTATAATTATATATACTCCTTGTCATATTTTTGAATTTAAGTTTTCCTTGATTGGCATTTGCTGACAATATACCACAACCAGTGGTTGGTGAAAATACAAATTTCCATGGTGTGGCAGAAGATGTATTTCTGCTGATGTTCTTAAAAAAATTTAATAGTTATTATAGGAGGTCGCTGAACAACGCTTTGGGAAGGGGAGTGTTGTTTGTGACAATGTTACAATCTGTTGTTCTCATTTTTTGAGAGTGGTTCTGTTTCAATAAAAATGACTTTGTATGCAGGTTTCAGCATTTCATATTCTCCCATCTGCCCATGTGATAGGTCTATGTCGGTGTACTTGTTGACATTCAAGCATTCATCGAGGTGTAATACACCCTCGTCATTTGGTTCATCGTCATTATCGAAATCAGATCCTTCACTTGAACTAGACTTCTCTTCTCCGATTACTTTGTCTCTCAAAGTACATTGTAACTCCAGCCCTTCCAATTTTTAATGCTATAGTTGCTCCCAGTCATGTATTGCTTTGACTTGTTAAAGCCCAAGTTGTCCCAAAATAGTATCATAGTGCTGAAACACACTTTACATTCTTATTATTGCAAAAGCTACGTCGAGCTTATTCCCAGCTATTACTATTTATTGATCTAAATAAATTCCTATTGGTCTGATCTACTCTTGATCAAGGCTGGTTTCCCCAGTTTCTTTTAATCTTGTCATCACATTGAATTGATATTTTGATAGAATATATTGTGATGAAGTTGGCATCAACATTAACAGATATGCCTCTTCATTCCATTCTTTGACCTTCTTAATCTTGTCAACATTCTACCTTTGATAGGTCAAGTCCATCACGTACACATTCCATAATCGTTTTGATGTAAGCAATATAGAGATTATATGCCTCCAATTGGAATAACTATTGCAATCAAATTTGATTTCATTTGGAATTTTATGGATATTTCAGTCCTGTTCTGCAGCAAGGGATCTCAAAATATGTTTGTACATATGCATGAAGAATGTGATATTAATGATGCTCCAATTAATTTTTTGCACCTACTCGAAAACTCCTTCAGCAGCATCCATAACTTGTTACAATTCAGTTGATTGGCATACCTCTGCTAAATCGGTCATATCTTTGCAACCAGTCATTTGACTTGCCATCAGACGCATCGGAAACTATAGAGAAAAATCTACAACTATTTCTTCCTGAATATCTCAAAATTCATAATAGTTGCTGAGAAATTTAGTCGGCAATCAGAGTGATGGGAACTGGCCAACAAGCTTAGATGGCAACACACTCTCGGGCACACATGAAAAATTGGCCAAAATGGCCTCTCTCCTCTATAAATTAGCTAATAACGTTTTTATTCAGATCAGCCTTCTAACATACTGATCTCCTTTCCCACAAAGTGTTTTCACTCCTACAACAGTGTTTCCCTTCTTTCCATTCTTCCCAACTTTCATCAGCCCATCCCCTTTTGGGGTTCCTGCTCCCTCACAAGGCTATTTGTATCAATACCTTAACCACATGGGTTGGGACTTTACTACTTTGGGTTTGCCCCTTGTTTATTTTAAGTGTTTTAGTTAATTTTTTATCTGATTAATCTTTAATCCTAGGGTCCTTTCACCGTAGCACTTTCTATTGTAATTGGATATATTCTCGAGTCCCATTAACCTACTTTTGGTCATTCATAGACTTTAATTTAATATAATTTCCTTCCATGTTGCCGCTCAACAATTGTGGTTTTTTATCAACAGGACCTTCAACTGCTGCCATGGTTAATCTTGGGAAGTTTTTTGCCATGGAAACCCTCTTATTATATGCCCTACTTGTTTTCTAAGACCTCTTTAGCATGTCTTCATTTGTCAAAACGCACCTTCTTTCCTCACTCGTGGACATATATGGAAATCAAGGATTAGAACTCAATTATCTTAAACATAAGCAGCATAACATCATCACATTGGGCCCAAGTATATCATGGGCTCTGATATCAAATATTGAAAGTATGGGGAGAGATATTCAAATTAATTGCATTATCACACATGAAGAATACACATGATATCAAAGCTAAGATCCATGGAATGTAACTCTCCATCCCTTGATTCCATCATTAGTATATTCCAAATTTATATAAAATGTTTGCCCTAAATAGCATTTGCTATAGGCAACATAACTACCAAGCCTCACAATCCACAGCATGGATGGAATAACAGGCAAGTAACCACTAGTTGGTTGGTTAGTCATTAGAAATTCCATCAGGGGAATACTCGCCGCTCGAAACTGCAGAAAAGTCTAAAAAATATGCAAAAAATAAATCAACGAGTAATCGACAAGTAACCGGCAGTTACTCACCGATTCTATGGCACATGAAATCCACATGGAAAACCTAGCGAAACCGCAAGAAAACCGCAGGAATGACGTCAAACACGAAAAATATGCAAAATTTTGTCTTATGAAATGCAACACACCTCCTTTCATTTCATTCACACAAGATTTGGAGCATTCAAGAGTAGATTGGAAGGAGAACTGGGCAAAGAGATTTTCAAGTTAGTGCATTTATTTTTAGGTTTTTTTTTTTCAAGCATGTAAAGGAATTGTAATTTAATTAAAAACATGTTTGACAAATATTTTTAATTTTAAAAATAAAATTTGATGCATTCTATTTTAGTTTCATGCATTTTGTCAAATTTCATGCATTCCATTAAATTTTAGTGTTTAGTATTTAAAATTTATGTCTAAATTTTTTTAAATTTTGATTTATAATGTTATTTTTTAACTGTTGGCATTATGGTTAGTTTCTGTTTATCATTACAATTTATTTATTGTTATTTTTAACTATTATAGATTATGGTTTTCAATTTGTTTGTTAAAATTTTAAATCATAAATGTATTTTAATTTTCGTTTAAAAGTTTATCATTATAATTTATTTATCGTATTTTAATTAATAATTTGTATTGAATGTTTTTATAATGTTGTTTTCAACATATTTGCACTTTGCAGGTTATCTATTAGCAAACAATGGCATTCGGTAGTGCATTGGGCTTAGATTCAATCAGTTGTAGCCAATCGACTCTCCCTAATGCTCGCATCGGTGCTTGAAAGTATGTCACGTGGATTTGAACGTCCCAAACGATTTCAATTTGCAACTTTTGCTCAAAGAGAATGTCAGGGGGCATCAATCGCATGAAGTACCATCTTTCATGAATTCCTTCCCACGACGTCACGCCTTGTCCCAATGTCACTAAAGAAGCAAAACAAAAGATGATGGCGAAACTTAAATCATTGGACGAAAAAAAATTAGAGATGGCAAAGATACAAGCAACCCTAATAGCGACCATTGGTGCCACATCAACAGAGAAAAAAGCAGCAACAATGATAGAAATTGTGGGCTCTAGTCATGGTCCATGCAAGCACCATGGCACATCTGCACCAGCTTCGACTCAGTTACACTCATTTTTTTTTGTGTTTAGAAACATACATGGGGCACAATATTCACTGCAAGCTACAGGATGGAACAAGTAGGCACATGTAAAAGCAAATAAGACTTGCACAAATTTTGGGTACTTCAACAACATTCCCTTCAACGTGACAAGAAGCCCGTACTAAGAATATTTGGTTACAACATTGACAGTTGCAGAGAAAAGGTACAAGGCACCCTCTGCAAAAGCCTTGAGTGAGAAGTTGCTCAAGAATGCAGCTGAAGATGCAAAGGTAATTGTGGAAGATTAGAAGAGGTTGTGGTGTAAGTTTGGATGCACCATTCTTTCCAATGGATGGATAGATGGAAAGAACTGCACCCTCATCAACTTTTTGACGTCTTCAAATGGTGAGCTAGTTTTTTTAAAGTCTATTGATGCATCAAGTAAAATAAAAAATGCTAGAGGAGGTTGTTTTAGAGGTGGGCATCAAGAATGTTTTCCAAATTATCACAAACATTGCAGTAACATATGTGGCTGCTAGGAGACTTCTTAGGGAGAGACATCCATCTCTCTTTTGGACACCTTGTACGGCCCATTGCCTTGACCTTCTTTTGGAGGGCATAGGCAAACTTGATTGGGTGTGACTAGTTGTAAAAGAAGCTAGAGAAATAACAAAATATATCTACAATCACCCTTAGGCTCTCAGCTTAATGAGAGAGCACACAAATGAAAAAGAGCTTGTTTGCAATGAGTTTTCTTACATTGCAAAGTATTTGCAGTTTGTTGACTCCTTTGAAGTAAATGTTTGTCTTAAGCATGGATGGAGTCATCATATTCCAAGAAAGTTGATAGAGTGATGGTTGCGAAAAGAGTTTTCGGTGAAGCCTTCGAAATGAGAGCTATAAAGATTGTCAAGGTAACTTGAAATTGCAATTTAAATTTCAAATTATTTCCTTTGTTTTCAATTTTTTAAACTTAAAATATTTATTTTATAATTTATCTATAAGTTTGTAACACTAACTTTAATTTGTTTGTAACTTTGTAGCTATCCGAGCCTTTGGTGAGGGTTTTGCGATTGATGGATGAAAAGCAAAATCCAATGGGTTATATTTATAATGCCATGGACAGGGCCAAAGAGGTTGTCCAAAATTATTATAGAGGGGATCGTCCCAAATTTGATCCCATTTAGGAGTTGATTGATCGGAGATGGAACAATCAACTCCAACAACCCATCTATGCAACGGGGTACTACCTTAAACCCAAGTTTTTCTACTCTGATGGCTTCACAGATGCTAATGGAGAGTTTATAAAGGGGCTCTCAACATGCATTGAGAGTATGACACTTGACGTTGAGGTGAGGGACCTCATTATTGCAAAGTTGCAGAACTACAAGTAGGCAAAGGGAAGGCTCTTTTCTTCAGCACTAACTATCCAAGGGAGAGCCACACAATCACCAGGGAATACAAAATGAAGTCTTTACTTGTACTTTACCAATTATTAATTTCTTACAAAGTTTTGAATATCTTGTTTGCAGGGTTGTGGTGGGAAGATTGGGGTGGAAATACCCCAAATCTTCAAAAGCTAGCTCTCCAGATTTTATCTCAACCTTGTAGCGCTTCCATATGTGAGCGCAATTGGAGTTTGTTTGACTCCATTCACATAAAAAAGCACAAGTTGAGCCAACGCTTCAATGACTTGGTTTTTGTGCAATACAACCTTCGACTTTGCACAAAGAAGTTGGATAACACATCAGAGGAGCATATCGATCTAGATGAGATCGAACCCTACAGCGATTGAATTGCACAAGAGGAGGCCCCCATGTTCGAACGCATCAAAGGAGCCTATCGATCTAGATGAGATCGAACCCTATAGCAATTGAATTGCACAAGAGGAGGCCTCCATGTTCACAGAGGAGATTGTTGATTTCGAGAGGCAAGCTATGGAGGGTGCAACTGAAGCAGAAGGAGGAGATTTGGATTGGAGGACATCCTTACAGATGAAGCAGACACAGAGGTGGAGCCACAAGGGCAAGTGCAACCTTCTAGACAGAGCAAGGCGGGGCAGCCGAGTAAAAGGACTAGAGTTTCTCAGTTTCCCTTAGTTTTTCAGAGTAGGGAAGAGAAAATTATAGATTATTGTAATTTGTACTCGTAGTTTTGTAGATTCTTGTATAAGATTATAAGTCTATAAGTATCATTGTAGTTTGTGACTCTGTTGTATTCGCATGATTATGTAATTTTGTACTTTGTATTCAAATCTAATAAAAAACACTTTCACTATATTTTGCAAACACATTTCATTTATTTTGCTTTTGTAATACTAATTTCTAATAAAAAAATGTTTTTTTGATAAATTCAAGTATTTTTTGCCTTTGTTGGTTATTGTCGGTTATTCTACTGAGTGGGTCGAAAAATCGTCAATTACCCATTTTGGTCCTTTGGTGAGCACTCGCCCCAACCAGTTATGCGAACTATGATCCACAATATCTTGCAATATCTTGATTGAATCTTCCCACAATCCTATTTCAAATACCACTCTCAAGTACATACTCAACAATAATAAATGATCAAAAATACATTTGCTCACATGTGAGAGGATTGTAGCAAGGGACTCTATGACTCTTCATTCATCTACAACCATGTGACTTATTTGCCCACTACATGACTTAAGACTCATGCCAACTACCTACAACCACCTATGGCCAGTAGTGACATGCATGAGAACACGTTACTATTTTAAGTGTGAGATTATCATTCACATGCTTCATTGACTCATGATCCAACCTTCAAGACGAACAGTTCTTGTGGCACTCTTGCTACATCATTGTACTCTTCGCATTATAGCCATACTTGACACTTTGAACGCAACTTATCATTAATCTGTAATAGGCAATACTCGCAAATAATTACAAGGAGTAAAACATCCTACCAATATTAATAATTATTAACATTCTGTCTAAATTACTTCAAATCTTCCTTCACTTTATATTCACCTACTTCCTACTCATGGCAGTCTAAACATATCTTATAGTTAACTTCACCTAAGGCAACATTGGCCTCTTTGTTAACAAGGAGTTTTTCCATCTTTCTGATATACATCCATGCATGATTGGAATCTATATTTTCAAAATCAAATTTAGCAATTGGTTTAGTTCTCTACATTTGGACTTCATTAACCAATTATAATTTGCATCATCAGTCGCTGATGTTAAGAGATCTATTGTCAACTTTTGATGCCCTTCTGTGATAATGTTTGTGAAAGAATGGTGAAAGAACAACTAGAATCCAACAACAATTCCCTCAACCTCAGCCAAACCGTCTGTTGGTTTACTGTATTAACCTTTTAAAACAATGCTCGATCTAACTTCAAGGTAATTAATATCAAAGTTCAGTTTTACAAAGGAGTGTTTAGGGAATCCCCATGTAATTAAGGATTGTATAATCTTATTAAGACTCTGCATCTAGTTTTCCCTAAATTTCCACTTACACCTTATCAAAGTTCAGCTTTACAAAGGAGTATTTAGGGGATCCCCATGTAACTAAGGATTGTATAATTTTATTAAGACTCTGCCCTTAACCAGCTACAAGGTCTTCTACCTCAGTAGGCCACTGATACAGAATTCCATTTTCAATGCCCATAGGATATGCAAGCTTTTCCCTTCACTATTTAATCTTTATTGTCTCCAATATGCCCGTTTTGGTTCTATAATAGGTTCACTCCATCAAACGTTCTTTATATATTTTTAAAATATCAGCAGACTGGTAAAACATCATAAAATATGTTTTCAGAATATTACACATTACAGTACTAAAATACTATTAAACTAATAAAAAATACAAAACAATTGCTACTGAGACAATCATTTAATATGGGTTTGAATGTGCATGTAATGTGTGTAGAGTGTAATAGGTGAAATTTGGAATCACAATTTGAAATGTAAGTAACAAACCAATGACTGCAAATCAATTCCACAACTCAAGATTGGGCAAGGTAAGTACAAAGAATAGCACAATCACAATTGAAATATGCAATTATACCTCAATCATGCAGCTCAATATACCTCCAAATTAGAATGATGTGCCCCAATGACAAGTAGACTTTGCTTGATGCTTGGATTGCCTTTGTAGACTCAGAATATGGACTTGGACAACATTTTGGCTATGGAAGACGATAATGGATGCTTGAAGACAATAGCCAAGTTTAGCATGATGTCATAGTGTTGCCTCTAACATACTAGATTGCCATTTCATGGAGGATGACATGTTTATATAGAGGAGGATGGAAGAAATCAATGGCTGAGATTAAGCCATGATGGATGAAGATGGAGGGTTGAGGATTTTCCAAGGAATATAAAATTCCTTGGAGAATTCTAGAGAGGGAAGGTTGTAGAGGCTTGTAGGGAGTAGAAGACTTTAGAGGATGTTAGGAGGACTAATGGAGATTAGGAGATTAAATAGTGATTAGAAATGTGATTTGTTGGAGGAAGTGGGGGTAGGTGAGGGTAGGTGGGTAGGCAATTTAAAATTAGAAAATAATGGATAAGTGAGACTAGTGATTAAATGGGATGTGATATGAGTATAATGACATGATTAATTGACATGGGATGAGATGATAAGGTTGATATGTGATATGAAGGATGAAGGGGATGTTAGACTAGGATGATGTTAACACAAATTATGGATGAAATTAGCATGGCAAAGCGAGCAAATTTAGATGTACACATTTTGCCCCTCTTTGAAAGGGCATTGCAACTAGAAGAAGTAATGATCTTTCAAAGAAGAAAGACGGTCGTGGATGAATGCCAGGTAGGACAGATGATGCCCTCTTGAGGGGACATGCGAGGAGGGATGAGATGAATGGCCTCTTGAAAGAGCAAATGAGGGCAGGATGTGTGAATAGACGAGAGGGGGGTTGGGATGTTGTGAAGTCGATGGATGAAGAATGATATTGACGCAAGCGATGAGCTACAAATTGACAATGCCCCAAGCAAAGACATATGCAAAGGAGCAAAAACAACATTTGTCACGGCTTTAGACATGCCCCCAATGGGAACAAGCTGTAGATGTATCCCAGGAAAGGATGCATGCCAAGGAGAGCTGCATTCTTAGATTGGGTGATTGGCCACAAGTTTTAGACATATCCCAAGCAAGGACACATACCACGGTGAGTTGCGATTCAAATAAGACACAGATTTGACAAGATTGATTAAATATTTGGCAAGTGTAGCTCAAAGTGTATGTCAAAGTGATGATAAAAGCATGATCGAGTGACCAAGAGACAAAAGGGAAGAATTGGTTAGTGCAATCGAGCTGATCTCGGATACCCCATGTGGCCGAGCATTGCCTACATAGTCTGGAAAGACCTCAGGCCGATGTAGTTCTCCCAAAATGAGAGAATCATGAGAGACGACAAGATAGACTAGAGGATGATGATGGATTTGCTAGAGATGTTAGTTGTTAGATTTGATGATTTGATGTAGATGTTAGATTTAATGATTTGATTGATAGTTGATTGAGGATGTTGATGATCATATGGATGATAGATGACTTGGAGAAATGATTTGGGTATATGTTAGATGTTGTTGACATGATTGAATTAGGGAATTCGATAGATGATTGAATAGAGGATATAGATGTCTATTGTCATCAAACATCCATCCAATCTTCATTGTTGCTACAAGTCTTTGATCATCATAGTCCAAGCAATCCTTTTTAATGTAGCACTAGGCAGTATGCAATGATGATGTTTTGCCAGAGTGCATGTTGGACTGATGCAAAAGACACAGATCAAAAACAAAGCATACAAGTAGCACGTAGCATAATGCACCATTGGTATAAGGAACCAAGATGGCATGTTTGTCATATGCTATTGCATAGATGATAAATACAATAAGACAAAAGATGTACAAAGATATTCACAAAATGCCTAATCAAAGACAGATGCAGACAAGCAAATAAGAATAAATGATTAAACACATATATATTCATGATAAAAGACATTCAAACAAGTCAAACATCATCAAAGATCGTACAAGTAAAAAACACAAGTAACTACATGCAAATAGTGTCATGTTTGGTGTCCTGACAAAAGGCCTATGGGATGAGTGATCAAGTTATGATTCGATGTGACAATGAGGTCAAATTTGAGGGAGAACTGGACGATGTGTTTGATAAGGTACTAAAAATCTTGCATTGATCAAAGTTTTGTCTTGAAATGTGATGGCGAACGATATTTGGACAAGGTGTGCTTGAGCAAATTTGACCCAAGAAAGGGAGCTGGTTTGATTAAGACGGGATGGGGTAGTTTGACTTTTTTTGACTTGGATGGGGAGCTTAAAGCTCGTAACTTGACGGCTGCTAGGTGTTAGACTAGCAAAGATGTGATGTGACCATGTCGTAGGTTGACCAATTACGCATTTATACAGGATGCGCTCAAGTTTGGATGGATTGACAATGATAGGGCTGATAATGGGATCTGATAGTGAAGTTGACTTATGCAAACAAGGTGACGATGATTTGACCATTGAGCAAGCTTTGTCATGTCCCCCTTTTGGACATAGAATGAACAAAGACCCTTAGCCCTGTTTTGTTTCCCAAGGGCTAAGGGAAGAAGAAAGAAAAGGGAAACATTTGAGGTTTCTAAGAGCAATTTGCAAAAGGCACTTTATTGTTTTAATTTTCACTTAAGTTGCGGTCTCTTGAGGGTCATGGGTGCCCAAGAGATTAAGTAGGGATTATAAGGATTGCTCTTTTAATATTTGAAAAAAGTCTTCCCTCCAAAATGAAACACACCCCATGGGGGAATTGATATAAAAGAGTGGAGGATCATTTGGAGGGATTATGTAATAATGATATTTGACTTTTATGGTCTGGGCACAAAAAGCTTAACTCGAGACTTGGAGACGAAAACCTTCAAGGCTAAAGAGAAATTAAGGACGAAACCCTCTAATTTCTAATTAGGGCAGCATCATTTCAGAGGCTCCAATTGAGCTTGAATATTCAAAAAATCAAAAAATACACCTTGTGAAGTGTGGCGAATGCCTTGGGAAGTGTGGTGACTTGTTTTGTGGGTTCACACAAAGGGTTTAGGGTTGTTTATGGGCAGCGAATCAGTTTGCTTGTTGAAGACCCTTTTAATTAGGGCTGCATTGGAGTTTGCTTGCTGAAGACCCCTTGTTCTAGGGTTGCGTGGATAAGGACATCATTATCTATTGTTTTGCAGTTGGGCAACCCCCTTTGAGAATGGTATGCATCATTTTCTAGGGCTTAATTGGCCTAATTTGCAGATCTGAATATTGCATAATATTTTTACTATTTTATTGGAATTTTCACAATAATTATTGCTTCAAAACATACTGTAAAAGGGTATTTATATCAGCTGAATATTTGATAATTTTCCGATAATTATTCAATCATAAAATAAGGTAATTTCGGGGTGGAAAAGTACCTATTTAATTCTGCAATTTTTCAGCCTTTGTGGCATCTAGGGTTTGAGGATTGAAAGGCTCATTTTATGACCTATTCATCATTGAAATAATTGTTGAATTATTGCTAGGGTTTGACATAATTATTTGCAGCAGTGTGTGAGGGTTTGTTCACCAGGGTTTACAGTAAAAAACAAAAAATAATATATTGCCGCTAGGGTTTGGTCAAAGAAATCAAAATTCAAGGTTTTATCCTATTTTGGAATATTTCAAGCTCATAGGATTGTGATGAGTGGTATGAAATGAGTTGGAATAAGCATTAGGGGGTTGAAATGGGACGTTAATGACAAAGTGTTGGTTATGATGTAATTTGGACTAGGATCTAGATTTTGAATAGGGATATGGATTGCTCAGGACATAAGACAAGACGACTTAAATGTTTTTGGACTTTCTGGGATTTATAATTTTTTTGGCTAATTTGATTTTTAGGATTTTATGAATTATGTATGTACAAACGGAGGATCACTTGCAGAGGGAAAACCAAGCCTAGCAACCAGGATGGGGAATGATGGCAGATGGAATGATGAAAGGATTTGGGTAACATTGAGAGGGGATGAGGGATGATGAGGAATGGACTATGGATCTCTGCGGACCATATCAAGTGGGAACCAAATGTCTAGTCGCCCGAGTGTTGCTTGGAGGATATGGCAAGATACTTTTAGAACATGTCTCAAGACATCTTCCACTCCCTTACTAAGGTCAAGACAGGAAGAAAGGATGGACACAATAGGAGGGAAATAGGATGGCACGGGATGCATAGGATGGGTGGATAGATGAGAAGTGTGATGCAGATAGGCTTGGAAAAAGGATTTTAGGATATGAATGTAGGGAGGAAGCAGATTTTTCCCCAAGTTTTGTGGTACCTATGAACAATGGATTACTTTACCTTGACGTCAAAAACCGGTTTTCATCATGGTACTTGCCCGAGGTGCCATAAACCTAGTTTACACCATTGGACAAATGGCTTTTTATTATTATTTTTGTATTTTTTAATTATTTTTTTGACTTTTTTTTGTTTTTTATGCCATCTTGATTTATTGGACAAGTGCGAGATGCAGTGATGCTAACACTTTCCTAATCTTCGACCAACACCAGTTCTAGGTAGCTGTGCTGCTAGGATCAAGTTGTAGATGAAAGTTTAATTGTTGCAATGGTGACCTTCGTTGGCCCTTGATTTTGATTCCTATGGACATCTCAACCAGGGGTCTTTGTAGCCCCTACAAAAGATAATGATGCCCAAGGAGATGATGTATGGTATGGATGGGATTAAGGCTTGGTGGTGAATGAGACTTGGATGGATGATGGGATCATGAAGGGAAGTGTGACTATCAGGGGATCAAAAATTGGGATTGATAGTCGCACACACCGTTGGAGACGTTGGATGTGTCTCTAGCATTGTGTGCCACTTGACATCAGATATTAAGGATTCCAAGACTTTTTAAGACTTTTTTGTTCTTTGATCCAAAGACTTGAAAAAAATTCGTCCATATTATTTTTGTTGATTTGTTCGACCATGGGTATTGTGGAATATCTTTGACTTGCTGACTTGATTTGACTTTGACTGCACCCTAGTGCCTTAAAAAAGGTTTCACGAAAGGAATTTGTTTTTTGACTTGACTAATGATAATTTTGACTTGGACAGTCCCCTAGCGCCTTAAGGAGGTTTTCACAAGGGGAAGATGTCGTTTGATTTGGCCGAGTATTTGAGTTATTTTGACTTTGACTTATTATTGGATCAAAGTTGACTTCTTGATTATGCTTGATTATTTGAATATCATCTTGGATCCCTGTAAATTCAACATGTGATATTCTGCGTTGAGAGGAGTCCAATGATGTATGCTTATGTTCTTCGTTCCCATTAAGGGGTGTGAGGAAGTGTTTATTGACGGGTGAGATAAATGAATGTGAAGGGGATGGATTAGGTATATCGATAAGTGGATGGTGGGCAACATGATCCTCATAGATGTTCCTAGGAAACCTAGTTTCGACGTCAAAGGAAGCATCCTCAAGATTTGTGGAAGGATCTCTGTAAGACACGAATTCAAGGCCAAATCAAATCCGCTCTAACGATCGACAATTGACAAAGGATTTTAAAACTCCATTATGACTTCATCATCGTGGCACAAATCAAGAGACATGCCCTGTTGCTGGTTGAGATTGAATTAGAGGCATCCTCAAAGAGGTAGGTATCGGCATGATCTTTGGAATTTGTAAGGGTTGATAATTCTGACATGGAATCTAACATAAATTTGGATGCGGATGATGGACATGATCTAGATGCAGGTGATAATGATGTTGATTCTAATGTTGACTCTGGCGTTGTCTCTAACGTGGATGTGAACGAGGTTGATGTTGTGATGTTGCTAGCAGATGATGTTGTTTGGATTGTGGCCGTAAGGAGGGCCTGTCGCATGACATTGTCCATAAGTATCCTCCTCACTTTGTGTTTAGTGACGGGGGCTTTAGGACGGAAGGACTTTTAGGAAATGAGGGCTATGATGTATTGGATGGAAGGTAGACAGTTGGTGGATGATGGGTTCATTGTCTTGGCCTTGGTTTGGAAGGGGAAGAGTTTGATCATGATCAAGAAGTGAATCTTGGCATATCCCATCTTGTTCACTTTCGGACAAGGACTCATCTATTTCGTTCTCGATTTCGATGTCATTGTGGTCGATTAGATCTTGGAAATAATCTTTGAAATTGCAGCGTCGATTAATGGAATGTCCCAGGGTTTGATGATATAGACAATATTGGTTTGATTTATACCATGAGGGCTTGGGTTTAACCAGATCTAGAGGCTTGATGTGGTGATGGACAAGTATGTCTGCAGTGACTAGCTAGTGGTAGACGGCTTCCAAGGAGATAGGGAAAGGAGTATATTGCCTCTCTTTATGGCTATGTTTAGATGTGGAAGCTTTTGACTCGAAATCAAATAGTTGGTCGGGGCATAGTAATTCCATGATCCAACCAACCTGGGGTATTTGATGTGGCTTAGGGGACGAATTAGCACTAGACGGGGTTGCTAGGATAGAGTTCCCTTTGCTAGTATAATGGGGAATGTCATGACCAAGACTATGACTAATGGATGGCGGGTTTGACTATGATGGGTTGGTACGGAGGTTAGGGGTAGACTAATGTTGATGGGTAAGGATGGGGGACTCTTGTTTATGAGGTAATTTAGGTTTTATGGGGTCGACGTCTACAGGTAGGCAAGCACCCATTTCTAGGAGGCATAAAATGAGTGTATCCTTGTTGGCAAATAGATGTTTTTCAAACATGACATCCAAATATGTTTGGGAGGCCATGGCTTGCTTAAGTTTAAGTTTGATTTGGTGATGTGAGATGTTTGACGGTATGTGATGTGAGATGTTTGACGGGGTATGACAAGTGTAAATTGGATGAACTTGAGAAAATTTGATTAGGACATGAGCTAACTTAACTTTTGACGAATTAGACTTGATCCGATGTTTGACAATAGCGAACTATGACAAGCTCTAGGGTCTGACTTAAGAAGGGGGCTAGGTTTGACTTGCCAAAGAGACGTGATTAGGTCGTGAATGACCTTCGACGGGGTTGACTTGGTTTAGACTAGTTCAAGTGATTAAATGATGTGCTCAAGTTGGATTTGGACAACTTGGATTAAGTGGATGATAAGATTTGATTGAGGTGTGTGATTCAAACTTGATTAGGTTTAGTTGCAAGCAAGCTTATGATGGTAATTTTGCCAACATGGACCAAGGTAAATATATCGTAGACTTGATGGGATAAGAGATGATGGGTCTGGCCAAAAGCTTAAACTATAAGGGGTGTTGTTTAACGAGGTTGTGACAAGGTCAAACTATGATTTGAGTTGTTTGGGGTTGGACTAGGGATGTTAGTTGATGTAAGGTGATTAAGGAACGTAAAAGGATGTTAGGACTAGGGGGGACATTAGGTGGATGAAATGTTTGGACTATGATTGAGGTGGACTTATTATTTGTTTGGGACGATGGAGGGAATGTCTAGGTCTAGGGATGTTATGTGGAATGATAAATGGAATGGAGGATAGGTGAGTGATAGATTAAAATTGCCTTTAGGATGAGTGGTTTGACATGGAAAATGATTAGGGTTAAGACAGGGTTTGTCCTTGAGCAAAGAGGTCTATAATATTGGAGCTAGTATGATTAGTTTAAACGACAATAGGGTATGGCTGCCTCGCGAAGTTTCAACTTGGTTAGACAAGATGATGTTGATTTGGTTGACGACAGGTGTTGGACTCACACAAACAAAATGATGGGTGCTAGCAAGAGAACGACGGGTGCCAAAACCGGCACAATGACGGGTGCTAGCAAAACGACGACGAGTACCAAGTTCAAATACGCAAAATGACAGGATAACGGGTATTAGGTTCAAACTAGCAAGGTGACGATAAAGATAAATGCAAGGTTTAAACCAGCAAGGTGACAGGCCTAGACCAAATGTCGAATAAAGGAAGGTATCCCTAATCAAGGCGAATTTTGACAAGGACTAGCTCAAGGTGGTTTAGACAAGATTGCTCAAGGTAGATAAGGTAGAAAAATATGTTTGACTAATGAGTAAGGGTGGCTAAGATGTGGAGGGGTTTAGACTAGGTCCCGAGTGTGATGGACAAGGGTGATGGACTAGGTTGAAAGGAATGACTAAGTCTTGGATGGGTTTTGGACTAGAGGAGAATGACTTAATGTTTAGACATGCTAGACAAGGTGACTGGGACAAGATGGGATGATGATTATGATATGCTTGGAGAAGATGTTAGGTGAGAGGGTTGGGATAGGATGAGATGATGAGGGGTGATTGATAGGTTTGACAAAGGGGGAAATAAGACAAGACGATGGGTGATGGGGTTGGACTAAGCAAGTTCAGATATGAGTAAGACAAGCTTTAGGCAAGATGGTAGATGATAGGTTTGGACTAGGATGGGATGAGATGATAATGTTTTGTATAAGGCGAATAGGGTTAGCACAAGGTTGGGTATGATGAAGGATGATGGTTTTTTAAAAAAGGGGAAATAGGACAAGATGATGAGTGTTTGGGGGTTGTACTAGACAAGTTTAGATATAATGAAGACAAATGGTAAGGTTTTGATCTAAGGTAAGATTTTGGATATGGGGATAATGAGTGATATGGCTCTGACTAGGATGAGATGAGATGATGATCAATGTATGCTTTAGGCAAGATGATGGGTGATAGGATTGGATTAGGATGAAATGAAATGAAAAGGTTTTAAAGATATACAGGACGAGGTGATGATTGATGACAGGACAAGATGATGACGGTCTAGTAAAGATTGGACAAGTGTGAGGATGATGATTGACCTAAGGTTAAGTTTGGACTAGGTGATTTTAGTTTGCATGTAGGTTTTAAGGTTTGCAAACAATACTGGCCTCAACAATAGCAAACAAGCCACAAACCTAATGCTAGTGACTGACAGAAGAGTGCAACTCAAACCTAGCCCACCAAACAACTCGCGATGAGAGGTGCCTAGATTAGTGTCACCCAACCCTCTCTCACCGTCCGTACCTGGTGAGTGATCTCTAGGAATATTGTTTTCCCTACCCTGGATACCTGTTGCGGGTGAAGGGTCTTATGCTAGGTTTGATAGGCTTTCTAAGGGAGTACCCTAAACACCTTTCGGTACATGGGGCCCAAGTCCATGTAGGGTGTTGTCTAAAGCCGGAGTATTGGAGATTTACCTCATCTCACGAAATCTTGTATGGGGAGTTCTGCTTAGCTGAAGCAATAGCAGTCCTTGATATTTATACTATGCTGGAACACGGAGTGTGGTCTTGTGCGTGGTGATGAAATCCATGTCACAATCCCCCTAAGACTACGACAAGTGTGTGGAGATGAATTCCACATCATGTTGCCCCCTAGAAAAGAAAAAATTGGAGGTTTATTGATAGTGTTTGATCCCCAGGAATCGCCCTATGGGTGCAAGGGGAAAGCATATGCTGTCGTAGAAAAAAAGTATGAAAATAGTCTAGCAGATAGCTTTTAAGGGATATTTTCCTGATGTTTAGTATTCCTTTAGTAAACAGATTGTTCCTAGTGATGTTTGTATTCTAAAGGACAGCAAAATTTTAATTTAAGTCACAAAACAAAAAATTAGATGTATATATTGTTCAAATGTTTTTGTGTTAGGTAACAGAATATAACAAACAAATCAAAAACCTTTATTCACAAAAAGACAATCAATCTAAATTTTGGATAGCTATTTAGAAAGTGATGTGGTGAGATAATGTCGCGTCAGTTTAAGACAATGTTGTAGCTGTCATCTGCAATGTCGTGTTTCTGTCTCCGTGAATTCACCCCTGGAGACAGAACAAAGAGAGTTACAATGCCACATCTTGCATAAGCGATGTTACATCGATGTAGAACGATCACGCGCTTCTACAGATGTGGGTTTGTTCCTGCAACAAAAACACTCATAGACAGTACAAAGTCATAGATATAGTTAACAAAATTCCAGGTTAATAATACGTAATCATGGTTTGCGAAACACAAATTCACAAAAAGAAAATGAACAGTCAGACAGACCGTAGTGGTCACAGTTAGTGGTTAAGGACAATGTCGTGGCCGTCAGCTATAAAATTGCGTTTACAAAGAACAATGGCATGCTTCAGCAAAGTGATGTCGCATTTTGCCCTTGAAAGTGGAAATCACAAAAAAATTGAGAACTCCGGCCTTAAATTCTTCCTCAACCCTGTCCTGCAAGCTTAATCACTCACACCAGAATCTCAAGAGGGTAAAGTAAAAGGAGGGCTCCCACTGTGGTCGCCATAATGTAATAGGTGAGATTTGGAATCACAATTTGAAATGTAAGTAACAAACCAATGACTGCAAATCCATTCCAAAACTCAATTAAAATTCAACTAAAACTCAAGATTGAGCAACGTAAATACAAAGAACAGCACAATAACAATTGAAATATGCAATTATACCTCAATCATGCAACTCAATATACCTCCAAATGAGAATGATGTGCCCCAATGACATGTAGACTTTGTTTGATGCTTGGATTGCCTTTGTAGACTCAAAATATGAACTTGGACAACATTTTGGCTATGGGAGATGATAATGGATGCTTGAAGACAATAGACAAGTTTAGCATGATGTCATAGTGATGCCTCTCACATACTAGATTGCCACTTTCATGGAGAATGACATGATTATATAGAGAAGGATGGAAGAAAACAATGGCTGGGATTAAGCCATGATGGATGAAGATGGAGGGTTGAGGATTTTCAATGAATTAAAATTCCTTGGAGAATTCTAGAGAGGGAAGGTTGTAGAGGCTTCTACAGAGCAGAAGACTCTAGAGGATGTTAGGAGGACTAATGGTGATTAGAAGGAGAATAGATAGTAATTAGAAATGTGATTTGTAGCAGAAAGTGGGGGTAGGTGGGTAGGCAATTTAAAATTAAAAAATAATAAAAAAATGAGATTAGTGATTAAATACGATGTGATATGAGTATGATGACATGATTAATTGACATGGGATGAGGTGATATGGTTGATATCTGATATGAAGGATGAAGGGGATGTTAGACTAGGATGATGTTAGGACGAATTATGGACGAAATTAGCGTGATGAGGGAGAAAGCAAATTTAGACATATACAAAGAGAAAATAGTTTACAATTGTAGAAATATAGCAAACATCAATAAATGTCTATGCCTATTTGATGCTACAAAAAACACAGCTTAAAAACAAATAACTCTTACAAAGATCAAGAGAATAAAATGTTGTCCTTTCAAAGTTTCACATCCCTTAGTTTTGGAGAGCGATGATAAATTGAACATGTTGTTTTTAATTGACAAATAGCACAGAGTTGAATAGAGAGTGTCTTCTGGAATCAGCTGCGGAGAAATAATTTGTTCTGATGTTTCAGGGCTCTCTACAAGACCCATCATCGGGGAAAAAGGATTGAAGCATCAAAGCAAATTATTTCTACACAGCTGATTCCAAAAGACTCTCAATTTGAAAATACATGGATTTACCAAGTACAAAGTTTGTCCAGCGAACCCCATCTTAATGTGTGGTGATTTTTTCAACCATAAATACTAATTAAAAATATGACATTTTTTAAATTGGATTACCATAGTTTTGATTGTGAATCAAAGGTTTTGTCCTGCTAATGGCAGTTGCATTTAAGCACCCAGCAGTTTTGAACCTCCATCACACTTCCTGGGTGTCAAAAAGTCACACATGGGGTTCATCATATGAAGAGAAAGCAAGAGAAAGGCCAAAATCATGAAACGGATAAGCGATGCATGTGATAAAGTGAAAAAGACATCCACAAGATCAAAGACAAATTTTCCAAAGTGAAAGGCATCCATTCCGTGTTTGAGTGAGAATCATTTGACAGAGTTGAGGGACCATGGATGAGAGGCATCAGTCTCTTCCAGAGTTGATAAGCAGAGATCCATGGGAATCCTTTCCATAGTTGAGAAGAAGAGCAAAGCATCATCCGTGGGAAAATATGGTGAGGTTGCAACACTTTCTTGAGTCAATAGGGGTTGTAGATAGCTTTCATGCTCCAAGGGAGCTACTTCTTTGCAATTCCATTATACAAAAAAGCATAGCTTCTTATTGAATTTCTTCCCACATTGAGTTTCTCCAAGGTAAGTCTTGGTGTTCTTCACGTAATTCCCATTGTTTGTGTTGTCATTACATTCTCTTACCACTTTGCTTTCCAGCATATTGAAATATATAGAAAAATGAAAATTTTAGCATGGAGAGTGGATTTATATATCCTGTTTATAGTAGAATAAGAGCACTGGTTTCAGACGTAGCAGCTGCAGTAGCATGTATTTTTGATACTAGAGCATATGCATCGGCATGATATTCCATATAAATCCAATTCCAATAGTGTAGCCATGTATTTGGTGATGAGCACATTGAAATCAGGCATATGGATGTGGATGGCAGCACATAGCTGTAGACCATCAATTTCTGTGTAGATTTCAGTAGCATGTGCATTGAATCAACAACATAAACAATCTAAAGATCTGTGCTAAGGAATTGCATTAGCCATAGGTTGGGTGATTACGGATCATGTAAACATATATGAGTATGTGTTTCTCTTAATCTTCAATTTCATATGTAATCTTGTGTGTGGGGGTATGCACACATGTTGATGATGCACCTATGACAATGTACATGTATCTTCATGTGTGCCTCTGCTTACAAATGCACAATTCACGTATGACACCACAATCAACGAAATTAAAAAAATATATTTAAATAAATCAAAATCTGTAAAACATTATTATCAAGAAAATTATTTATCAACAGATGAATCAATATTGGGCCAATTAGTTGACATGGGTGTTGGGAAGAGTGGATGTATGCTTGTGCTTGTGCTTGTGCAAGGATACACAGCACAACTGATGACATAAACTTATGTGTATCATTATATCCGAGTAATATGCATCGATGTAGGTGCTGTTTACTAATACCCAAACAGATACGCATGATAATAACTAAACAAATACCATCTGCTCTCTAAAAACTATCTCAACCATAGAATTGAGATTAGGACTTGGCTCATCTTCAGAAGACCTCTTTTGGGCTCTGTCTCAGACTTCACCAAAAATTTCAGCAAATCAAAAGAGGATAAAATACAACAAATCTCCCAAAAAAAATGTTTGTTTCCGTCCAACAACAAATCAGCAAAAAGTCGGCAAAAATTCATGGACTTGGCTGACTCATGAATCAAGCCTGTAGGCCCTTGGTGGGACTCGTTTTGACAGACTCAGCCCATTACTGTGATCTGAAATTTTCAATGTGCACACATTTGCATGTCCACACGAATACACAGACATGAATTTGCCCAATCAATCCCATTGCAAATTATCTCCATGGTAGCATCTTAATATCCATACTCTATATGAGCATCACTTTCACACACATTCTTATTTTTAGTTCGTAAGAAAACCATTGGAAGCAAAAGCTACATCCTAGGTAGTTACCATAAAGTAAATAATAGTCCAGCACTACTAAACTCATAGTTACCAGGAGACAATGCCATTCAAATCAGGGTATGTGAGTAAATGAATAAGGGTACAGCTAAATTGTATGTAAATGTTGTCATCAAAAAATGTGGGTACAGGGATTGTTACGTGGTCATTGTCCCTATATTGGAGTTTCCTGGTAACTATGACTAAACTTCATTCCTAGAGTAAGATTCACAAACTGATATTCCAGCTTCCTATGATTGGCCTGTCCGTAGTAAATAGCATTTTGCTTCTATCAACAGAGAAAGAAAGAAAAAATAGTAATGTCCACAAATGACCAAAACAGGTCAATGGAACTGCAAAGTACAACTCGTTAAGATACCACTAGCAAGAGGACACCGAGAGAAAAAAGACAAAGAACTGAAATGTGTTGCTATTCTTAGTGTCGTGAATCAAATATAGATTTGGGAACCATTGAGACCAATACCAAGGACATCAACATTGTGATGCTCACTCATTATCATAGAAACTTGCCAACCTTAGAACTTCTATTTCTTCAGTGAGGCATTATAGCAGAGCACCAAGAGATAGACATTATACTCATATGGTAGAACTGATGTTGAATAAAACAAAAGAATTAAGTTAATTGTAGTGTGGATGACCATGTATGCCAGCTGCTGAAAATAATTTTGACATTTGTTATACCTATTTACATGGGTTACCTTTTAATTTTTTGTTAGCCTTGGTTATAGTACGATTTCATACAGATGGTTCTATCGTATATGTGTCTTTTTCATTGGTATTCACAGGACCTTACATCAACAGGTTAAGACCTGATGATATATTTGTAGACCATGTATAATTATTTAAGAACAAGAAAGTTTATTATATATTTGTGATCTTGAATTCTGTGTATATGTTCATAAGTAGAATGTTTTAAGTAGATTCAGCCATCTACAATAGCTATTTGAAAAGCATATATTACACATTAATGAAAAGTACAGTAGAATTGCCAAGGGATTCAAGCAAAGACCCGTATGGTCTGGGACCAGTGAGCATTAAATAAAAAGCATGCAATCCCTTAAGATAACTCTCAAAAATATAGTATTAAACTGCTTGCTACGACTCACCACCTCAAGCCATGACCATGTAAATTCAGTATTAGATATCTAGTTTCTGTTTAACTAGAATTATGATAATGGTGGCTCTCGAAAATCTAATAAGCAAATTGTACAAAGGAACTCAAGCTATTGTATTCTTTGTATTAAATTATAACCGACATTTCTGATGAACCTCTTGTGACATAGCTTGAGTTATCTTTAGTTAACAGAAAAATCTTGAAAATGTTTTAGATAAAGCTATTAATTAAAACTACAATAAAATCCGAGTCTTTTTATTTCTCTTCCTATGGAGTGCATAAGAAGCAGTATGGGAAATCACATCAATGAAACATTAGCTATCACTTAAAATAAGTTTGCACAGTACAGATAAGATAATCACTCTCAGTTCTGCATCAAAAGAATAGAATACATACAGGTGTGCTGCGAGGAACATTAACAGTAGGACCATTGTCCTCTTCTGGTTCATTCATTTTGTCATCTTTGAGGGATTCATTTTGTGTAAGTGGCGGCCTCTCAACAAGAGGTCTATCCTTCTGTGCAAGTGCTATGAAAGCTTTCCGAGCCTCCCGACGTGACTCTGCATCACAAAGTACAATAAATAAGCAAAGCACCTTATGGATCACTCAAGATCTACTTGTTGGCATATAGGACCCACTGTCACTTGTATTACAGACAATAACATGCATTTCTTGCCATCCTCATAACAGCAATGTAAGCAGTTCTTTAAACTTTGTGATCATCCTTTCATAGAGCTAAGGGTTGAATTAGCACTCATTCACTAAAGAAAATAGCTGAGAAAACAAAGTAAAATACTCATTACAAGACCTTCAGCAAGAAAATGTGATGAACTATATAATCAAAGACATGAATGGGTAGCCAAGGGATTGCTGCATTTGAAGTGTACCAATTTGGCAATGTGGTTATTTCCATTTATGTAAGATTATTTGCCGGCATTTGTCCAGACATGCACTCTAGAATGATTCTTGAGAATCCTCACCATGATGCAAAGAAAAACAAATGAATACGGTATTTGAAATCTTTAGTTTTGGTTATATCTAGTTGCTTTCATGCAAAGAAACTTTCCTAAATAAAGAGAACTTTAAAATAATAGATACTATATTTTCCTACATGCATACAGGTTGGAAGATCCAGTGAAAACCAAATAACATGTCTACACAAATGACTGGATCAAAGCTAGTAATTTCAAACACCTTGCTCGCCCTAAAATATGAAAAGAGATGATAATCTGTTTCTATATAACTGATAATATTGATACGCAATTTCTTTGGCAAGTCCAATTGGTAGTGACAAAATTATAAACGTGTAGGGTAATGCTTAGAATGCATAACTATCATATCGTATCTTTTGAGTAACTGCAAAACACCATCAGAATGCTTTCACATTTGGCATCTACTCTAATTATTCAATTCACTCTAGATCTGCAGAAATACTAATCTTACAGCATATATTCTGGATCTCAATCCTAGGTGGCCAAAAGATTCCAATGTGGATCCTAGACTGCCAGAGGATTCATTTGCAGATTCCAAGCGGTAGCTGCAGTCTTCAATATTTAAGATTGATAGGCCTACGCAACCAATGGCACATTGATCAATGCGATGTTAATTTTCTATGGGCCAGCTAGGAATCAAACCTAGGACATTCCATGTTCTGTTGGGGTGCTCTACCACTGAGCTACTCATCCTCTTTGTGGTCAAGAGAGTGGATTGTTTCCAACACCCCCACTCAAGCCATTTTTTTGTGCTCAAGGCTCCTAGTCTAGCTCTCATACCATGATAAGATTTTAAAAAATCTAATCATTTAAGAATGTAAACACAGCATGAAATTCTGACCAAAAATGAAGATATGTCAAGTGGGGAAACCATTTGATGGAATAAAAACCCACGTGCTATTGAAAGTTGGAAAAGCAATTAAAATGACCTCACAATATACATCAACCTTCCAAGAGGAGAGAGCCAAAGATCATAAGAGAGAATATGGGAAAAAAGATAGATAGAAGCCCTAGAAGCATTAAAAGAAACCTTGAGAAAAGTGACCTATTAAACTCAAGAGTAAAGAAAGTAAGAGTTACTAAGTAACTCCCTCGTAATAGGTGCCAACTTCCTATGTGTATGATGAACATTTGTTAAAGGAGTTACAATCTCCAGTATCCTCTTTAGGGGAATTTGCAAGTGTCCGACGGGGTTACACTTAATGTAACTCCCATATTCCCTAATTAAGGGAATAAATCCTTTTGTGAGGACAAAATAGGTGTCGGAGAAAATAGTACATAACACATTATAATCCCTTTTAAGCGAACTTATAAATCAAAAAATGATAATAATCCTGAACACTAACTTTAAGACAATTATATATCCTAATAAAGGTTAATCTCCAACTCATGACAACTCACTGGAGGCCATATTTTCCTAAGGCTTCTGACTCTACATGCCAACAGAACACTTACTAGGCAGTTATGAAAATGATGTAAAGAGATGCTTGTGCCTAAAAACGTTGTGACATTCATCACCACCCACCTTGTCACACAATGGCTTGTTAACCATGTGAGACTCTCTTAATGCAAAATAGAAGGCGGTAAATATTGTTTGGTAGACAATAATCTTAGTTTGGAAAACTGCAATAGATTGCTTTGGGTGGGTTTTAAATTATGATGGATTATTGAATTCATTTATTTTTCTACAAATTTATTCTACCCATGAAATTGCTGTCACAGTTTCTTTTAAAGCAAGATTCCATCACATGAATCAGGTTTGAGTCCCGCTTACTTGTTATATAAACTCGATTAACGTCAAAATAAGGTAAGGAAATAAGAACTGCAAAATTCAGCAAAAACCTCGCAAGACTGCTACTGCTGGCGAAATTTTGAGAAGACTGCACTAAACTTGGCAAAACCTCAATGCATTAAAAACTACATTAAAAAAATCAAATTCTTGAACATAGTTTTTTTCAAAAACTTCGTGTTCTTGCTGAGTGCCAAGTTAACCCTTAATTTTCAGCTTGCGGAGTCACAGTCACATGACTACGCTTCAGAATTGATGTGTTCCATGTGGCATTATGACAAGAAGTCTAGGCCGCAGTATAACTGAACATGCTGAATGAACCCCTTATAAGTCCACTATTAGAGGCAACAAACCTTGTTTGGAAGGTAGCTTGCCATTAATAATCATCATCCTTGTGTTTCTAAACTCACTAGGATTTATCCGGCTCCTTTTTCCAATTCTTGAGGTGATGAATTCCTCCAATCAATCCTTGCCTGATAGCTCTTAATATAAGCAATACTTCTGGTAGGATTCTTGGGTTCTTGGCATGTTTTCCTCAACCAGATGTCCTAATTTGCAGTTACCCACTTTACATTCTGACCTAATCATTTGTAGTCAACTATCCATTCATGTAACAGAGACATTAAAGTAAAAAGCTCCAAAGATGCCCATTGACATTGCAACCATAATCATAACAGAAACACTTCCAAACTCCAGAGCCCACTGCTTTTACCATTAGCTAAAGATTGTCTGGGGTTACTTGTCACCCACTTTGAACATATATTGGAAACCCTATCTTAGTGCAAGAGATCATGTTTTACATCCGACATAAACTAGTAGACTTACTATAAACAAAGATTGCTGTTAATGTCTGGAGCATTACAAAGTCGACATCATAAGTCTCCCATAACTAATTAAGATGTACCAAAACATTTCAGGAATCATAGGCACAATAAATCAGAGCATAAAAGCAAAAAAAAAAACATTATACATACGATTCAATTTCATAAGTATTACCAGAAATAGCAGCAATATGACTTGCTCCAATGGATCGCCCTTGTCGCCATCCCATCTTAACCAGTAACTTCACACCTGAATATAGATTTTACACATTTTAGCAAGGAATATAGAAACAACCACAAAGAAATAAGCAAGTCAGTTTTACTTGTAGTCGATGCCCTGATAACAAACCAATAGATTCTGCAGCAGGAACAATTAATTCATCTGGAACAGGACCAGGGATAGCAGAGGGCCTGCAAATCCAAATAAACCTCAATAAGAAAAGAAAAATAAATGTAGGATATTTACGAAGTATATGATACTCTTAAGTTAATATAGAGACTCCATTACAGTGAATTAAAGCGTAAGATAGGCATAATAAGTATGACAGCATATATTTGAGATAACATGTAACAGAAACGCATCAGAGATCCTATGAATTGTTATTGTGTGCAATCCATTATCATTTAATCGGGTCTTTCCTTTCTGGAACGGAAGTCCATAATACAAAGGACCGAAACTAGAAACCAATGAACTCCAATGCCATTCCATCAGATATTCTGGCCAGTCTCATTGTTTCAAGTTGCAATAGTCAAATCAAGGGAGAACTTGCAAAAAAGGATAAGTTTGAAAAAATATCATTTCCAGTGCCTGTTTGGTTGGTAGAGTATCTATGTTCATGCATAACAAATGCAATTAGAATTTGAAATTTATACTTCATATCTGGATGTAGAATGCATGTGTAGATAAACTAGATCAGATTCTCAAGCTGCAGGCCAGATGAAACAGAATTCAACCCATACAAGCAATATGGGGGAGGAATAACAAAGCTATTTTCATAAGTAGATACCTCATTAAACCTGTATCGTTTTGAAAGAATATATTCAGGCATTGGAAGTGATTTCCTGATTTTTAGTTTTCAGTTTATTTTGAATTTTTATTATGTTAAACTACTGTTTTGTTTATTAATATCTATCATTACGCGAGAGGCATTCTACGATGGCAGCCGGGGGGTGTGGGGGGTGCAGAGTGGTGAGCTGTAATGTCCACATATGTTCACATAATTTAAAATTCACTTTTTTCTTAGAGTGGTTGATCGAAAAATTGTAATATCTTGGCCATACAGTGGAGTTTGGAGCCCTCTTTTTACCAAAAAGATTTTTTCGAGCTTGACACATTGGTGTAGTTAGATTGACACGATTTGTCACCAGTCCATGGGAAATTTGCGAAGAAGGTAATGAAGGTAATAATAATTGTGGTATGTGAAAAATCCAAGATAAGAGCCTTGAGATTGATATCTCTTGGCATTTTTCAGATAGATGTATTTAAGATATCTGTACTAGTTATGTCTCAATTTTATCCATGTAATCAATTAACAAAACGCTGTGGACAAAATTAGAAAAGAATATAAATATGATGTGTCTCTTACAATATATATTGGGAGAAATCCATAATAGGAAAGCCCATATAGACAAATGAATAGATAAAGTGATGCATAGAATAATGAATCGTTGAATCAGGGTCAATCCCTCCAAAATCAACCTTGAGTGTCATCACATTCTAAAAAACCTTTTGCCGAAACTGTTTCACTCTCCAGTATGTGTATATCTTGAATCATTTGGCAGATTAACTTATTTCTGGAATAAGTTAAAACTTTGTCGACTTAGATGTCAATAAACAGGTTGCCGCAAACATTTTCATGATTAGGATGATGATATGTTACAACTTTATGATGTGCTTTAGTGAACTCAAAGATAGTCTCAGAACACTTATCCATCATCTTAGGTGTATTATCATTATCCTTAATAACTATAACAATTGCTTTGGCAATAGAAGATTTCATCTGTAGCAACAGACTCATCTGCACGCTCAGTTGCATCTGGAGATGTTCTTGAATGATGAATTGCATCAAGTGTTTGTCTTCTATGAATGAAACATGGTTATGACTTTTCAAACAAGCAATTTATTTAACTTAGTTTTTTTTCCTTTAAATCTTGCAGTTTTTCCTATGAGCTCCACATCTTTCCTTGAAACTTTTAACTTGCATCTACCAAACTTGATTTTGATCATTCAGTCTCTGAATCTCATCATGTCGTTCTTTCAATTTGGCTTTAAACCAAAAAAAGTTATTGCTCTAGCCTTCCATCTAGATTTTCTTAGACGATATATCTAAGAACATCCCTTCAAATTTATCCCCAGCTAAATTGATGCACTTGGCTCATCAATGAGATACAACCATATTAAATTTAAAAGTCATTCTTATTTATTTCTTCCAAAAAAAATCCACCATTTTTTTTGGGTATTCATGGCCAATATATTTAGATATAGATTTATTAACCTCGGGAGCCATTATTTCAATTGTTCCTAGGTAAGCTTGATATCAATCCTCAACATCTTCAAATTTTATTTAAGAGAACTCCTCTTGCAACATATAACTTCTAAACTTAATCCTTTAGAAATTGTTCTATTTAAATAACAGTTGTCGATACCCAATGGTCCTTGTACTTTTCAATAGGCTTCATTACAGAACAGTCCTTGTAAACATCAATAGTCTTCAATACCCAAGGTCTTCATAAAAACTTATTTACTCCAAAGATACCTTAAATTTTTTTTCCATAGATTTGATTAGACTCCTTAAAAATCGCTGTAATAATTTATCCTCACTTAATAATGCCAATTCTGTTAATTATACATAAAACTTCACACATTAATATCCACTTCTTCCTTAAATACAAGTCTTATAATGTAAAAGCCTCCCTTTTATAAGGTTTGCATCCTAAACTGCTGTAACCTTTTAATCATCTCTCTTAGTTAGAATCAGCCACTTTTAATTGACATAATACATACTAGGCATTTCCCAAAAAAATCACATCTTTGGGACGAAAGACAAACTCTTTCCCTGAAATATTTTATGAAGTGCTCTTTTCAAAACATGTATGGCATAAAATATCTCCTTTGAGGTAACCACATTATTGCAGAACACACCTGAACAGGGCTACGTGGAAGACCTATGCATGCTTAAGTGGACTTAAAACCCCCCAAATGATGTAGACAGGAAAGAGGGGGCCAAGTTAATGGCGGCCTTTTTCCCCAGCCTAGACTAAACTCACTCTACAATGGACACACTTTCAGTCACAGCACTCAGACTTAAACCAAAATTCACTCTTTATTGCATTGAAGGACAATATTCCAGAGATTTGACGTACACATACACTTGACTTGTTTATTGAACACGAACATGAAAAAGATTGCATCCCAAACATAGTCCTTTTCTGAACATGCACCCAGACACTCCCTAGCAAGCGACTTCCCTTCTACCACTAGTACTTGGGCTATTGCCAAACAATTTTACTCCCTCCCTTCTACCACTAGTACTTGGAACCAATGTGTTAATTCTTGTCAGAACTTCATGAGGGGGTTTGGAAAATCTAAATCTAGGCTTCGAAGGAGAAGAGTTGATAAGGATTGAGGCCTAGATGCAGAGTAAACCCGGTGATGAGACCCTCCTAAAGGATATGATTAGTGTCAAACATCAACATAGGGTGTTACAATGCTACATTGCACAAGGGGCCATTAGATCTATGTTTAAGTGGCTTAATAATAGAGATAAAGGTACTAAATATTTTTCCAGAATTCTGAAGGCCAAGCATGTTAGAGATAAAATTGGTTTTTTTTCCTCTTTTTATCAGGCAGTTTTCACCGTTGATGGTTCCACTGAAACTTTAGAGAAGAAAGAGCCATTTGTGTTAGGGTTATCCCCAAAAAGGTTCCTAGACAAATTGCTCCTGAATCAGGCAAGGATGTTTCTATTGAGAAGATCAAGTGTGTTAATGAAAATCTTCAAAATGATAAAGCTATAGGGTTTGATGGTTTCCCAGCTGATTTCTACAAAGCAAACAAGGAATATGGAAGCCATAAGAGTTGGCACTCTGGGTGACAATATTAATCGTGGGATTATAAAATTGATCCCTAAAGAAGGTGACAAAACAACTGAAGACAAATAACCCTCCTTAATGTCTCTAACAAGATATTTGCAAAAATTATGACTAGTAGACTTTCAAGGATTCTACCCAAGATTATTTCTGTTACCCAGACTGGTTTTGTTGAAGGAAGATACATTTTAGAGAATCTGATTTCATGTTGGGAATGTATGCATCGGGCCCGTAATTCAGGCCAGAAAGTGTGGCTTTCCTAAATTTTGAGAAGGCATATGACAGAATTGAATGGCCGTTCATTGATCTCAAGCTAAAAGTCCTAGGGTTTGGGGACTTTTTCACCAGAATGGTCTCTATTCTGTTTCAAGATGCTTCTGCTAAGGTGGAAGTCAATGGTGAGCTCACTAATTCATTGATCTCATGCTAAAATCCCTAGGGTTTGGGGACTTATTCACCAGAATGGTTTCTATTCTCTTTGAAGATGCTTCTGCTCAGGTGGAAGTCAATGTTGAGCTCACTAACTCTTTTGTCCTTTAGAGGTCCATAAGGCAGGGTTGCCCTCTTGCTCCTGCCCTGTTTGTCATGGCAGTTGAATCTCTCCATTATCTCTCAAAGATGCAGCCTTAGGTCCCCCTGTTCTGAGAATTGTCCTTCCAAATAAAGATGAACTTCGAGACATTCAATTTGCTGCTGACACTTCTCTATTCACTGAGCTGGATCAGGATAACTTTTCTCAGATTACAGATAGATTGAATATTTACTGCATTTCTTCAGGGTCTAAAATTTCCACAGCCAAATCCTTACTATTGGGTTGGGGTTAAGAGCCTCCTAGCTGGATTTCTTCTTATGGGTGGTCATGGGGTGGGCCCAACAAGATTGTAAGATATTTGGGTATCCCATTTGCTCTCCCTCCTACTAAAGATAAGTGGCAGTGAATTTTTGAAGAAATATCCAAAGGGCTTGATAAATGGCAAGGTCATCTTCTTTCACTACTTGGAAGGGTTGAACTTTGTCAGAAAATCCTCTCTTCTTTCAACGTTTACTACTGTTGGTTATTTCAGAGCTCTCAGTTTGATTAGTTGCATAAGATTGTTAATGATTTTTTATGGTCGAATGGTAAGGGGGTTAGGAAAAGAAATGTTGTACAATGGGATATTTGCTGCAAACCAAAGGTACTGAGTGGTTTAGGGATTAAGAACTGTGTTGTTTGGAAACATAAACGGAAACATTTCGGAAATGCTGAAATGACATTTTTCAGAAACCTTGATTTGGAAACCCCATGGAAACATCCGTATATTTTATTATATGTGTGTGTGTGTGTGTGTGTGTACATACATACATAATATATGTATGTATGTACACACACACACACACACACACACACACACACATACATATATATGTGTGCGTGTGTGTGTGTGTATACATACATACATACATACATATCATATTGTATGTATATACATATGTGTATGTATGTATGTATGTGTATACATACATATATATCATATTGTATGTATATACATATACATACATACATATATACATATATATACACACACACGATACAGTCTACCGTTCACTATGGGGCATTGGTTATCTTATATTATATATAGATATGGGATTGAAATTGAGATTATTAATTTATAGGGGTAAGCTTACTAGAACACTATACATTGCAACAAGTTGGAACTCTTCCAACCAGTTGTATATATAAAGGGGGCTCCCTCGCTCCTATATGTCCAGGCGGCCCAGACTGGACTAAATAACTATCACCCGCATTCCCCTCGCTCTCCCCAGATAGATCAGTATCTAAGATATATAGACGGGGGCACCCCCCACCCCATACATATATATATATATATATATATATATATATATATATATATATATATATATATATATATATATATGTCTAGGGATAAGATATATAGACGGGCTTGGGTTGGGGCAGCCCCCACTCAAGCCATATGGATAGAGTGGGTTGGGGCCCCATTGCACTCTCACTACTATTGCCAGAACCTATCTATTCTCTAGGGGGGCTATCTATCTATATGGGAAGAGCCATATCCATATCTAGGCCACTCATTCTATACACACACACACATAGTTATATATATAGGGGAGTCTAGTCTAGATTGAACCCCATCCCCGTATATATATATATATATATATACGGGGATGGGGTTCAATCTAGACTAGACTCCCCTATATATATAACTAGGCATCTTTACTCTAGCTCGCCATCACTATAGAGGGCCATCTAGGGCATAGAGACTAGACTCTATCATGAAGATGGACAGATCTCTCTCTCTCTCTCTCTCTCTCTCTCTCTCTCTATATATATATATATATATATATATAAACAATGCATATTATTCATTTTTTTAGTAAAACACTTGAAAATACATAATATTCATTTTTTCACTCCTTCAAAAGTTCAAAGTGAACATTGCAAAAACATTCAAATCTAGAATAAATCATCTAGAATGCCCTCAAAATCATGAATGCCACTCCCACTATTTTTCAACTTTATCATTTACAATGCATATTATTCATTTTTTTAGTAAAACACTTGAAAATACATAATATTCATTCTTTCACTCCTTCAAAAGTTCAAAGTGAACATTGCAAAAACATTCAAATCTAGAATAAATATAAACAATGCATATTATTCATTTTTTTAGTAAAACACTTGAAAATACATAATATTCATTCTTTCACTCCTTCAAAAGTTCAAAGCGAACATTGCAAAAACATTCAAATCTAGAATAAATCATCTCGAATGCCCTCAAAATCATGAATGCCACTCCCACTATTTTTCAACTTTATCATTTACTAACGCTCTCTCGCAAGGCCTCACTGGTGCTTTGAATCTCTCAGAGTGCATGCCTTTAGGGGTGCACAGGGAATGAGGTGGGATCGGCTTGTGGCACTTTGCAAGAGATGTTATCATACTATTCTATCAACATACATCCCTTCATGCAGCCTTCATACCCCCTATGATGTCTCCTTGAAATCTTGAAACCTTGAAATATGGCTAAGTCTGAAACATTGAAACCTTGAAATCTGGCTAAGTCTGAAATATGATAAAATCCTCCAAAACCTAGAAATTGCATTATAGCTCCTAGAGGTCCGAAACCACTCTCAAACATCCTGAAAGTATATAAATAAAACATATCTTAAAAGTATAAGAAACTATCCTTAAATGTTTAATTTATTTATATACCGTTTGGTTCATCTTTCTTTTCTTTTTTTCTTTTTTTTTTTGGCCAGAATCCCTTGCAAACGCCCAAAAACACCCGGCATTTACTGGAAACGTCTCGGACGTTTCCTGATTTCCGGGGTATTTCCGGTACATTTCCCCAACATTTCTGGGGCCGTTCCATATCAGAAACATTTCGGGACAGGAAACGGGGGATGGGAGGCATTTCCTGCAACACAAATTAAGAACCTAAGACTACAAGGGATTGCCTTGACTGTTAAGTGAATATTAAGGTCCCTCCCAGAGTGTCAAGTCATGATCCCTAAAAACTGTTGATAAGATTTAACATTATGAATGGTATTCCTAAAGGTAAAAAAAAATGTAAAGGCGTGCACATCGTTGATTTATTTTTTGGATCATTTCCTACCAGCCCACAAAATTCCCACATTTTCAAATCAATTTGGAAGGCACGGGAGCAAGTGAAGCATCTGGTGGTGAGACAGCCCATCTTCTCTTGGTTTTACACCAGGTGTCAAGGGTTTAGGTCCTCCTGGTGGAACCTTAAAAATAATGATACACCATTGGCACTTACTAGGGGTTGTTCTAAGTTTGCTTGGTTTTCTAAGGGTATTAAAGACTTTCAAGACCTCTACAGAAATGGTGAGTGGATGACATGGCTAAAAACATGTAGAACTTGCCTCAGTCTCAAGCAGAACTTATGCTATGCTCTTCAAATCACTCAAGTCCCCTAATAGATTTTTGATTATTGATTTGGATTTGGATTTCAGGGGCAACATCAAATGATTGAAAGGTCCTCTTCTGGAAATCACTGCCAAGCAGCTCTATGGTAGGTTTGTCTTCTCCCCCAATGTCTCCCTAGGTCTTAATAAGAAGTGGTTTGTGTGTGACCCCCTTAGAAGGCGGTCTGATATGTTTAGTGTATTGTGGACCTCTGTCTTGTTTTAGGAGGCTTTTAGTTCATAATAAGCTTCTTGTTGGTGATAATATAACCATAGTTGGTAAAGGTGATAAATTTTGTTTTGTTTGCAGTATTGAGGAAACCAAAAAGCATTTTTTCCCCTTTCGCTAAATCTGTCCAGAACAATGTGTTACTTTCCTGAAATATTGTTGCTCAAAAAGAAGATTGTGTGGTCTGATATTTTGTTTGGTATGATTAGTTTTGAAGGTGTATTCATTATTTCTTGCAAAAGTTATGTTTTTATTTTTTTTAAGAAAAAAGATATCTATTATCAAAAAATCTTAAATGTACAAATTCTGCTATGCCAAGCATGGAAACTATTACTCCAAGCCTGGGAATTATAAACAAGTCTGATCATTACAACAGCAAGCATCAATAAACGTTAAGTCTGATCTAGAGCTAGAATTTGACTTCGTTGTTCTTGAATTTTAGAGGACCACCATTTCGGTGGAAGACCATAACACATAATATTGTTGTTATCAAGGGCCCAATTTGCCAACGCATCTGCCACTTTATTTTGCTGTCGAGGGACATGACTAAAATGGCATTCCTCGAAGTTGCTTTTCATCCTTTGGATTCTTTCCACCTCCCTTAAAATCTGCCAATTTCTAACCCTTTCCAAGGTGGAAATGGACAGTGGGTTAGTGATCAGTAAAGAATATGATTCCCCTTGAATCCTTCTCCAACCTACTTTCAATGCTTCTTGAAGACCTTTAACAACAGCCTTAACTTCAGCAAGACTATTAGTAGCAACTCCCAACTTTTCTGAAAAAAAGAAGGCAACAAAACTATCAGAATCTCTACCTATCCCCCCCCATACTTGCACTACCAGGATTCCCTCTAGATGCACCATTTGTATTCAACTTGCCCACCCCGAGTGGATGATTTATCCATTTTCCATTAACATGATATTTTCTTCTTAGTGACCAATCAGTCTGGATATTCCTGGACATTTCAATATGCAGCCTTCTAAAATAAGATTAACCAATTCGGAGAAAGATCTTGTGGAATTTGTATTTTATATTTGATGGATTCAACTATATTCTTCTTAGTCTTTTCCCAAATAAAGAAAGTATCCCTGCATTCATGTTGAAAGATTCTTCTATTCCTTTCTTTCCATAAATTTCATACCAAAAGTGTAATCCCGCTCCATAATACCTGCAAAAGATTTTTCTCATTCTTAATGTGAGTTCCCCACTCTCGAAACAATTCTTCCAAATAATGAATGCCTAAACAAGGAATATCAAATAGCTTGGCCAAATGTTGCCAAAATTGATTTACAAAAGGACATTCTGCAAAAAGATGAATGATTGTTTCTTCATTCTCCAAACATCTCACATCTAAAAGGGCTAGGAAATCCTCTCTTCATTAACCTATCCCCTGTTAGTACTCTTCTTCTCAATAACAACCAAACAAAAAAAACTCACCTTGGGCCAAAGGGATTCCTGCTAAAGATGTTTTAAAATATCCTTTAAAGGATGAGGATTGGTTGTACTAATAGATTCATATCCATCTAAGAAAAAGTAAGATCCTGTAGACTTTTTTCCCCAACCTATGGAATCAGGGCTTTCAGAGATCAAAGGGGTTCTTAACTGTAAAATAAAATTAACCACCTGTTTTTTATCTTCCCCTAGTCTAATTGGCCATTCATGCATTGGGATCCATTGTTTACCAACTTCCCATTGACAACGACCAAGTTTCCAATACTTTACCACCTTTATCCATCCATGTTCATGAAGGGTTTCCATAGCTGACTGCATTTCAAGAAATTGAGATATAATAGGCGGTTGTCCATCCCATGAATCTATCCAAAAGTCTGTTGTTTTTCCATTGTTGATTATCCAAAAAAAATGTTTCTTTATAATCTCTTCACCTACTCTCAATACCAAAAGAACGGGGCAACCCCTAGATGGTAAAGCCAATCTAATTATCCGCTCCAGAGGGTTATTTTTTGCATATTTAGCTTTGATATTAGCTGCTCATAACTCATTTAGTCCTTCCAATAGCCTCCAAAATAATTTGGTTGCCAATGCTCTATTTTGTTGTACGCTTGAGCGAAGCCCTAGTCCACCATCCCTTTTCCGCTGACAAAGAGCCTCCCATTTAATTAAAAATCATTTTCTTTTCTCTTGTACTCCACTCCAAATAAATATTTGACAGAGAGACTCCACCTATTTTAATATTCCCCTCGGGTTGTTCAATATAGAGGAAACATAAATCGTCAAAGCTTGGAGAACAATCTTAATTAAAGTCATTCTGCCTCCTGAGGATAGCCATCTATTCATCCATTCCTACAATTTGGCTTTAACTTTATCAATCAACCAGTTCCAGTCCTTTAATTTCCTTCATGCTAATGGAAACCCCAAATAAGTGACTGGTAACAAACCTTTTCTAAATTTAAATGTCCAGAATCAGCAATTTGTCTCTAAGAGCAGTGTAGAAATATGATTCTAGACTTATCTTCATTAATCATCCTGTAGCTCTAGAAAATAACTAGAGAATCTTTTGCAATTTTGAGGCTTCCATTTGTGTGGCATTGCCTAAGAGATTGGAATCATCCACAAACTGTAAATGAGTGAGTGGGCTTGCTCCCTTGGCCAGCTTAATACCGCCTAGCATTTTATCGTTATGAGCTTTAGTCACCAATCTTCCCAGACATTCTGCCACAATAATAAATAAAAAGGTGAGATCAGATCATCTTGCCTAATACCTCTTGAGCTGAAAAGATTTGAGTTGGGTTTTCATTTACTAAAACAGAATAGGAAACCAAGGAAAGGCAAGCTTTAATCCACTTAGTCCACTCTAAGGAAAAACCAAAGTGAATCAAGACCTGGGAAAGAAAATTCCAATCAACTCTATCATATACTTTTAAGAGATCAAGATGGATAAACATTGATGGGGATTTCTGCACATCCATAAAATGTAAAGCTTCTTGGGCTAAAACTATTTCATCATGAATTTGCCTTCCTTGAACAAATCCCCCTTGTTCTAGCAAAATAATCTTATGCATTAAAGGCTTCAAACATTCTCACATTATTTTGGACACAAAATTGTAGAGAACGTTACAAAGAGAAATAGGCCTAAATCCCGAGATAGATTCCACTTATGAAGTCTTTGGAATCAAGGCTATAAAAGTTTTATTTATTTCTCTCAACACAGTCTTGGTTGTTCTCGCCTCTTCCACTACATCCAGGAGATCATCTTTAAGGATGTCCCAAAACACCTAATAAAATTCTATAGAAAATCCATTCGGCCTTGGTGTCTTCCCTTTCTTCATAGTGAAGACAACCCTCTTCAATCCACTCTCAGTAATTTGTGAATTTAAACCCTTGTTATGGTTTTTTTATGTCCACTAAGGTTTTGTGGTTTCTATGGAAAGCAAGGAATAATGATATTTTCCAAGGTAAGGGAAGGGGGTTACTAACTTCAATGGTGAAATCATTATCCATTTGTTGGTTGTGAAGGTGAATATTCAGATGGTTTTTTTATGTCCACTAAGGTTTTGTGGTTTCTATGGAAAGCAAGGAATAATGATATTTTCCAAGGTAAGGGCAGGGGGTTACTGACTTCAATGGTGAAATCATTATCCATTTGTTGGTTGTGCAGGGGAATATTCAGGTGAAGGTGCCGAGGGAGGAAATCCAGAAGTTTCTACTATTTGGTTCTATTTCAATCTCTTCTAAGTACCTAAGAGGCACGAACAGTTTCCCTAGAGTTGCTCGCCTAACCAACTGGCCAAATAATACTATAAGTGAAGTAGGAGGATGAGTTTGCTCCAGGTTGGGACCCTATAAGCCAAACATACTTCCTACAGATTGATCCGTATTGGGTTGAGCATGTTATTGATGCAAATGCTTCTCTTAATGAAGCCTCTAAGGAGGATGGTAAAATTATTTCCCACGATGATGTTATGGTTGTTATTCACTCTGCTCTGGTAAGGATGGAATGTAAGCAGCTCCAGAATAATGTTAATCAGATTCTTCAAGCTATTGATATGGTTGAATTGGCTCAAGTTAGACAAAGTACAAAGGGTGTTTCAATGTCTGCACCTTTTTTGTTTGTTCATGCACAAAAACCTGGTGATGAGGCTATACACAATAAATTCTACCAACAATGGTTGGAATAGCTTTTGGATAGGCATATTCAAGAGATCATTGAAAGTGTTCAACGCCATGAAGAAGAGTATGTTGCAAAAGGTGACCAAAACACAATTACTATTAATTAGGACACTTTTGCAAATGGACAGGGCCCTGTTGCAAGCCCTGATGAGAATGATATGACTTCAGGGACTAGCTTTGTTAATCCTAGTGTTAGAGAAGTAGAGCTCACAAGAAACTCAGAGGGACCTAAGACTATCTTTTAAGGATCAGGTTGCAACAATGGAGGGTTGCAAGTTTTAGATTTTCTAAAGTAGTGTTTTCATAAGGATTGGATAGATGTTAGTTTACTGGTATTTCTACTATGTTGTAACTTAAGTAGCCGAAACGGATGATATGGATACAGGTATGAGAATCAGATACATGGATACAAGGATTTTTTTTGGGCTTGGATATGTTTTTGGATACGGCCATACAAATAAATATATATATATATATATACATAATTAAAAATATAAAAAATATAACCGTATAATGTAATGTACCCTTCTTCTCAGTAAATCCTCAGGGGCCTGTTTAGCCTATTTTCTCATCCCGATAGGCTAATAATTTATTAAAAGGGATGCATTTCCAATCACGACTTTATTTGTGGAGAAACCGAGGAAATAAAATATTATTTAATGGGTTTATAAAGCTAAAGTTACTTTATGTTATAAAATAACAATATAAAATTAAGTGGCTTTATAAAGTGAAAGTGACTTTATAAAGTGAAAGTGACTTTTTATCCCACATTGCTTAACAGAGGTGTTTCTACCGCCTAAAGAGGCTTTATAAACGAAGTTGTACTCTCATTTGGGGGATATGTTATGTGATTATAATATTGAAGTTATTTCTCCATTGTTGTTGAGATTCAGTGACTGGTTTTACAAGGACGAAACCCCTTGGAGTTTGAAGGTTGGACGAAACCCCAACTTTCCATGAGAGGTGAACTCATCTTCAGAGTTTTCTATTGAGCTTAATGATGGAAGTTTTGGTTCGAATAAGAAGTTGTGTTGCAGATTGAAGGTGTCATGAACAGTAATCATGAATAGTGTCGCAACTACAGTAGTCGTGAACAGTGTCGTAGCTACAATAGTCATGAACAATGTCGCAACTACAGTGGTCGTGAATAGTAACTCAACTACAGTATTTGGTTTCAGTTTAGAAGTTGTTGCCCTCGTCTTGGTCATAATTGGCCTTCTAGAAGACAACGTTTTGAGAATATAAGAGGATCAGCATTTCCAGGTGCAAACAATACCATTGTCTAGTGTAAACACGATGCAATGTTTCTCTATGTTTTCCATTAAGCTGAAAATATCTTATTGAGGAAGTAGATTGGGAATGAGGTAGCAGTCATCATCATTATATTTTATGAACTGTGTGAATCAATCTTTTGGTGTATGGGCTAAAATTCCTAAATATGACAGCAAGTTGAAATCCATTATGCAATATGTCATGTGTTTGTTATAATGTCCATGGAGGAACTGCTGTAATACCAACATAATTCCATAAGGCTGAATATAAATATTGAATTGTGATTTCCTTGCTGATAAAATTCTTCATACCAAATGTTTGATGTTATGTCTCTGCAATACTTTTAATGATTTTAAAATTACTAGAACACACAATCGTTTGTTAAATTGCTCGGAAGATTCAATGAATGAATGTCTACTGTTTGATCAAATGTCCGAACACAGAGATTGATAATTTGTGATGAAGTTTTCAGTTCTTTGCTGCATAAGGAAGTCTGATAAGTATTTGAGATAATGCCTATGAGGTTTCAATGTTTAATTCTGAAATAATGATCAGTCGAGTGTTTAATTGATTGCAAGAACCGTACTCTTGCGTTTGTATTGGAGTTGGGATCAGAATTAGTAAGTGGCTAAATATCTTAGTCCAAGACCCCTATTAAGTGTTTGTGGGAATGCCAATGCTATGTTTGTGAGGCTTATGATGCAAATCTTGGACAAGAACATGTAGGGGTTCTTACATATAAACAAAATTAACCACACAATACGCATAGAGGAAACAAAATAAGCTACATTGCCGATACGGATAGGGGTACGAGAATCAGATACGAGGATACAGAGATATTTTTTTGGGTTTGGATACAACCGTTCAAAAATATATGTATAATTAAAAATATAAAAATATAGCCATATAAGCAAAATTTACCACATAATATGCATAGAGGAAACAAAATAAGTTACATAACCACAAAACATACTCATAATTCAATGCCAAATATCATAATATTCAATGGTCGAACTTAGATTAGTTTTATAATAGGTACATTGTGCAAATGTTACAATGTATGGACAAAAATAAAGACATCAGCATATTCATGATGCACTATATTCATTTTCCTCTTCGGCTGCGATCTCTTCATCATCATGTGGTTCATTAGAACTCCAAGCAACAACAATGCCACTCCCACTAGCTCCACTATGCAGGTCGTGTGAAGCACCATCTAGCTCTGTGTCAAGCAATGAAAGGTAGGCAACATTGGCATCTAAGTCAATAGTCTCTAGGTTCACATCCCAACACTTTGTTCCCCCTTCCTTGTAATGAGGTTGTTTGTGTGAGAGAAAACGCAAGTTGGAATGCACATAGACCAAATCCTCCGCCTTTTTCGCTACCAACTTGTTGCACTTAACTGAATGGATAAAACTGTAGGTACCCCATTTCTACTCACCTAAGGAGGAACTTGCAACCTATTGAAGGCGCAAAGTCAAATAGAATTTATAAAAAATTAAAAATTAAAACAAAACATCTAAAAGTTCAAAAGAATGGTGGAGAGTAAAAAAAACTACAATCTTAATTGTGATAAAAAAATTATTGCAAGTGATGGGAGGTGGGTGGATGCTTGCCCATGGAGGTACCACCAAAAGTTAGCGTCCATCTTGTACTTGTTACAAATAGTGCTAAGGGAGTGACCCATGTAGGTTATGATATGCACAAACTCTTCCCTAACTTGGTCTTCTACTTCTAGATCAGGAAAGAGTCTAGAGAATGTTGCCTTATATCTTTCAGCAACCTCAACATCCCTATATGGTGCGACCCTCCTGGACAAAGAAAAGATCTCTGCATTTTGATATTTGGGCATCAAGGCAAAAGCAAGAAGATGCAACAGGGTGGTCATTTTGTCCTACCTTTTAATGAAATGCAACTGTACTTCTTTGAAGAACTTCTCTGTAGGGTCATGCTCTTTGGCATTTATAGTGGATCTAATGTTCTCAATCATTAAGTCAATTCCATCATAAAGTTCACCCAAACATGAATGATCCATATCCACATATCTCAACATGATAACGATGGGCTCAATAAAACTAAGCAAATACTCAACATATTCCCACCACACGTCATGCAAATTCCACTCTTTCACCTTGTGGCCTTCTCACAGTTTGTCTTTCAATGTCTCACGCACTTTGACAAGTTGTCTCAAGACGAGTGGGTGTGAGGCAAACCGAGTCTCAACAACCTAATACGAAATTAAAACAAATAAAATTTAAAAAAATGTTCAAAAATAAAAACACTACAAATTACAAACTTACAAAATTAAATTAAAAATATACAATGATACATGATTCGTGAATGATAAAATTAAGAGTTACCTTCAACAATTGCAATTTCGAGAAGGCCCTAAAGATGCCTTGGGACATGTGATGGTTGGTTATAAACATTTGGATCTCGCTTGCCTCCTCATAGACTTGTTTTATCCAGTTGATTTTTGTCTTCAATTTTTGCAACATAAGGTTCAGGGAATGAAAGGCACAAGGTGTCCAACATATGTGCACATACCTTGCCTCAATAAACACCCCCGCATTTTTGCAATTTTTAGCATTGTATGTTACAACTTGAACAACGTTTTGAGCCCCACCACCTCAATGGACTCTATTAAGATGTCGGCAATGAATCGTGCATCCTTCACTTACCCCTCACAATCAACGGCCCTCAAAAACATTGCCCTTTTAGGACTCACTACGACCACATTAATCTATTGTCTATTTGTCGTATCTTTCCATCCATTGAAAATGATAGGCATCCATGTTTCGATCCACGAATCCCTGATGGACTTCAATGCATCTTCAACTTGTTTTCTTTTTTTTGTCAACAAGGTGGTGTGCACATTTTCATAACCTAGCCAACGATACCTTTAGGAGCAGCATTGATAGATCTCACCATATGCTGCCAATATGGTAATCTAACAACATTAAATGGCAGCCCACATGCGTAAAGACAACATGTGATGCTCTGCTCCGCTGTCTTTGGATTCATTATGGAATTCCTTGTCCAATGGGCCTGCATCTTTTGTCCTCTTGCGACCAATAGGTGAATCCTCTTCCTCTTTGGCCGCAATGGGAGTAGCAAGAAAGGGGTGTGATGGGGTCACCACATTAGCATGACATGGATCAACAGGTTGTTAAGCAGGAAATATACTGAGAGGGGGGTGAATCAGTATATTATATATCTTTTTCTTAATCTGATTTCTTTTCTTTAACCACTCAATCATACATTCAAGATCTCCAATAAAACAAAAATAATAATTTGCACCACACAAGAGAGAGAAAAACACCATATTTTTACGTGGAAACCTAAAGTGGGAAAAAACCACGGAGAACAATCTCAAGTATATAAATGAGCAACAATTCAAAATACAAAATTCGCAAACACCAACTTGCAGGAGCACCAACCCCTTTGCCGAGCACCAATACAGCAACTATTTGTGAGCACCAACCCACAGGAGCACCAACTCCTCTTGTATATAAAACACATCTCTCAATGTTGCTTACTCAACAAATGATAGAACTCTACAATATCTCATGTTTTTCTCTCCTCGAAAACAAATACAAACCATGCACTCTTTTGCATATTACAAATGGCTTCTCAAACCTTTATTTATAGCTTTCCAAATGACCTTTGGCATTCACCCTTTGTGACCCTTCAATCCTCATGGAAAATGGCGCCAAACTTGCATGACCCTTCGTATCCTTGCATTTAAAAAGTCATATGGTGACCTTTCATAAGCAAAAGCGTTATTTCTTCTTTTGTCTTTATCTTGATGACTTTTCGTATTCCTCAGTGTCCCTTCATGAAAAAATGTGTCATACCTCTTTTGTCTTCACATGGTGACTCTTGGAATTCTTCAAGATGACTCTTCATGAGAAAATGCGTCCTATTCCTCTTTTGTTTTTACCCCGTGACTCTTTGACTTCTCCATGGGCCCTCTTTTGACTTATATGCAACCAAAAATATATTCATTAATATTAAATAAATATTAACACACATTAGCCAAGATATGAATATTAAAAACACCATTAAATGCAATGAGGCCTTTATCACCAATAATGCTAGACCTTTGACATCAATGACAATATTTCCAACAATCTCCCCATTTGTCATTGATGGCAACCTCAAACTGAAACTGCCACATCTTGAAACCTGCACATACTACCATCTGAAAAACATACAGTAACTCCCCCTTACTGTAGCAACCTGTATCTGTTCTCTGTACCTGTTTTTGCATCTATACCTGTACCTGTTTTTCAGGTCCTTTGACATCAATGGCAAAGGGCCTACCTGGAGCTAACACTTAGCTCCCCCTCAACTGATGTTGAACCTCAATGACAAGAAGTAAAAGAAATTACTCCCAACTTTTTTCGTAGATATTCAAATGTGTCTTTTGGTAGTACTTTTGTGAAAATATCTACAATCTACTTTGTAGTACTGATATATTCCATCTTAACCTGTTGATTTGCAACCTACTCTCTCAAGAAGTGATATCTAATGGGAATATGTTTTGTTCTTGAATGCATCACTAGATTCTTCGAAATATTTATAGCACTTGTGTTATCACAAAAAATATTTATAGGTTCATCATACTTTACCTTGATATCTTTCAAAGTTTGTTTCATCCAAAGCACTTGAGTACAACACAATACTGCTGCAATATATTATGCTTCAGCTGTAGAAAGTGATACTGAATTTTGCTTCTTGCTTAACCATGATACTAAGCTATCACCAAGGAAAAAAGCTTGTCCACTTGTACTCTTTCTGTCATCCAAGCACCCTGCCCAATCTGAATCTGTATAAGCAACCAAAGTGAAATCTCTACCTGTGGGATACCATAATCCATAATCCAATGTCCCCTTGATATATCTAAATATTCTTTTCACCAACTGAACATGACTATCTTTTGGAGATGACTGATATCTTGCAACCATACCTACTGCATGCATGATGTCTGGCCTCGATGCTGTCAAATATAAAAGACTACCAATCATAGATCTATACAACGATTGATCTGTAACAGGTGAATCTTCATCGTTGCTCACTTTATTTCCTGTACACATTGGTGTGCCAACTAATGCACAATCCTCAAAACCAAATTTCTTCAACATTTCTTTGGCATATTTACTTTGAGATATGAAAATTTCTTTATCTGACTGAAATATTTGCAATCCTAAGAAAAATGACAATTCTCCAAGTATAGACATCTCAATTTTTTTTGCATATTATCAAAAAAAAAAAATCATCTTTTCAATATTTCCTCCAAAAATGATATCATCAACATATACCACAACAATCAATTGATGCTCCCTTTCTGTTTTGATGTAGAGATTACTATCAGCAAATCCTCTCTTGGAACCTTGATCCTGCAGGTACTTATCAAGTCTTGCATACCAAGCTTTGTGAACTTGTTTCAATCTATACAATGTTTTTTTTCAATCTGCATACATGGCTACTAATATTTGAGAGAATAAATCCCTCGGACTGCTCAATGTAGACCTCTTCTTCTAGATTCTTGTTTAAGAATGCAAATTTGACATCCATCTGAAACACTTTGAAATTTTTAAACACTGCATATGCAAGAAACATTCTAATGGCCTCTAATCTTGCCACTAGTGCAAAAATTTCTTCAAAATCTATTCCCTCAATCTGAGCATATCCTTTACATACTAATCTTGATTTATTTCTGGTCACTTTTCCATTTTCATTCAACTTATTTTTATAAACTCATTTTATTCATCACATTGTGATCTTTTGGTCTAGGCACTAATTCCCAAGTATCATTATTTTATATCTGATTTAATTCTTCGCCCATAGCCTTAACCCAATGCTTATCATGTCTAGCTTTTGAAAAAGTTCTAGGTTGAATTTTGGATAACAACGAAAAATTAACTTGCTCAGATTCACTTGTCATCATTTTTTTTATGCAAATTCCTTCATTTATGTCTCCGATGATGTCACTTTCATTATGATTTCTCTGAACATATTTGGATGAAGTTTTGGTGCCCTTTTTCTCCTCATCTTCATCAGATTCTTCAAAACCTTCCTCTTCAATGATTTTAGGAATGTCTATTGAATCACTGATTCTTTGTGTTCCATCTTCTTCTATTATGACACTTGCACTTTCAACAATTTTTTTGGTTCTTTTGTTATAACATTTACAAGCTTTACTTTTGCAAGAATAACCAAGAAATATACTTTCATCTGCTCTGGATTCAAACTTGTCTTGTTTTTCATCGATTCTCTTTATGAAACATCTGCTGCCGAAAACTCTGAAATAATCAACTGTTGCTAGTTTGTCTTTCCATAGCTCATAAAGAGTCTTGTCACTATTGACTCTCAATAATGCTCTATTCTGAATATGTATTGTTGTAGCGACTGCCTCTCTCCAATATTTATCTACTATCTTGGATTCAATTAGCATTGTCCTCGCCATCCCCTGAACTATTCTATTTTTTTGTTCAATTATTTCATTTTGTTGTGGAGTTCTCGCTGCTGAATAATGTCTCTTTATTCCATGATATTCAAAAAACTCAATAAATTGATCTGACATGAATTCTCCTCCTCGATCTGATCTTAGACACTTAATTTTCAAACTGATTTCATTTTTAACTAATATTTTGAATGCTTTGAAACCTCTGAAAGCTTCTAATTTTTTCTTTAAAAACATTACCCAAGTCATACGTGAAAAATCATTAATAAGCAACATGAAATACATCTCACCTTGAGTACTTTGAGTTCTCATAGGTCCACACTGATCAGTGTGAACAAGCTCTAGCATTTGAGTAGTCGAGTACTCTTTTATTTTGAACCGCTTTATAGCCTACTTCCCATGCTGACAAGGTTCACAAAGCGTGTCGGATGGCTTTGTAAATTTTGAAAGATTTATGATTGCTTGCTTCTTGCTTATGTTGACAAGATTGTCAAAATTTATGTGCCCCATTCTCTTGTGCCATAGCCAACTTTCTTCAATCTGACTCAAACATGTTTGCCCTTTGATGTCTGATAACATATATAAATTATTACCTGTTCTCTGAGCATCTGCAACCAACATATCTGAATCTTTTCTTCTAATTTCACAACCTTCTGCATAAAACTTTAGTGTGTGCCCCTGATCACATATTTGACTTACACTCAAAAGATTATGCTTAATACCTTCTACATATAAAACATTTTCAATTTTAATTCCACCATTATCCAAACTTAGTGTACTTTTTCCAACAATTCTGACAGTAATATTGTCTTTGAATTTCACTGTACCACCATTGATCTTCTTCAAAGTTATGAACTTGTTTTTATCTCCTGTCATGTGCCTCGAACATCCACTATCAATGAACCATGGCTTTTCTTCATTTCTTGCATGCAAAGCAGTCTGCACCAACATAGATTTTTCAGGTTGTTTCCTTTGCCATGAACCCATTTGAACTTTCTTCTTGATGAATAGAGCCTTGAAACTCTAGTCCTTCTTGATTGACTCGAACACACTTCTACAGCACTGGGTTGTGTCGAAATTTGTTGCACTTGTAACATATTATGGCCTCTTCATTAAATCCTGATAGAAGAGCAAAAGAGTTGCGGCTTCTGCTTGACTCTGCATGACTTTCCTTCTTATTTCTGAAACTGTTAGCTCTTTTTTGACATTCTAATTTCTTATGACCATATCCATTACAATAAAAATAGTAACCATAAAAATAGGCCATGTTTATGTATTTCTGACCTGATTGCCTTTTGTAGCTCTGTTCTCTCCAGCTTTCTTTATTTGAAATGTCCTCTATATTCTTAATTTTTTTCCTTTTTATTTCTTCTTTTGTAAGAGCTTCAACATAACTCTTTCCTTTTTCCTTGTCTGTGAAAGTAGTGACCTCCTATTTCTCTTTTTCAAATCCAATACCTGTCTTCTCTGACATTGATCTTTGATTTTCTAATATCTTATTCAACATATTAGTGTTATTCTCAAATTTAGAATCATTGGCTGCTCTATCATTGGCTATTCTCAAGATCTGTTTTTAAAAAAGCAATTTCAATAACATACTTTTCACATTCTTTACTTACTATTTTCAACTATGCCGTTATATCTTCTTCATTCTTCTTGGCTTCTTCAAAGTGTGCTTGTAGATCTTCAATTATTTCTCGACTCCTTTTCATTTTTCTCGATCTGGAGCTTTAATCTTCGATTCTTCTTTTCAAGAGATTTTAACTCTTCTAAGGCACAAATGAGTTCTCCTTCCAGATTCACTTCAGCTTCATCATGTTTTTCTTGATCATCTATACTTTTGCTTGCAGAGGCATCTTTATGTTTGGCCATGAATAGAATATCTTCTTCTTCTGAGTCACTGACTCCACTATCTTCGACTGAGCGAAGATATTTAGAATACAAACTCTTCTTCTCGAGTCCCTTCTTGAATTTGCTTTTAAAATTCTTTTTGTATGTAGACTTTCCTTCTTCATTGTCATCATTACCCTTATTTGGACATTTATTTGCAAAATGTCCAATCTTTCCACAATTAAAATATTTAAAAGGTAATTTTTTTTTATATTTACCTGTGTTTTTTTCGGCTTGCGAATGAATAGAGCTCCATTGTCATCTTCATCATCGCTAGATTATCACTTGATTCTTGAATTTTAGCCTTCTCTTTTTTTGATGTCTTGAAGGCCGCTTCTCTCTTTGAGGGTTTATCTTGTTGAGTCCGCATCTCATATGCCATAAAAATACCATGAAGCTCATCCATCTTTAGCTTGGCTAAATTCTTCATCTCTTCAATTTTCGAAACTTTTGCATCATATTTCAATGGTAGAGATCTCAAAACCTTTTGAACCACAGTCGATTCTTCTAAATTTTCTCCAAGACCTTGAATCTGATTAACTATTTGATCAACCCGCAAGAGATAACTTGTTATATTTTCTTCTTCTTCTATCTTCAAACTCTCAAACTGTCTTCTGAAAGTCTGAAGCTTAGCTTGCTGAACCTTTCCATCGCCTTTGTAAATATTCTCAAGTTTTAACCAAGTTTTATGAGCATATTTACATTGCATAACTTTAACAAATTCATATTCACATAAACCACATAAAATAGCATTTAAAGCTTTAGCATTATTTTCACTTGCCTTCTTTTCTGCCGGAGTAGTTACAAGTGTTTGTGGCTCTTCATATTCCTTCACCATTGCTTGCCATATGTCGAATCTAAGGGCTACAAATAAGTCTTCATCCTTATGCTCCAAAAAACATAATTCGTCCCATCAAACAAAGGTGCCTTATTAGAAAATCCTTCATGTGATCCAGCCATTGTGCTTCCCTGATCTTCCTTCAATCTGTAAAATTTTTTCAAAAGGAACCTGCTGTGATACCAATTGTTAAGCACGAAATATACTGAGAGGGGGGTGAATCAATATATTATATATCTTTTTCTTAATCTGATTTCTTTTCTTTAACCACTCAATCATACATTCAAGATATGCAATAAAACTAAAATAATAATTTGCACCACACAAGACAGAGACCAAATTTGTACGTGAAAACCCATAGTGGAAAAAAACCACGGAGAACAATCTCAAGTATATGAATGAGCACCAACTCAAAATACAAAGTTCGCAAGCACCAACTTGCAGGAACACCAACCCCTTTGCCGAGCACCAATATAGCAACTATTTGTGAGCACCAACCCCTTACAAAGATTCGTGAGCACCAACCCACAGAAGCACCAACCCCTCTTGTGTATAAAACACAACTATCTCTCAATGTTGCTTACTCAACAAATGATAGAACTCTATAATATCTCCTGCTTTTCTCTCTTCGAAAACAAATACAAACCATGCACTCTCTTGCATATTACAAATGGCTTTTCAAGCCTTTATTTATAACTTTTTCCTCTTCTTCTTTGGCCGCAATGGGTGTAGCAAGAAAGGGGTGTGATGGGGTCACCACATTAGTATGACATGGATCAACAGGTTGTTAAGCACGAAATATACTGAGAAGGAGGTGAATCAGTATATTATATATCTTTTTCTTAATCTGATTTTTTTTTTTTAACCACTCAATCATACATTCAAGATCTCCAATAAAACGAAAATAATAATTTGCACCACACAAGAGAGAGAAAGACACCATATTTTTACGTGAAAACCCAAAGTGGGAAAAAACCACGGAGAACAATCTCAAGTATATAAATGAGCAGCAACTCAAAATACAAAGTTCGCAAACACCAACTTGCAGGAGCACCAACCCTTTTGCCGAGCACCAACACAACTATTTGTGAGCACCAACCCACAGGAGCACCAACTCCTCTTGTGTATAAAACACAACTATCTCTCAATGTTGCTTACTCAACAAATGATAGAACTCTACAATATCTCCTGCTTTTCTCTCTTCGAAAACAAATACAAACCATGCACTCTCTTGCATATTACAAATGGTTTTTCAAGCCTTTATTTATAGCTTTCCAAATAACCTTTGGCTTTCACCCTTTGTGACCTTTCAATCCTCATAGAAAATGGCACCAAACTTGCATGACCCTTCGTATCCTTGCATTTGAAAAGTCATATGGTGACCCTTCATAAGCAAAAGCGTCATTTTCTCTTTTGTCTTTATCTTGGTGACTTTTCGTATTTCTCACAGTGTCCCTTCATGGAAAAATGTGCCATACCTCTTTTATCTTCACATGGTGACTCTTGAAATTCCTCAAGATGACTCTTCATGAAAAAATGCGTCCCATTCCTCTTTCATCTTTTACCCCATGACTCTTTGACTTCTCCATGGGCCCTATTTTGACTTATATGCAACCAAAAATATATTCATTAATATTAAATAAATATTAACACACATTAGCCAAGATATGAATATTAAAAACACCATTAAATGCAATGGGGCCTTTATCACCAATAATGCTAGACCTTTGACATCAATGATGATATTTCCAACACAAGTGTTGATCCATTCTTTCTAAAATGATGCTTCGACCTTTGTCCTACAATGGCATGTGTCTTCTTACTCTTTGACATATGCAAGGATTTTTACCTCTGGCAAGCCCTTTTCTGGGTTTCCATATATGCTTGGCCCACCACAAACTTTGATTCCAACGCCAAAAATCGCACACAAATGGGCTTTCACCCGACTATACGAGTTGTACTTATAGCTACACTCTGAACAAATCCAATAAAAACACTCTCCACCTGGTATTTGTTCTAATATTGTCACATACTTCCAAAGGGGCATTCGCGGATCAAATCCGAAGGCTATCCTTTGGCCCACTAAACTAGCACTTGCAGCCTAGGACATTCTGACAAATCCCTATAGTGCTGGTAAAAAATAAAAATGTTGCTATTAAAATTTAGAACTTAATAATGCCTTTGGTATTTGTTGAAATAATGGTTAAACTTCAAAAAATAACATAAAAAAAAATTAAAATTAAAATTATTTACAAACAACAACAAAAAAAACCACAAAATTGAAAACTTACCTTAAATCAACAAATCCCCTTCCTTGCAAGCTCCTTAGCGCCAAATAGGTAGACGTAATGGTGTAGATTTAGCACAAGGAAGAAGTTTCAAGCTTATGCAATTGAAAATGAACAAGAGTGAACAAATGTGCAATGAGAGGTAGAAATGCAATGAAAGGTAAATTTGTTGTTATCTTTTGATAAAATGAGTGTGAATGTTGCTTTTAGGGTTGGGGATCCACTTTAGTTTGTTTTTAATTGTATTTTGAAGTCCATGTTTGATTTTTCATTGGGCGAAATTGAAAAAAAAAAATTTTAAAAAAGTTTTTTGGGCAGGAAACGCCATGGAAATGCCCAGGGTATATTTGTAGGCCTGTGGATATGTCCCAAGTCCTATATGGGCGTATTTGCAGGCCCAAAGACGTACCCTCGGCATTTCCCTTTTGTTTCCCCAGCATATATGAACCCGGAGGCGTTTCGTTTTTGTTTTTGGGGCCTGTAAGGGCATATCCAATAACGTAGAAAATAAGTTAAATAACCACAAAACATACTCATAATTCAATGCCAAATATCATAATATTCAATGGTCAAACTTAGATTAGTCTTATAACAAGTACATAGTACAATGTTACAATGTATGGACAAAAATAAAGAAAAATCAGCAAATTCATTATTCACTATATTCATATTCATCTTCAACTACGATGTCTTCATCGAGAGTGTTTGTGTGAAAAGGGTTCTTGCCCAAACTAGTTTTACCTTAGGGTTCCTTTCACACTTCTTCACTTTACGTTTACTTAGGGCTTAATAGTGTGCACGTGTTTAGTGCAAAATTATGGGTTTAATAGTGTGCACGTGTTTAGTGCACAATTATGGGCTTAATTATGTGCACGTGTTTAGTGTACAATCTAGTCATTCTCCACCATGAGTGACTTATACATGGCTTACACTATGGGTTGTCCAACCCCACTTTGGTGTGTGCACATATTGTTGACATACCCACTATGGGTTGTCTACCACTTTGGTGTGTGCACAATGTTGGCATACCCACCATGGGTTGTCTACCACTCGCTTTCCTATATATTGAGCACTCTAGTAGTGTATTTGTAATTTTGGAATGTGGAATAATAGAATGCAATCAATGAATTTATGCATTTGCAATTGTCTTGCACATGGTTTCACATTCCTTGTAGAATGCAATTTATTCTTCAAGTTCGATTTCTTTGTAAGAGTGCATCTGCTAGGCCTTAGAATCCTATGTAGGCTATATCAACCAAATCTGACAAAGAGCATCATCATGTGGTTGATTAGAACCACAAGCAGTACCAGTGCCACTCCCACTAGCAGCTCCACTATGCAAATCGCGTGAAGCACCATCTAACTCCGTGTCAAGCAATGAAACGTAAACAACAAAGACATCCAAGTCAGTAGTCTTTGGGTCCACATCCCAACACTTAGTTGCCATTTCCTTGTAATCAGTTTGTTTGTGTGTGAGAACACACAAGTTGGAATGCACATAGACCAAATCCTCTACCTTTTTCGCTGCCAACTTGTTGCGCCTAACTAAATGAACAAAGGTGTAGGTACCCCAATTCCGCTCCGCTGAGGAGGAACTTGCAACCTATTGAGGCAAGCTACAAAGACAATTAAAATTTATAAAATTTAAAAGTTAAAATAAAATGTCGAAAAGAACGCTAGAGAGTTTTAAAAAAATAAAATCTTACTTGTAATATAATTTTTATTGCAAGTCATTGGAGGTGGGTGGATGTTTGCCTATGGAGGTACCACCACATATGAGTGTCCTTGTACTTGTCACAAAGAGTGCCAAGGGAGTGACCCATGGAGATTATGAAATGCCCAAACTCTCCCGTAACTATCTTCTCCTTTTAGATCAGGCAAGAGTCTAGAGAATGTCCTCTTATATCCCTCACTAACCTCAACATCCCGATATGGTAAGACCCTCTTGGGCAAAGAAAGGATCTTTGAGCTATAGTATTTGAGAGTCAAGGCAAGAGCAACAGAATGCAATGGGGTGGTCATTTTGATCCACCTTTCAATGAGATGTAATTACACTTCTTTGAAGAACCTCTCTGTAAAATCATGCTCTTTGGCATTTATGATGGACATAATCTTCACAATCATTGAGTCGATTCCATCATAAATCTCACTCAAATATGGATGATCCATATCCACAAATCTCAACATACTCAAGATGGGGTCGATAAAACTGAGCAAATACTCGACATGTTCCCACCACACATCAAGAATCCACCATTTCACCTTTGTGACCCTCTCATTGTTTGTCTGCTTCCATACACTCCAAAGATTATTCATAACCATGTTGCTCAATGTCTCACGCACCTTGACGAGTCGTCTCAAGAAGAGTGTGTGAGGCAAACCAAGTCTCAGCAACCTAATATGAAACTAAAACAAATGTTCAAAAATAAAAAATTTACAAATTACAAACTTACAAAATTAAATTAAAAATATACATGATTCACGAATGATTAAAAAAAATTACCTTAAACAACTGCAACTTCAAGAAGGCCCTAAAGATGCCTTGGGACATGTGATGGTTGCATATGAACATTTGGATCTCACTCACCTCCTCAATGACTTGTTTGATCCAGTCAATTTTGGTCCCCAATTTTTGCAACATGAGGTTAAGGAAATGAACGACACAAGGTGTCCAACATATGTACCCATATGTTGTCTCAACCAACATGCCCACAACTTTGCAATTTTTTGCATTGTTTGTTATAACTTGGACAACAATTTGAGGCCCCACCGCCTCAATGGACTCTATCAAGATGTTGGCAACGAATCGTGCATCCTTCAACTGTCCCTCACAATTAACGGCCTTCAAAAACATTGCCCCTTTAGGGCACATTGCAAACACAATAATCAATGACCTATTTGTCGTATCTGTCCATCCACCGAAAACGATGGACACCCTTGTTTCGATCCATGAACCCCTGATGGGGTTCAATGCATCTTCAATACCCATATGTTGCCTCAACCAACATGCTCACGGCTTTGCAATTTTTTGCATTGTTTGTTACAACTTAGACAACATTTTGAGGCCCCACCGCCTCAATGGACTCTATCAAGATGTTGGCAACGAATCGTGCATCCTTCAACTGTCCCTCACAATTAACGGCCTTCAAAAACATTGCCCCTTTAGGGCACATTGCAAACACAATAATCAATGACCTATTTGTTGTATCTTTCCATCCACCGGAAACGATGGACACCCTTGTTTCGATCCATGAACCCCTGATGGGGTTCAATGCATCTTCAATATGGTTTCTTTCTTTTGTCAACAAGGTGGTGTGCATCTTCTCATGCCCTGGGCTCGTGAACCATTTAGGGGCATCATTGATAGATCTCACCATATTCAGCCAGTATGGTGATCTAACAACATTAAATGGCAGCCCACATGCCTAAAACACAATGCACAATGCTCTGCTCTGCTATGTCCTGGGAATGATTCTGGAATGCCCCTTCCAATGGCCCCAAATCTTTTGTTGTCTTGCTACTAAGAGATGAATCCTCTTCCTTTGTGGCCACGACAGGTGTATAAAGAAATGGGTGTGTTGGGATCACGACATTAGCACGAGATGGGTCAACAGATGGCTCAGTAAATGTAGATCATTTATTTCTCAAAAGATTCTTCAATCATTGCCCAACAATGGCATCTATTTTTTCTTGCTCTTTGATGTATGGAAGGATCTTTAACTATGTCAAGCCCTTTACTGGCTTTCCATTTATTTTGACCCACCACAAGCTTTGATTCTAGCATAGGAAATCGCACACAAATGGGTTTTCACCCAACAGTTACGCTCTAAGCAAAGCCAAAGAAAACACCCTCTACCTAGAATTTGTTCTAACATCCTCACATACTTCCAAAGGGGCCCTCGCGGATCAGCTTTGGAGGCTATCCCTTGGCCCACCGAACTAACACTTGCAGCGCAACACATTCTAGCAAATCCCTATAGCCCCGGCCCCCTAGTAAAAAAATAATAATATTCCTATTAATTTTTAAAGCATTTGGCAATTGTTGAAAGAATGCTTAAAAGCATAATAAAAGAAAATTAAAACTAGTTACAAATAATAGTTTAAAAACTATTAAAACCAAAGTTTTAAAAAAAATATTTAAAAAAATTAAAATATAATAGTTAAAAAACAATTATAAATAAACACTTATACAAACTATTGTTAAAACCAAATTAAAAAATAAACTACATAACTTTGTGCATTGGCCTTCGTCATTGGTGAGTCAGGTTTGTCGCAGTTCACTGAGGCTTAAAGCTTTGACTCAAGTTGGACAGAGGACGTAGTGGGGACTAGACTTGAGGAGAACGCAGACCAATGCCCACTGCAAAGGTAGAAATAGTGACAACAGTGGCATGGTTCGCATTTGCATTCACAACAGAGAAATGGCAACAGCGAGTGAAGAAGACTGACGGGTATGAAATATCCCTTTTTTATATTTTATCAAAATTATGATTTTTTAATAATTTCTCTGAATATCAATGCTGATATAGACCCTAAATAATAATAAATCACTGAAATGTGCAAAACTGAAAATACCCAACTGAAATTTTTATTCAAATATGTTGAATATGAATTTATTACATCAAACCCTAACCTGAAACTGCATAAAAAGCATGAAATCTGGATTTTTACGAAAACCCTCGCTAAAAGAGGAAGTTTGGAAGTACAACACCCTGCTAGAAGGTAGGGCAAATCCCTGGCAGCAATAATAAACTCCTATGAGTGTGATGTTAGCAAAAATTTCCCTAAAAAGAATGACGCCAACGCTGGAAGTGTACTAAAAGGGGTACGGCAAACTATAATTGTAGGTACAGCAGTGAATAGTGACACCATGAATAGTGATGTCAAGCTGAAATGTCACTTCAGGGTAATATTTTAATAATTTTTTGAAGTATTGCAACCACATATATAGCGATATATCAGCCTCTTTGTACTTGTGTGATGGATTTCCTCTGAATCTAAAAGCTTTGGTGTAATCCATGAATGGAATTACCAAATGGGTTTGGGTGTTTTCATCCCCAACCCTGTGCACATGAGGGTTGATGTCCTCTTTGTAAAATGTTGAAGTTGCCCCAAATTTTCAAAACAAGGGTTTTGTAAAAGTGTTCGAATGAATGGATGATTGACCCGTCACTTTTTTCAATCAATTCTTTTAATAAGCTCTCTTCATCCAAAACCCTAAAAGTAATTAATATTAATTTTAATTGAATATTCACATTTTTCCATCCTTATAATTACTAATTACCTTTTTGGCCATGTATCCAATATTTGTTTTTTGGTCTCATTCAATAATTATACACTATCCCTTTCTTTTTCAAGTTATAACTTAAAGTACCTTTTTAGACAACTAAATGAATTATTATAATATTATTTCCCTTTTTAATTCCCCCTTAGCCCACAAGAAATAAAAATAGACTTTGGGTCCTTCGATTTAATTAATTCAAAAAAAAAGATATTACAAGGCAAATGCATTAATTAGGTCGAGATAATAGTTTAGAATGTTTTTAATTTTTTTTTTAAGTCCACATTTTACTTTTTGTTAAACAAAATTGAAAAAAAAATTAAAAATCCGTTTTTCCCTACAAATATGCAAGGGATACAAGCAAGGTACACCCTGCCTCTTGCGGATATGTTTGGGGACGTATCTGAGTGCATTCGTAGGGGGCAGGGCATATCCTACCTATCTCCCCTGCGTATCGCTCCAGTATTCCTACCCGTTTGCGTATCATATCGTATTAGGTGCCCTAAATAGTAGCACCCAGTAATGTAGGTTGTAACTAATACTCTTGGTTGGGAGTTATGCCCCCCTTTTTTTGGTGCCTTTAGCTACTTGTGTGGACTTTGGACTTGTTTTTATATTTTTTTGTTCGGTTATCCTTTTGGTTGCATACTCTTTGTCAACTTTGAATACAATATTAAAAAAAGATGAGTTAGTTTGTGATGTAGGAACAATTGATGTTTGTGATGTACTCCATGGGCATCCATACATGCATAGTCGCTAGTGTGTACAGCACCAATCCTTGGAGAGTATTGTGTCAATGGGTAGTAAGAGATATCCAATTCATGAAGTGATCCAATGCTTTAATCATGCCACACCAACTGCCAAGAAGATTGTGCCATACAACTATGCATATTCAACATTCAAAACTTCACCTCCTATTGACCTACGACCTAGACCAAGCTAAGATAGGTCAGAATCTGGAAACAATGTATACACAAAATTGTTCTATACCAATGTACATACTTGTCAGAGCAGGTCAATGCCCACAACAAGCAAAATGGTTCACAGGGTATCAGCGAGAAGCCAAGGATCCACCCCTACTTCCTACACTTAACACATGTGAGACTATTGCTTTACAAGGAGGGGCAACTGATTCAAGAAGATCTCCCAACTTCAATTCCAGTAACAGTGCAAACTCTGTCCTCACAACTTGCAGTTCCAGCTTAGTGGTCTGCGGTACCCTAGAACAACCTCCTAAGGTTCATGGTACCTCCAAGATCATCATCCCATCTCCAACAGATGCAACACACACTCTTGTAGTGGCATAGTGCAATCTGTGCAGATTGGAATTGGCGCACACATGCGTGTGCCAAACCTTTTGCAGTTTATACCTAGAGAATCAACAATTGCCCCTGCCCTCCTTCCAACAAGCTTTTCCAGATTTACCTACTTAGTCCAAACATATCTCCTATGGCCATTATCAAGTTATGTATTTGCTCCTGCATGATGGGGCACTACTAGAGACATACCAAAATACTTGTTGAGATAAGGTTGCCATTGTAAGACTAGTGAAGAAAGGAACACCTATCCCATGGGGTAAGCAAATATATAAGACTTTTATATAACACTTAAGTTGCTCTTATTGTGGCACAAAATATGGGTCTTGGTTGAAGAAAATACAAGCAAACAAATGAGACCAAGGTATAAAGGAACAAAGTGATGACCACAGCAAATTACTTGAAATTAAATGGGAGGGGAGTGCCCATCCCTGCGCATCCCCGCCCTGGGGAAAAAACCCAAAAATTATTTTCTAAGAGTAAAGAAAATGAATATAGTCAAATATACCTCGTGTTCTTTCTGTCATATTTACTTGATAAGAAGAAATGTATGAAAGGTGAGTTGTTGGGACATCATTTTTTAATAGTCATCGCTTAAGTACCTACAACTCGAATAGATCTTAATAAGGGGAGTTAATTGAATACTAAGCATAAAGTAGAAAGTCAAACTTGCAAAAGAGATCAGATATCCTTTAGTGCCCAATAAAAACATGTAAATTGAAGAAAAGGAAGATTTTGAGGATGACATCCTATTAAGACATCAGTAAGTGATTTAGGAAGACGTTCTCTTAGAACATCCATATATGATGAAGATGTCTTGTTAGGATGTTCATGCATAATGTCATCCATGCATGATGGAAGGGTATGTCATGTTAGTCCTAGAAGAATGTTGGCATAAGTGGAAATGAGATGTATGTACGGTATCTCATTGTTGGATATATGTTGTATGCTTTACATGTTTTACACCCCTTATATAGCATACACCTTGACTAAATTGGGGGGTCCAGATGTATAAATTATTTGGCTCCTTTTTTAGTTGTTTTTTCAGCCCATAGCTTTATACCCATTGTATTGTATGGGTGGTTTCTCAATCCATGGTTGTATACCCATTATATTGTAATACCGGGTAGCAGTTTTATGTATTGAGGTGCTTATATATACTTGCACATGGATTAGAATTTAGCATTACTGTGAAATACATTATTGTATTGTGAACGGTTGAGTTAATACAGTAAGTTAATATCTCATGTATATCGTGAATGTGCCATTATTTCTCTCTCCTATTATCTAAGATTATATTAGCATTGGTTCTCCAGCATATGTTTATCTATATGTTGCTCTTCAATCATAGGTGATGTCAACAAGACCAAGAGAACCATGTAAAAAAAGTTTGCAAGGGACAAAAATTTGATGTCCATTCCAATTGTCTACATGCGCTCAGTCTGAGCAGATTATATACATCATACACATTACATAGATGAGGTATAAGGTACAACAGCGTAGGTTGTAGTAACAAGTACCAGAAAAATGTTTGAACAAGAAGATGCAAGCTCCAATGCTTGACCAAAATGCTCAAGCATAGAGGGAAGGGTCGATGTTATCCCAATCGTGATGTGATGATGTTTTTGTATTGCATCCACTAGTAATAATAACTTTAATCTTCATATTTAAAATTTGGTCTTCTTAAACTAGGTAATTTACACCTTGAAAGTAATTAAAATTAATTTAAAAATATTTCTCACTATCACTCAAAAGTCTCTCAGCCATCACCTACAACCATACTTTGAGAAGGTATAAAATACATATATGTTTGTGAGGATATAAGGTCTTGAAAGTTGTAGAGGGTTAAATAAGGGTAAAAATAAATCAATAATTGGAAAAAGGACTTTATTTAATTAGTGATTTTTCATTGGGACCCTAAAATTCTAAAATTGCAGTAAGACACCAAGTGATCACCTACAAGTTTACTTAGATAGCTACAATTGGTTTGCAAACTTGTAAAGGGGATGTAATATTTAACAGTAGAATTTGGGTGTAGATATATGTATAAGGTTAAAAATTTAATTTGAAGTTAGATAAACCTAAAGAGAAGGTTAGAAAAGGGTGATCAAAATAAAACTCATTTGAACCCTGTATACACACATGCCTGCCTGCCTAGAGTGAGAGATGCCTACTTTTTTGGAAAAATAAGAGGTAATTGGGAAGAATAAAATAACTTTAAATTTATATTAAAATTTAATTATTACTCCATATGAGATTCAAGGTAATCAAAACTAGTGAAAATTTGGATAGGCCTATTTAGGCCTAGTAAACTTAAGGTCACACACATAAGCCTATGTGTATAGTTGTGACAAAAATTATTTGTTCAAGGTGAAGTGAGAATCTAAGGACATTAAGAAGTGTATTAATATGTAACATAATAATTACACACACAAGTAATTTAATTAGATTATACATTTTTGTGGGATTTTACTCATGTGTTTGTTTTTGTCACCAACTAAATGTGATTCTATATCAATTGATTAATTTATTGTTAAAAACATCGATAGTCTTGATGAGATTCTGACAAGATTAAAGTTAGACTATTATTTTTTGTGGGTTTTTACTCATGGGTGTTTCCATGAGTAGTCTTTTTACCCTAATGACATTTTTCCTCATGTTTTTGGTAATAATGACAAGGCAAGGGAACCCACTTAACTTTGCACACATTCACCATTCCTCCCCCTACTAACAATGCCTATGGTGCTTGTGTGCTAAGTGGGCCCCCTTGTTGGATACCCTTGTTTTTTCATTATTACCAAAAAAACACGAGGAAAATGGCATTAGGGTTATGACTACTCATGGAGGTCATCTAGAGATGACTAAAACACATAAAGAGTAAAAACCCACAAAAAATAATAATCATCTTTAATCTTGTCAGAAACTCATCAAGATTTTTGATGTTTTTAAGTTTTAACAATAGATTAGGCAAATGGTATAGAATCACAAATAGTTGGTGGCTGGTTGCCCCCCAACATAGTTACCAGGAACCCCAGTTTAGGGACAAGGACCGCGTACTAGTTCCCGTACCCACATTTTTTGATGACAACATTTACATACAATTTAGCCGTACCCTTATTCATTTACTCACATAACCTGATTTCAAAGGCATCTCCGCCACGTACCAGTAGCCGTAACCCCACGTCTCCTGGTAACTATGCCCCCCAATCATGGGATTGTACGAGAAACTTTGCAAGGCAGCCTTCCATTCAAAAGCAAGGTTATCATCACGGTATAAGCTCTAAATCTCTCACATAGGTAAAAAACTTGGACACGTATCAATAGAATGCCAATGCATCTATTTTCATTATTGTATGTTGATTGTACTTGTTTGCCCTCTATGTGCTTAGTTGTTAGAATGCTCCACTAAACTTGGGCCAGGGAAAACATTAAAAGCCATTTTGGTAATTGGTATGCAGGTTGCTGATTGGATTTATCAATTACCGGATAAGACACCTTAAAGAAAGAATGGCCGGATCTACACATAAACATACCATCATTCAATGCTCCTCTATTTGCAATGTTTGGTCTTATCCAATCTATAGCAGAGAATGGCTACATAGAAATAAATCAACTAAAACCAGAGCACATGGTATCATAGTTGTCAGACTCTGACTTGGCTCGAAGTCCACTAGAACGATACCTTAATCAAACTCAGACTCAGGCTCACTCAGCAAAAACCTTGGCCAAAACTCATGAAAAGACTCGACAAATTAAAAACTCATTAAATGTAGGACAATTTCACAAAACTATGTTTTTCTTTTTCATACAGCAAGCATTTAGCCTCAAATGAATATTGGTGAGATGGAATTTCACCCTTGCCCACCATTGAAAATCTAAGAGAAAGAGTCGTGAAACAAAACTACAACTGTAAACCCTTCTCCCACAGTGAAAATTTGCTCACAAATTTGTCAATAACACATCATAAAAAATAGATTTTTCACCCTACACCTGTTGTTTGCTCCTGCCCTCACCTGCAAATGCCAAATGATTTAAAAATTTGAGTTTTTCATGGTTTTAAGAGACATTATGTCACTTTTTGAACTAACCCTCGTGAATCCAATTTTGGTTTGTTTTGACTGTTCAAAAGTCAGACTTGCAAGCTTCAGGGTCAACTTGTAGAGTCACACTATTATGCAAGCTATTAAACCAATATAAATTATTTGTATCAACAACCATGGTTGCATGTGGCACGATCACATCCACCATATATGGATTGTACCAACTAAACTCCATTATTCCTAAACCAATGACTTTTTATCTATGACTCATTGATTTCTTAACATTCTTGTGCCTAAGATTTCCTTTTTATATCCTAACATCTATTGTTCAAGTGCTTGTACTCAAAAAGGACCAAACATCACCAAACAACTAACAACTCGCCATTGGAATCTAGAAGAATTCAATTAGTCAACAAATTTACATATATCATATTACACCCATCCATTAGGAACTTTATTTAAGCCAAGTCACCCCTTACATCCTTCAGGACCGTTATTTCTTCTCTCAATTTGCCAAGGCATACAAGGTGTAAGGTCTAGAGGCAATCTGATTAAACAGAGATGGCATCTATTTCAAAGAAAAAAGCTTCTTGTGTAGAAACTTTAATCTAAGAACGAATATTTCAATGACTTGTGCCTTTTGGTCACTGAGTGCATCCCCTAGTCCAGAACTTGAGTGCATCCCAGTTTTTTAAACATCATCTTGCTTGTTTTTTTCCCAGAAGTTTTATTGTATCAATACACTGATTATTATTAAGCTACTATGTATACTTAAGTTTGCCAACCATTTTGTAAACTTGGTCACCTGCTATTGACTGACTCAAGCTATAAAATCTTGTTTGCACTAGATACGTCCTTACAGAATATTAATTTATTGACTGTTTCTAACATGTGGATTTTGGCTTTATTTATAAAGGCAATCTTGGGAGAAGAAAAAAGACATCACAGTTTTGAACTTCAGAACTGTATGGCAGTTTCTCCTTAACAATTGATTATCAACGTTAAAGAAACTCCTTACTTTCAGGGATCCTTTTCATATAACAAACTAAATACATACTAGAACATATCACCTAGATATGTGGTAAAAGAAAAGCTTTGCTCTTAAGAAGTACCAGAACCCTTTAATTGATTTGAATGTCTTTTCAATCAAATAACATAGACTTTTCAAGCCCTTGCTTTAACCTAAAACAAAATCAAACATACATTTCATTCTAACCTAAACCAAAATCAAATAATTTCCAACCTCGTATGCACCCACCAAGACCTTCAGTGCATGCAAGAACTGAGAGAAATGGTCAAAATATATGCAAGAACAGGAAAGCACAACAGGAGAAGAACACGAGAGAAGAATGGAGAGTGTGAGGGACAATAAGGAGAAGATGAGAGAGACGCAGTAGAAAAAATAACAAATATAAAGTTCCAACAAAAATTATATGTTTAACACAAAATAGAAGAAATATGTTTTGTTAAAGTTTGACACGAACAGTTAGTTTCCCTTTACCAGAAGCTGGTAATCAACAGACTTTTTCCATATTATTTGCTACACAAAAGAAGCAATCAGCATGTAATCCAACAACTTCAATCTTGGATATTACTATATACTATTCAAACAACACATAATCCTAAACAGTATACTAAGTTGAAGCACATGAAATTGAGATAACAAGCAATAAATTAATAATAAATCTGGTAAAACAATGATTGTGACCTTGTCTGGTGTTCCTTTTCAGCTTTTTTCCTAGCCACATCTGCAGCTGTAAATCCAAATGTATCAAATTGGGATGAAGCACTAACCTCCTGTGCATTTAATTCCTGCATGAAACATCAATGCATTGAGAACAAAGATATACAAATGTGTTCCAACAGATAAATTTTAATATCACTACACAGTTCATATAGTATTTCATTGGTTTTTAATACATATTAAAACTACAGTTTTGTGCTTAAATCTTGAATGAGAAAACAGAACAATTATCAAATAAATATAGGATCAAGTCATCGGTAGATTTGCATCATGACATAGCATGTGCTTGCATAATTTAAAAAGAAAACGTCATATAGGTAAGAGTTAGCTGTAAATACTTAAAAAGCAATGAGGAAAAGTTCAATCAGAAAATGTCTCTATTTACGGTGCTTCTCTTCTTTTAGTTATCCATTTAAGTATCACCATCCTTCAACTACTCTAAAATATGAAAGTTTAAACTAAATCAACGTCTAAAACATCTGAGTTAACTTGACCATGAATGAAATGTCAACCTTAGTGTAGTGCCCCACAGTATGGCACCTATTTTAAAGAACCATACGGAACATCAATGGAATACCATATTATTATTTTATTTCTCAAAACTTATGTATTTTGATTAGAGGGGGGTTTATAATGATTTTTCGTATTTCAAGCATGTGAAGACAAGTTATATCCCGTGACTTGGGAATGTTCATGGACTTATTTAATTTCTGATGATAAATTTAAAGTTTATCTTTATGTGGCATTTACTAAGCTGAGCATATTCTGATTATTTCATGTTGGATGATGATTTAATTTGTTTATATTGTCATGTCATTATTAGTGATTTATGATGCCATGTTATACCATATAGGTATTGTGATGCTATCTAGTTTATGTGCAGATAACATGATCTATACAACACCAAAAAGGGTTGAAGTGGGTTGCACAGTTCATTAATAGTGTAACTGTAATTGAGTTGACCCACCAATGAAGTGGCTCCAGAAACAGACACCATGAGAAAGCGAAGAGTTAGTAATTGGTTTCTTCTAAACATAGCTTTCCATTAACAGTAAACATGACATACTTTGAAGATGTTGAGTGCGCAGTTAAATTCAGTTGAACGGCCTAACAAACATATTAAATAGACAAAAGTGGTGCCATGTGTTCAAAGCAAAAAGGGAAATCATTTATTGAAAAGCGTATGAAAAGAAAACTTGAAGGAAGAATTGGAAATAGAAAACGAGTTGGAAAAAATAATAAATAGAAATATGTCATTCCCTGCAAAATGTCAGACTAACGTGAGCCTGCAAAAGTCAGAATTAGGAAACCCTCATATTGCCAGAATTAGCCTGCATAAAGCTACAAATGGGAAAGAAGCCCGTAATCACTAAAGGAAAATGTGTCAAGTTCTAAATAAAGGGTATTGGGAGCTGTCAAAAGCCCATTCACAATTTTAAGGGCAAGTCAGATTTTGGCAATCAAGAAAATTTATATAAGAGAAGGGGTTACATGATGGTGGAGGAGGAAACAAGTGGAGAGGGAAAACACATTTCAGATTTGGGAGGAAGGCAACGTGTTAAATGGAAGAAGGGCTGCATGAGATTTGTAGTACTCCTTTTCCTAGAAAACACTAGAAGTGATCCTCCTTAAACATGCCTTCTCTTTTTTTCTGTGTTGCAGGAAACGCTGCCACCCCCCCCTATACATGTTTCCCCTTGGAAATGTTTCCAGTACGGAAACGCTCTGGGTACCTCTTGGAAATGTACCAAAAGTGCCCAAAAACATACCGGAAATGTACAGGTCGTTTCCGAGGTGTTTCCCAGACGTTTCCAAAGGATTCTGGCAGGAGAAAACAGCCGAAATCAAAAAAAAAATTAAAAAATGTAAAACTAGCTCACACCAGACAGTATATAAATAAAATATAACTTAAAGTACAAATTTACATTTAAATAGGGACATCTAGTGATGTCCCTATTTGAATGTAAATTTGTACTTTAAGTTATATTTTATTTATATACTTTCAGGATGTTTGAGAGTGGTTTCAGACCTCTAGGAGCTCTAATGCAAATACTAGGTTTTGGATCCTATCATATTTCAGACTTAGTCAGATTCCAGGGTTTCAAGGTTCCAGACTTAGCCATATTTCAGGGTTTCAAGATTTCAAGGGGACATCATAGGAGGTATGAAGGTTGCATGAAGGGATGTAGGTATGATAGAATAGTATGAGAACATCTCTCGCAAAGTGCCACAAGCCAATCCCATCCCGTTCCTTGTTCACCCCTCAAGGCATACGCTCTGGGAGAAATGCACCGGCAAGCCCCTGTGAGAGATAGTGTCAATAAATGAAGTTGAAAAATTGTGGGAGTGGCATTCATTATTTTGAGGGCAATCTAGATGATTTATTCTAGATTTGAATGTACATTTTGTCTTTGAAGTAATGAATGAATGAACACTATATGTTTATAAGTGTTTTATTTTTTATAGACAAATATTTTCATATTATGTATTTTCAAGTGTTTTACTTAAAAAATGAGTAATATGCATTGTGCGCGTGCGGCGCACACGCACGTGTGTGTACAGATGTATCCACGGCATTTCCAAATCAAGCTTTTTGAAAAATGGCATTTTCACGTACCCGAAACGTACCCATACCATACCAAAACAACATAGTTCTTTTGGATCTTTTAAAGGTACTTGCAAGTTATGATTTCCGTTATATTTTGAATGGATATTGATGTAGTTGTATTGTATTATGAATAATTTTTTACTTTGTTTCATTCTTCCTTCTTCTCTTTGTTCCTTTGTTTTTCATCCTTGGAAGTGAAGCAAAAGAGAGGAAGAAGTTTTCCCAGATGAAAACACCGACTCTGGACGTATTTTTTTAAAATTTGTTAAGCTTAGAGGCTTCCACTTTGCTTTGAGGGAGGAGTGCAAAATCTGGCCTGTGGATTCTGCGTGTTATATATGGGAGGGGAGCAAGCCATGTTAGCATCCCTTATTAGTTTGAGCATTGAGTGATGGGGTCAAACTCAACCCAGAGCCTGTGGGTACCAGGTATGAGTGGGACAAGTCATACTGGTATTGTTTCATCTTACAATCATATATTGTTTTATTTTTGTTGGGTATGGGAGGACAACTATAGTACAACTTGTGCCTTCTTTCTATTTGGGAAAGGGTTTTCTATTTGACACATCACTTGGCTTGTCTAGTGGCTATTATTGATATTTATTTACTTGATGCTATGAAGATTGAATATATTTTATATTCTAATTGTGAAAGCTTCACTTTCTGCTTTTGAAAGCTTCGATTCTATTTGCAAAATATTTTTAAGTTTGATATTCTATTTGGAAGTTCTATGTGCTTCATTACTTTCGGCACTTTGTGCCATTCTGCCTGTTCATTGATTTATGCTTTATGCATATTCCCTTGATCCTCAACCTGATAAAATGAGCTGAGAAAGTGTGTGCCAAGATGAGCATTGAGTATCCACCAGTGTGACAAGAAGGGCAGTGGTTTTCAAAGAGTATAGAGTAAAGGGCAACAAGGTTTGGGATATCATTTGGAATGGGACGATTTTCTGAACAACAAAGAGCAGAGATTTCCTATTTACCTCTTATAGTCCCCTGCGCCGGGTGGTTAAACAACAACACTCTTCTCAACCTTCGTATGGGCAGAAGACACCAATGGCAAACCGAACTCCAGTTTCAGCGCACATATCTTCTTGCCTTATTCGTTGTCAAGTTTATATTCTATTTTAATTTGAAATGAGGAAAGGAATGGAAACATTAATTCCTGTTATGTATTTATTTGATTGGATTCTCTTAGGAGAAGGGCAAATCTTGTTTTCTTTCGGCTATAGAATCTTATCGTGGTTCAATTTATTGCTGGAAGTGAAATCTTTGTTATATAATTTTGTGAGGAACTACAGAAGTCATTGAGTTATAATTTACTCTGAATGAATTAAACACATTTGTGGTTTAAAGCTAGAAAGAATGTTTAGAGATGTAAGCTTCATTCAATGTCCTGTATTTGAGAGAATTTTGAGTTCTCGCAAAAGCGACATCCTTTTTAGATCAGTAGGTCAAAATGACCATGAGATCACAATTTTTTTTTCGAAAAGCCAAGACTTGCTGAGGTCATAATTTTGTCACATGGACTTGTAATTGAGTGCCACTTTTTTTGAAACCATATAATTTTTCAAGTGGAAACCAAAGGTTTCATCAGATTTTAAATTGGATGAGGTATCCCCGAGGCAACCACTGGTTGAAGCACACAATGTGATATCGCAAAGACGATAACTTCATCATCCCAAATCCAAATCGAATTCCATTTTTTTCAATTTCATTATTTTTTTGGGAGGGATCCAATGGTGGAGTCAAATGCCTCATATAGGGTATCACCTAGGCCATTATTAAAAGGTGTTTTGGGTGGTATTCCATATGCCCAGAAAAACAATTTTGAAGTATCACTACAGCGACACCTCCATGTAGAAATTTGTGTGATGTTTTGGGGGGTAGGTATTTCGGATGCCAAGAAACAAAGATAAGAAAATATATATATATTGATGTCCACAAATGACCAAAACTAGGTCAACGGGACTTGTGGATACAAAAATTAACAATAGAAAGTTCAAGAAAAAGAGAATCCATAAGACAAAGTAAAGCAATGTGCCACTAACAAAGGTGGTAATGGAACCAATACAAATAGCAATGAAAGGCAAACAAGAGCCCCCAAAAGCATGTACCGATGAAGACTGAAAGACCTCATCAAAAATCTTTGTATGTCCCTGAAGTGGGGGAGTCGTCTGACCAACAAAGGTGGCAATGGAACCAATACAAATAGCAATGAAAGGCGAACAAGAGCCCCCAAAAGCATGTACCGATGAAGACTAAAAGACCTCATCAAAAATATTTGTATGTCCCTGAAGTGGGGGAGTCGTCTGACCCATCATCAATCACTGTGAAAAGATTTGATAGTGCTTGCCAACAAGTACCCAATGTTAGAGGGGTCAGGTTGGAAGATCCTAGGGGAGAGCAAAGAACCTCTAGAATCTCCCCTAACATCCAAAGCTGATGAATTTCTCGTTGTACAAAAGAAACTCGTAATGTGAATTTACCCCTATGGTCTAAGGGGCGGCCGGTAAGTAATAGATGCATGTCACCAAAAAGGGGGCAAAGCCAAGCCGGCAAGAAGCAGAGCCACAGTGCTGACGAAGAGCAGATTCGGGGATCTAGGTAATTTAAGTAGTGATGGTAAGCTAAGAGAAGCGTCACCTAACAAATCTATCAGCTTTGATGTGTGATGCATCGATGTCCAAAGGGAGCTTAGTGTTGCCAATCGCCTAATTGGGTTGGAAGAAAGAGGTGATCAACATGGCAGCTCTAGAGCCTCTAGGCTCCACCTGTAGGGATCTATGTTGGAGGGTGACGACTTCACAAAGATAAATAGCCAAGCACCGTTGGTTTGGATATCTAAAGAAAGTAGATAGAGTGTTAGTTGAGTCCCTATAGAGGCAGTGATATATTCCCCAGATCTCATAGTAAATGGAGCATTTGAAAATGAAATGTTCCTCGGTCTCCACCTCCTAGAGGGAGCAAAGACAATAGATTTGATCCTAATGGAGAACGTGGTGATATGTTTCAACCCATAATTGGTGAGAACACACTCTCATCTGGCCAAGGGGAAACCTCAAGCCGTGGGACCAATGGCATTGGAAATAGTGAGGGTGACAAATAATACCATCCACTACTTGTAAGAAATGTTTGGCGTAGAAAGCAAGCTTGGGGCTGAGGGGCTCAAGGAGGAGATCCAAGTGGCCTAGATATAGTGTTTGTGGATGTCCTCTCTAGCAGCTCTAGTGATGACGTTCTTTGTGCGAAGGAGCCTAGGGATGGCATCTAGGGAATACATGAAAGGGGGTAGCCGATCAATAGAGATGCCAACTAAAAGGAGCAATCTAGTCTTAAGTAAAAATAGTGTTGGCATCTAATGGGGACTACTAAAGCAAACCTCTCCGAAGGGCAAAGTGCTAAGTATAGATATCTCTCATGACCAGACACAAAGTCCCCCAAGGACCTGAGTCTATGGATGTAGAAAGTATGCTTGAAGATAGTCTCAATGCGTAGCGGCTAGGTGGCAAATTCAGCTTGGACAATGTGTTGGAGCATTATCCGCTTTCAACGGATCATGCGTTGTAACATGAGAGTCTGGACCCTCTCAAAACAGGGCCAATCAACGGCCTCCAAGATAGGTCCCCACACCTCTGAACCATATAAATTTGTAGGTTTTGATGATTGCATCAAAAAGGCATAACTTGGAAGGGATTACTTGGAAGTGAATCCGGAAACACTGACGTTCTAAGGCAAAAAGAGAGGCATAACCCTTGCAAAGGCACGAATGCGAGACAAAGTTCATGCTAAAGCATGGACCAGAAAATTGGACCCCCAAATAAGTGTAAGCCGATGTGATCTCTAGAAGTTCCCCTTTGTAGAAAAATTGGAATCTGGAAAGAGGGTGCTTGGAGATATTAAAGATCATAACCTTAGTTTTACTAAGGTTGACCATAAACTGTCGGAGTTCACAAAAACGAGCAAGAGCATCAAGTTGTCGTTGTAAGGCCTTGGCAAAGTGTGAGAGGAGAACAAAATCATAGGCAAAAAGAAGGATGGCTATAAGCACCTCATGCAAAATATAGCCATCATCCATATGGGTATGTTCTCGAAGAAACTCCTCCAACTCATCAATGTAGATGTTGAATAGGGTCTGTGAGAGAGGACATCCTTGCTTGACCCCAATGGTACTATTCCCAAAGTTAGAAAAACCATGAGAAGTACGAAACTACCCAATAATTGTCTCATAAATCCTCCAAGTGACGATAATCAAAAAATCTGGAATGTCGATATCTCTCAACTTCTGGAAAGTAGGTGTCTTAGAATCGAGTCAAATGCTTTATTGAAGTCAACAAAACAATAAACGACCTTGGAACACCTGTGACGAGCTTCTTCAATAATAGCCCGAAGTGTAAAGATGTGGTCGATAGTCTAATAATGCCTTCTGAAGCCAGCATGCCCCTAGCTCTGATATTATTCCTTTCCAACTACTCTGACAATTGCATGTCTAACACTGTGGCATAAAGTTATGAAAATGCATGCCCAATCATAAAGGTCCTATAGTTGCCAACAATAGAGAGATCTCCAAACTTATGAATAGGGTGAATAATGTGTTGGGACCATGATTGAGGGAAACTTGAATATGTCACCTTATTAAAGAGTGTGGCAAGGGGGAAGACAAGAGAATCCACACCATATTTGATTAGCTCAGCTTTGAGACCTTCACAACCAACTGCTTTGTCGGTGCACAATTTCTAAATAGCTCTCTTGATAGAATACGTGGAGAAAATTGAGGTAGATGGTGGAGTAAAGGCAGTGGCAGTAGGATGGACTAGAACATCATAGAGGGAACTAGCATGGGAGACCCTTGCTTCGGGGGTGATGTCGGAAATTTTGGTTTTTCTCAGGAGAAGAGTACGCCAAAAAGTCTTAGGTGAGTGGTGGAGATCAACAAGGAGTATAAGTCGTCTAGATGCAAGAAACTCTCGTTTCTTACGTCGGAGAAGACAACAGCACTCCCTACAGATGGTGGGTATGGAGGGAGGGTCATGGGCTAGGGAAAATCGAAGTCTTTGATGAAGATATTGCTTCAGCAACACCATGTAGGAAATTGTGTTCGATTTTTTTGTTGCAATTTAGGATGCTAAGGAAAACAATGTTGAGGTATTGAGAGGTGCCACCTCTAGGCAAAACAATTGTGAGGCATCGCTACAGCAACACCTCTATGAATAACTTTGTAATAAATCACTACGGCAAGACCTCTATGTGGAAAATTTTGAGGTATCGTTGCGGTAACAACTCTAGGTAGAAAATTGTGAGGTATTATTGCAGCGACACCTCTTTGCAGAATGTTGAGAGGTATCACTATGGAAACACCTCTATGTAGAAAAATGTGAGGTATCACTATGGTGACACCTCCATGTAGAAAACTGGGAGATACTGCCAAAGCGACACCTCCATTGCTAGGTATCGCTAAGGTGACAACTCTGTTGCTAGGTATTACCATGGAAACACCTCTATTGTGTGGTATTGCTGCAACAACATTGTATGGGAAACTTTTTGGTCTGCAATAACCATGTTTTAAGAACTAAAATTATGGTCCTCTAGTGAAACATAAGATAGATGAGATAATGATTCTTTATGGCATCATGGAAGCAAGACCTTGTCAAATGCCTAAGTATAAAATGGATGACACATGTCAATGATAATCATGCCATGTGAGATATAGATGGAAAGGATATTATGAAGACATAATTATATTCAAAATAAAAGGGATCTTCGAAGAAAGAATTATCATCATGACCAATGTCTATGTTTTTACAAGAAAAAAATACTTCGTATTTTTGCTATCAAAGTGATTTAGGTGTTTTAATTTGGTAGCACTGTGGGGATGCTACACTTAAATTGTGCTTGTGAAGCAAAATCTATATGCACCAATTGTTTGGAGCTATGTGGACTTTGCAAACATGTTCCATGTGGATATTTGACCATTAGTGAACAACAAATTTCTAATTTTTCTAATGCTGACAACCATGTATTTATGAAAATTTAATTGAAATTCCACTACTACATGCTATCAATGTTCTCATAATCAATGAGAATTGCATTTTTAAAGCAAAACTCACATGTTTCTCAAAGCACCTCTAAATTATGTAGGATTCTAGTCAATTGGAGTTCTACATTCCTCCCAACTAGTGTCCACTGAAAATACAACTACTTTCAAGCATGCGAATCCAAATTTTCAAATTATTCCTAGAAGACACCTCCGGATTCCCAATTTCTTTATCTTTATCATCTTCACTTTCAATAAACATCAAAAAAGTCAAGATGCACTTCTCCAACATACCATTTAGCATCTTTAGATTCTCACATAGATCACAAGACATTGTTAGTGATTGTACTTCTAGTAGCAAACTCATAAAGTATTAGCCTTATAAACATTTAAGTGATGGATCCACACATAGTTCAAATACTCAGCAATTAATCGGCAGACTAGCGAGTACTCACAAGTTTTTAAACCGAGTAACCCATCCATGGCTCACTTGCCAAGTCTTTGGCAGTTACTCGTTGAGAACTTACGAGTCCACAGAGAAAACTTGGCAACCAAGTTTATATTTATAAGATAGTGACAAGTAAAGTAGGTTGCCAGCCACGGGTTATATTCATTAAATATTCTAAGTTCACATTATGGGGTATAAAAATTTACATCTACATCTTTATATTACAAACTCTTAACTTTAAGTTTATTTCATAAATATAACATCAAGGATGTTTGGGAGTAGTTTCAGACCTCTAGGAGTTATAGTGAACCAAATAGTTTTTAGAGGATCCCTTTAGATTCAAACTTAGCCAAATTTCAAGACCGTTAGCACACTTCCAACAATTTTTCAGCTGCCATGAAGTGATTATAATCAGATTTGAAGGATTTATCGACAATTGCAGTTCGATTTGCAAGGTCAAAAGTCTCAATGAAATGTTTAAATGGACACAACTCGGCTTAAAGACTTGATGGTGCATTTATTCCTAAGGAGGATGGTTTACCTTCCAATTTGAGGGCAATGAATCACGTGAAGAAGTAGAAATTTTGACAGATTTGTAATTTTCTATGATGATGATAAATCATCATATGCTATTATGATGTGCATAGTACTCTTTTTTGTTTAAATCTAGTAGAAAATAGACATGCGTTCTCTATATTCATTTCTTATGGTTATTACAAGTATTTTACATGTTATTTAAGTTTAATTTATGAACTAATATATTAGCTGAGTTTTTACCAATCACGAGACCAAGTCAAAAATATTGGGATGCCAAGGTTTGGCCAAGTCAGAGTTTTAGAACTATGGTTCTACCATATTCATATTTCTATTTATAAACCTTAATCAATTGCCCTTTCGTCTATTCCTTGGATGCATAAGATCCCGTTTTAAATGTTGGTAATGTAATCTATTGTCTCAACCAAAATGTTCATGATCTGCTACAAGTTCAAAAAAACCCTCTCATGGACATGATTTACTGATGCTTCATTGGATCCCACTTGTCTACTTGTTCCTTAGATGCTTAGCTATCACGTCAGCACATCAAATTGTAGTCAAGTTGATCATTTGAGGCTTCGGGGCCATCTATTGATCCCTTTATTGAAGTTCTTGTCCAGACAATGATTCTTGATCTTGAGAGGTTCGCCTTCTAGAACATCTGTACCCCAGTGCATACTTGGAATTCATCTTCCCTGTGACTACTTATGATGCATGCAACCTGCTTACACTCAAGTTCTCTTACTAGATGTTGTTCTGCTTGCATTCTGTCAGTCACCGATGACTGAAAGCTTTCAGATGCCCCACAAATAGTAATCTTACTTAGCATTCTCTACTGAGATTCTGATCAGGAACATGTGCCACATCATGCATTGCAGCTTGTGGCTCTTCCAAACTCAAAACCTCTGCAACACTGCAATCCGTCCTCAACACTCTTTGTGGTCTATTCTAGGTAAGGTATTGCATTAAAAAACTTGTGTTCAGCTAATTCTCAAGATAGCATTGGTTGATTCTAAATTTAAGTTTGTCTTAACATAATTATTTTGAGATGATGACGCTCAAAGGTTCAAATGCTACCCCATGCTTGTTAGAAAATCCTAGCTCAAAGCTTGGGTGTGGACAATTTCTCCAGTAAGAGGCACACAACAGTCGCTTATCACAGTGATTGCGATGACCCATGTATTACACCTGATCACATGAGCGATCACTCCAGCCCAGCGTACAGTAAAAAGAAAATAATCTCACTTTTGAATATCTGACAAGACAGTTTTCTCTACCCAATTGAATTTTAGCAATTTTAGCACTAACATGGCTCCTCTTAAGGTATTTTCATGCTTGTGTGAGCCACTTTTGTCCAATGGGTTCTATAAGAATCCACCTTCTTTCCTCACAATGTAAACGGACATCATAACTCGGTTATCTTAACATGCCATCAATAATGCAGATAATATATCAAGAAACCTCAATAAATCTTCTCACAGGAACTCCTGATCTTTGGGAAACATACATGATATTCTTTGTTGCACGATTAACATCCAGCTGCACCATTACACATATTCAAGGTCACAAGTAACATCATCATCATCCTCATATAATCCACATACACGTCTTCACTATATTTATAGTTCAAGACCCAAAACTCTCATGTCTATGATACTCAATTATAAATATTATAAGGAGATTCATATAGATTACGATTACAGAAGGGGTTAGTTTCTTTGTTAGCTCATTCAAAAAACAAGGTGATAAACACATCTCAGGCTTAATCGCTCAGATTGGGCAAGGTGTAATGGGAACAAACAAATATAAAGTACATTAAGACGATTACCTTCCTCATGGTTGTCGCGTCTAAGCAGATTCAGGTTTGTTTGTGCCCAGATGTAGAGCTTGGAGTCTTTATCAATGTCGCGGTGTGGTCACACAAGTAGCATCTCCCTTTGCACTTTGGAATGATTGATCAAATAGAAGAAAATGAAAGAAATGATTGAAGGCTTGATGCTTGAAAGGCTAATAAAAATGGCAACACTTCGTTGTATGTTCAAGACTTGTGAATAATGACAAATGGCCCTTGTATTTTTATATTATTCAAACTGATTTTGATCTTCAGAGGATGATCAATATGAGTGGATGAGAATCAATCAATCTTGGATGACTTATGTCATTAATAATTGTGTAATTGTGGTTGGGTTTGCACTGATTAGGCATGACTTGCAAATTCTGATATTTGTTTGATATTTTGTATATGTTTAACAATTTTCATGATGATGTCATGATCTTTGATATTTGTCTATAATGTCATGATAATGTCATAAACCACTTGGCCACTTGCCATGAGAATTGAGGAATAAATCCAGTTAATGAATTTAGAAAATGGGGAATTCTAAAAGCTATAGAATTTCCCATTAGAGGAAGATTAGGTTAATTAACAAAAGTTAATTAACTTAATGAAAAATGATATGACTTTTGAAAGTCGAATAACCATTCGACCTAATTTATATAAAACGTCTCTTGCACAGTCGCAATTTGACTTGGGATGATTGCGTACGGTACATTGCCCCAATCAGGGATGCCCCAATACGTTTCATAATGTGCATATAAGATGTGCTTGAACAATTTGGGTGTTTTGGTGTTTTGATGATTTTTGGCATCATTGCCAAAAATCGATTATGATTGCAATTTCGACATGAAAGTGGGAAAATTTAAGTATACATTTTCCCCTGTTTGAGAAGGCATTGCAAGACACAAGTGAAACAACGATTTTTCAAAGAATGAAAAAGTCATTAAAATAATTTGATAATGATTGAAGAATGATGTGTTCATGTTTTGTTGAATTTTGTTCAATTTACTAAAAACAAGTTCACAAAGATGACCCAAACAATGTTTGGGATGCCCATGATAACCCCTTGAGGGAGTGACTAGAAAATAGTTTTTGATGGACGGGCTCTCGAAAAGAAAAAAATGGACAAGAAGAATAGTAAAATTAACCTATGGATGAGATTAATCCATGTGAGCTAATGCTTGCACACTTTGATATCCAACGATGATAGAGTAGAAAATGATTGGCCCCAAAGAGGGGGGAATTGGGAGCTTAGGAAATGATCTATCCCAAAACAAGTTAAGCAACACACTTTGACTAGACCCAAACAGAGCAAAATTTGTGAGCTTAGGAAATGATCTATCCCAAAACAAGTTGCACACTTGAATTTTCCCCAAACATGGTGAAAGCTACGAGCTTGGAATTAGAAGAAAGACTGAATGATGGAATTGCCCCAAAGAGGGGGAATTAATTGATTAATTGATTTGCCCCAACACGGCGGATTTGATCGTTGATTAAATGATTTGCACCAGCAGTGTTGATTTGATCGTTGATCAAACTAATGTGTTTGATTGATTGGCAAGCATAGCTCAAGGATTTATCTGTTACATAGATTAAGATAAGATCTATGATGCAAACGTAGATGCAATAATATAATGAGTTTTCAAAGAGTGAAGAATCCACAAATAAAACAGGCACATGAGAATGTTCAAAGGTAATGATAGAAATGATTGGAAGAATAAAATAATGGCTGAAGAATAATGAGATAATGGTGGCCGAGTTGACCCCAGAAACTGAACGTAACTAAACATTGCCTACATAGTCCAAATGAACCTCAGGCCAATGTAGTTCTCCTATAAATAGGAGAAAATATGATGAGAAATGATAAATGAAATGTTGAATTGATAAGGAATAATGGTGGTTGAACTGACCCCAGAAACTAAATGTAATTGAAAATTGTCTATATAGTCCAAATGGACCTCAGGCCAATGTAGTTCTCCCAAGATGGGAGAAAATGGATGAGGAAGAATAGAATAGATGATTAGAATGGGAATAATATGATGAAGAATAATAATGGACCAATGTGTATGACTCATTTTGTTGCATGCTCATTCAAAGATGCATATCCTGATGAGCATATATATATAGCCAAAATGTTTAATTGTTTTGATTTGATCAAAGAAAATGTCATGATGTGATACGGTCAAAGATGACCAAAATGATTTGATTTGATAATAAATGATTTTTGCAAGGGAAGATACTGCCAACGTAGCACAATGTCGTATATAAGCCTCAAGCACTTGATTTTTAATGTAGCACACAATGGAATGCACCATGATATAAACAACCATGATGGCCTGGTCGCAATGTGCATAAGCACCAACTCTCAATCCAATAGACCACTGACAACACACCAATGATAAAAACCATGACGATAATGTTGATGTATGTCAATAGATAGACTCAAATACAAGTGCGAGACAAGAAGCACCATGATGATGACCTTGTTAGCACAATGAACTCAGCCAATGCAACAATAAAAGAAAACAAACAAGCACAAAGCTTGAAAATAAAAACAATAGAAAACATCATGTCGTTAATCCAATAAAAATCCACGTGGGAAGGCACAATTATAATGGTAAATTGATGGTGCCCCCAAGCAAGGATACATGCAAGGGGACAAAACAGGAATAAAACATCCCTAAAGAAGTTGCAAGCTTGACTTGCCCCGAACAGGGCAAATTTGAGAAGGACACATCCCAATGGTCACTAAATTGATTGGATTTAAGGATTCTGACAAGATGTAGGACAAGACCAATGTTTTTTTTTATTTTGTGGCTTAATATCTCTCGCGGAGATTTGAAACCTTTTCAAATGTTTAGGATTTTGTGGCTTTATATCTCCCATAGAGATTGTACATCTTTTCTAATTTTTAGGTTCTTGTTGGTTATCTGAATGTTTTGATTGTTTTTTGGAATAAATATCCACAAATGATCACTAGCAAAAAGAAACCTTGTAATAGCACCAGAATGAATAATGACTTGCAAAACAGCTACAGTGTAGGAAATGGCTTCCAAAACCAGCGAGAGTGTGGGGGAGGTAACTCACAAAATGACGAGTGTAGGATTAACTCGCAAAATGGCGAGAGCGTGAAATAAGGGTCACCAAGCTGACCTCAAAAACTAAGCACTGGCTACATAGTCCAAACGACCCTCAAGCCACTATAGTTCCTCCAAAATAGGAGACAATAATGAATGAAGGGTGAATGGATAATGCTAAATAATAATGGATGACAATGAGAGAGGGGACTAGGAATCTCCAAGAACCATGTCACATGAGAACCAAATGTGTCCAATCGTCAAAGTATCATGCGGATAATATACCAAAATGTTTCCCAAATAGGTCTCAAGAGACCTACTTCTGTAACAAGGTCAAGATGGGGAGACTAATGGTTACAATAAGATGGGTTGGGCTGAATAGGATTGAGCAGCCAAAATGGTTGGAAAGGTCTTCAATGCAAATGAGGCTGCCCCCAAATGTCAAGGTACTTGCAGACAACAAATTATTTACGCATGACACTAGAAACCTGGTTTTCATCATGATACTTGTTCAACGTGCCATAAGCATGGTTTTCACCGTCGGACGAATTATTTTTCTTTTGATTTCTAATCATTTTTTATTTTTAGCATCTCAACTCAATGGAAGATTATGAGATGCATAATACGGACCCTTTGTTGTCTAACCAATACCTGCTCGGAATTGTTGCTCTGTCAAGAACCTGTTGCTGATAGGGACTACATTGATGCTATTGTGATCAACGTTGGTGGTTGATTTTCTTTCCTTCAAACTTTTAGACAAGATGTCTTTATAGTCTCTTTGAAAAGGAGTGATACCAGGAAGAATGAAAGATAGGCATTGGATAAATGCTCTGATTTAGTGAGGTAATATTGGAGTTGAACGAATAATAGGATCACAATGGAATGTATAATTGTTGGGGAACAAATGAAGATTGGGATTTTCAATTACACACGATTTCAAATTCGACATGATTTTGGTTGTGGTGGGGCCGGACCTCTGGAAATTCTCTCAATAAGGCCACAAGATTATTTCTTTGTTTAGGCCTTAAAGATGCTGCATTCTAAATATGTTGCCGAGTATCAGTTATGTCAATATTGACTTCAATAATGTCTTCATCAAGCAATGAGAAACTAATTGGCTCAGTTATTAGCGTCTCGAAGAGGTTTTCACCAACAAAGTCTTCTTGAATTTAATTGTCTCACAGCACCTCAAACAAGGTTTCACTAGAAGATGTTGAGTTTAGACTTTCATTGTCCCCTAGCGCCTCAAACAATGTTTCACTATGAGATTGTTCTTCTTCCTGAATGTTGTCTTGGATCCCCATAAATTCTACAACCGATATGTCGCCATGGAAGAAGTTCAACAATATGTGATTCTATTGGTCCTAATCAATGGTTGTGGAAGGTGGTATGTCGATAATAATGGCTAGAATGGTTAATGTTAAAAGGATATGTAATGTCAATGGAATGGTAAAAGGCAGCACAATCTTTGTAGAAGCTACTAGGATAACTTGTGTCAATGTTAAAAAAAGCGTCATCAACAATCATAGAAGGATCACAAATGTTTTCAAATGGATCTGCAAGGAGTGTGTAACCAATGTCGGAATAGCTATTACTATATGTTGATTCTGAAGTTGATTCTGACTCAAGTGAATTTGGTATAAGTGTATAGCCAATGTCATGATATCCACTAATATATTTTGATTTTGAAGTTGATTCTAACTCAAGTGGATTTGAATCCAATGTTGCGACTAACGTTGATTTTGTTTTTGATACTAAATCTAATATTAGTTCCAAAATGGAACCCAATTTTGATATTGGTTTTGAAATAGAACATAATTCTGATGTCGGTTCTAAAATAGACCCTGATTCTAATGTTGATGCTGACAATAATATTGGTTCTAAAATGAAACCTATTTCTGTTGTAAAAGTAACCACAGAGGGTTTGTTGAATTGCGTTGTCCGCAAGTACCTTGTTCACCTTTTGCTTGGAAATGAAGAACTTGGGATCAAAAAATTTTCTAAAATGGGAAATGTTTCGAAATAGACGAATTATTGGTTGTTGCTCAATAATAATGGGCTCTTCAGAGATGGGCTCATCGAAGATGGGTCCTGTGTCTAATAGAGGTCCTTCGTCAAATAAAGGTGGATCAACAATGATTTGAATTTGGTCAAAGATTGGTGATCAACAAAAACATCGACAATGGGTTGACTATCTAGATCTTGCTTTGGAAGTGGACATCCCTAATCGTGCTTGGAAAGGGGATCATGGCATATCCCAATCGAGTAGTTATAAGACTTGGACACACTTGGGCCTTCAATAGATAATGGTCCTTGGAGGGGCAATGAGTAGCTTTGTTGTGGCTCTAAGACCATATTGGCTTTTGGACTAATGGATGAAGTGTCAAGAGTAGATATAAGGTGGACCAGTTGTTGGTTAAACTGGGCGAGGTAATCTATCATATTTTGACTAAAGAGTGGCAATGCTAAAACATGATTAGCATTCTAAGATGCCATGACTCGGATTAACCTTGGACTAATGCCCTCAAGCAAGGATACATGCAAGGGGATGGGATTGGAAGAAACTGGCCCCAAAGAGGGTGGACTTGGTCTTTGATTGAAATGGGCCCAAAGAACGTGGTCTTGATCTTTGATTAAAATGGGGCCCAACGAGAGCAGAATGGCTTGATATGATTCAAATGAAATAAAACATGGATGATATGACTTCGTCGTTCTCAACCAACAAGTGCAAGAGATTAAATGAAAAGACAAGAAATGATTTGAATTGGAATGTGATTGATTTGTAATAAGTGGATTTGGTCGAAATAGACCCGATTTAGTGTTGTTCCAATGTGGCTTTGAAGTTGAATTTGGTCAAAGTTGCTTGATTTGGAATGTTGACTTAGTTTGACTTCAAACAATTGACTTTGGTTGGCTCTTCAAAAGTTAACGTTACATCCTGATTTTACCTTAAGTATTATAACTTTTGAATCCGTCGATTATTATGGTTATCATTTGATTTTTATTGCTTTGATTTGAGCTTTATGACATAAATTGGTTATAAGACAGTGATATATTTATTAGTTTACATGATGTCATAACTGTACTTTCTTATTTATATACATTGTGGATGTATAATGGTTAGTTATACATCATTAGTTGATATATATGATGGCTTGGACTAACTACCTACTTGTCACGAGGTGGATGCAGGATTAATTCTACCCTCAGAGCATGATAGAGGGAGAGCATCATCAGAGAGGATGACGTAGATAGGATGATTGAAGGATGACAGAGGAACTACTAGTAATCTAACACACACCACAATAGAATAACTTGTTTAACTCTCTGTTTAATCTAGATAGTTAGTTTGTTGAAAGTACTTATATATTCTGCCATGATCATGTTTTGGTGGATGTTTAAGATGATCTATGTGATCTTATGTTTCATATTAGTGTATTGATTTACTCATATAATATTGTCTTATGGTAAAATTTGTAAATATTTTCACCAAGCGGGATTGTCTAATACGATGACAGGTCTTGATGATAATCGGTAAATATCATTATCTCGATTTGGTATCTTTTTGTATAAGAGTTTTATTAGTGTTAAAAAATTAACCGTAGAATACTTGTTTTATTTAAAATATAGATAATCCTTATACCTTGGAATTTAGTTTAAGGAGTTATCTTGAGATAATTATAAATTAGAAAATTTATCTTTTATGGAGATTATTATCAGAATTACATTAAATTACGAAAATTTAAATATAGGCCAATACATGGATTTTAGAAATTAAAAGTCTATAATTATCATTTTAAAAACAAATATAAGTGAACTTAAAATAATATAAAACTCAAGTTAAGTTTGAGGAGATTATATTAAGTTGAGTTGTTTCAAGTAAAAGGGCGGACTAATACATGTACAATTTGGGAAATAAAATGAAACTCCATTCAAAAGATTTTAAAGTGCATGAAAAGAAAATTAAATAAACCCAATAATTAAATCACTTTGAGAAGTGAAGAAAAGCATCAATTATGAAAAGGTACGGCAACTTAGGCATGTAAAGAAAAAAATAAGTTAGAAGAATAAAGGATCCTATGAATAAAATTAAAAAAAAATCTAAAGTGAAGTTAAAAGATAAAGAGGCAGTGAATGCATGATAGAAAAGAATAAATATATTAACATGCACGATTTTTAAGGAATGAAACTCAAAGTGAGAAAATGGCGACTTGCATGAAAAAAACAAATGAAATTTAAAAAGATAAAGATTATTATAAGAGCAGAAGAAAATAAAGAAAGGAAAAAAGAGATGGCAAGCAAGGAAGAAAGGAATATGGAGGCGGATAGGAAGAGAAATAGAAGAAAATACAGCAAAGAAAGGGAGAAGAGATACGGCGAGGGAGTCATAAGGAATACAGTGATTAATAGTATGAAGCAACAAATTATTGATCAAGCCGCGACTTAGGTAAGTATGCAGAAATTTAAAATAAGCATACAATAACCTTGCAACAATTTGTTTTTATTGGATTTCGGATGTTATACATGAGACAACAGATCTGTTTTCAAAAGGCAACCTAATAACTATAGAAGCAATCATTTTATTAAATCAAACCATATTGGTGTTTTAAAACAAGTCGCTGCAGTATTGAACAATTCAATACATTTTATTGCCTGGTATTTTTTATTTGTTATTATTAAACCTGGAGATTTGGGGGGGCGGTCGGGAGGGGCGAGGAGTGACGATCTGAAAAAGAGAATTGCAAGGTTAAATATGCAAGAAGCTTATGGAAGGTCGACTCCATTTCAGCGCTTAGTGTTGCTCGACACCCCAAAAAGGCCTAATTGTCTTAACCGTGAGTCAAACATTAATGACAAGCAGTTTGATCTTCATAAAACAGCAAATTCAATTAATTATTTACTTGATTGAATCATTGAGTTGCTAGAAATGAAACGCTGAGTCCTAAAATAAAAACAATTAGTCTTATAAATGCATGAAAGCTGAGAGAAACTAATTCTGAACAAGCAAACAAAGGCAGGCGTAGATGCCACGTAGCGAGCAGCGAAAGTTCGGGAAAAAAAAAACAGAAACGAAATGGAAGTAGACGTGGTGATCCGTTTTAACGTCGTTGCATGAATTTTTATGAGTTCAATCTTTGACATGCGGTTTAATATTTATACCATCATATTTAAAATACTATCGAATGATGCATCAACCAAAACCACTTAAAGATTACAACACGGCAACTGCAGGAATAAAACAAGTACCTTTCATTATATTCAATGGCTGGTCTATGAAATCCAAATCCAGTTAGAGTGTAAATCTTTTTGGTTTTTATTTCATCGAACCTCTCTCACTTATTGATGACACATGCAGAGCAGACAGTGATTTGGAGGTCAACCTTACAATTCCCTTAAGCAACTATGAAATGGTGCCAGCTATGAATCTGAGTAGATCACATTGCACCCATTGTTTGGCGCATCCAAAATGTAACCCGGAGATCTAGAGGGTAGTGATGAAACAATGAGGATCGTCGATCTATGAGATCAAATCATGATCATACATGCTTGTATGCCATTAGTTAATAAATAATATTAAAATTTTAAAAGTAAATTAATGTGAAAAATATTTTATAAATAAAGCCGTAGTATCAATTGAGCATTGTGTTTGACAATGTTGGTTATGCTAGTTATGGAGGTAGCACAGTGTTCTTGTTATACGCTTTTTGTATATCAAGGGGAAAATGTATATTTTTGTTAGGGATAAAACTATAAAGGAATTTTGCAATGCTGAATCCCCTTGTAAATCGTCAAAAAGTTAGTGTACATTAGAGTTTTAAGAGATTGTTGAAAACATAGGGAGTTCTTGATTAGGAGATATCAATGAACTTTGATATAGCAGTTTGAGTGCTCCCTTATGGTATATATTTTATGTTGTAGAAGTACTCTTATATAGGGAATATACCTATAGCTAGATTGTCAGACAATTGAGTCATGAGGTGTCTGAAGAACCGAAACTATAACCATTTGAAGATAATTTCATAGGAACAAAATTAAGTTGTTTAAATCAAGGATTATGGTATAACCTAGTTATCTGACTCTTTAAAAATAGCTTGTCTGGACTATTGAATATATTACCTTTCAGTAATGAAAACTTGTGTGCAGTACACTGTGTATATATTTTGAGCAAGTGGTTTTGAAATATAATAGTGCCTCATGATGTGCATCTATAAGTTGTGTTTCTATTGTATGTTAGTATGCAATTTAAACGTAGGGTATATCGGGTGGTATAAACCATACTTGCATAGTTATTATGTAGGATTGTGTGACTGGTTGTTCATTACTGATTTGAGTGCTCATGCACAATGATCTATGATATTATGGGATGTCATAGAGTTCCACAATATGAAAGCATGTTATGCCCAAATGCTACATACTATATTGTTATGTCTAGACCCACACCTTTGTAAATGTATGCATGTTGGTTAATTACTCTGAAAGTATGTTTTGTGAAAGTTAATAGGACATTATGTATGTGAGCTTACAACTTTTGAAAGTATAACAAATGTTAGGATAAAATATTATGTGTTTCGTGGAAAATGTGACTTATTTTGCTATATTTAGTTGCTTAAATAGACGCTTATGTTCCCATGTATTTAAGACTACTTTTTGTCTGATTGTGGAAAACGAGTAATTATGTCTTAGAATACTAGGCTATGATAATATGGGTTATCATAGGGTGTAACATGTTTTGAAAACTAATTGTGGTAGTTGAAATCTGTAGTTAAATGTGTATTTTACTCGGGTGGTATAAACTGTAGTCAATATTCCTAGATTGGGATAGATAATAATGATAGAATTATTCATACATTTTTAGTTATACATGTATGTTTGAGTTACTCATGTGTTTAGCATGTTATATGATATAATTGTCAATAGGATGTAAAATGATTGAATTTTGGGGTTAAATTATGTTTAGTGAGAAATTATTATTTTGTGAGTATGATTTACATGTTTGTACGATATCTTGCAATAGAACAAGTATTTTATGATACACTGCATGTTCAGTTTTAAAAATCAAAAATCACATGGGTACTAGCTTGTTACTTTGGATTCTCACACCATCACTATCTACTCATCCGTAAAAGGAGGGCCATTCCCTAATGGGATTAGTGCGGGGATCGTTGGTCCGTGGTTGGTGTGGAAAAGCACTCAAATGATACTCTCCCTCCCCATAGCTGTACAATTTTTGAGACAATGCTTGAGATTGCCATAGATACTAAAGAGGCCGGGGTACTCATGCTCCAGGGAGCCTTGTATCTTATTTTTCAACATTGTCTAATATTGTATTCACTATTGGAAACATTTCATGTAGAAATGTTATTGCCTATTTAACGTGGATTGACAGTAGTGGTCGAGTATTGTACTAGCAGTGGCTGGATATTTGTAAATTACATTGTGATTGTATTGATGTGTTTTCATAATTTGATAGCGTTCAATGACTGATAGATGTCACGTGCTTATTTACAGTTATCACTCTTGAAGTTTTTGTATAATCATTGCTTAGATTCTCATAGTGTAATCTAATTTTTAGTTTGTGTTTTTTTTTTTTTTTTTTAAACTTTCACTTATTTTTCTAGTTAGAACCCAACAGGGTTGTGACAGTTGACCAATTTAGAATTAGAATTAAAATATGGTTCAAGACGACCCTAATTTGGCTTTGATTGGTTTGGTACGTGGTTTAAAAAGTATCTGATTTGGCTTTCATTGGCTTGGTACATGGTTCAAAATGATCCTGATTTGGCTTGATTGGCTTAAACAAGGAATGTGGTCAAAAATGACCCAATGTGAACAATTGATTCCAAACAGGATTTGGGTCTAAATGGCCCTGATTTGAATGGTTTTCAATTGGATAGTATAACGGTACCACGCGAATAGCATAACGGTACCATCAGCCAACATAACACTAAGATGGAACAAAGATGGCCCGAAAATTGGACAAGGTAACGCTTCATCTCATAAATGTAATATAGCAATGCTTGGACATGATTTGATTTGATTTGGTTTGATGATGTTCAAATGCTACAATCAATACAAGGCACGACAACAATAAAACAAGACACCCATAAAGAACAAGCCCTATTTTTAATGGTAAGACGGGTGTGCAAAACAATCATAGTACATGTAATTACCTTGAAAGCGATGACAGATTGGTTGCACACAATCCTCACTACTCAAGCGGTACATGGTGAAATCTTGGGGGAGATTGGTTGACTTTGCACTACGAAAATGTTTGCAGCCAATGGTCTTAATTTAAACTTTTACAAGGCTATTTAGATCATCCCCATTATACCTTGCGGTACGTGTGGCTCAAAAATTTGTCTAGAAGAACAAAGAGTGGGAAATTCACAATAGGGTCTAGCCCCTTACAAGCACTTCAGCCATAAAGGTTTTAGTGAAGTGTTACCCACAATTCGAACTCCGAGGGTGATGTCTAATAGCTTAGCGTCAGGGTTAAACCTTTTGTGGAATTTCGCTGCACTTTTAACAATAGTTGCTATAAATTTATATTCTCCTTCAGATGTACGGGGCTCATATGTACGCTGGGAGATGAAACCCCAGAAGCCACATCCTAAGACTCACGAGAAGGAAATGAAACCCACCCCGTACAATCAACAAAAAAAAATAGGATAACAATATATGTGTTTTTGGATCACCCAAGCTCCCTAAAGAGGGAAAGGGGAGAGCATAAACACAATAGACTACAAACAAGCAACCAAAGTAAACACGCAAGCAAAGCAAATAGAAAGCAAGTTTTCTTAGAGCACCAAATAGAAGCGTGTGTTCTTTGATTAAGCACAAAAATGAAGTGTGAGTGTGAAAATAGGCTTGGTTTGGTAATAAATCCCCTTCTTTGGTTAGTGAAACCTACAAGAAACAAGTTAAAGTTTTGGGATGAGGTCTTTGGCAAGCATGGGAAGTCGATAGTTGCCTTGTTTAAGCCTCAAATTTTTCACACAGGGCGATCCCGCCAATTTGCAGGACGATTATGTCGTTCTGCAAAAAAAAAATAGAGAACAGAAAACTTGGTGATTTCATCGATTAGCAAGGTGATATCACAGTTTTGTAGGGTGATATCATCGTTTTCAATAAATGACAAAACAATAAAACACAAAGTTTTACCTTTCGCAATTTTGTCATTCCGTAGTCGATATGCAGTACATTATCGTTGTTCAGGTTTTTGATTCCACCATTGTCAATTTTGTAGGATTTTAAACGTGTTTCCGTCATTTGGTTTCGTTCTCGCCGATATGTAGAGCTTTATCGCTGATATACAGAGCGTTATCGCCGTTTCCTAAAAAATAAAGAGACAAATAGTAGCAAAATGAGATAACACTCTTCTACAGGTCGATATCAATGATTACAGGTGCAAATCCGCCGTTACACAAGGCAATTCCGTTAATATGCAGAAGATAAAAACACGGAAAATAAGAAAAATATTAGCTTCAAAAATTGGTCTAACTTCATGATTAGAGGAATAAGGATGTTCCAAAGAGGTTGTGGGGTGCGTCAGTCCCACTGGGCGTGCCATATGTAGGTTATGATTACAATAGGGGTTAGTTTATTTGTTAGCTCATTCAAAACAACAAAGTGATAAACACAACACTTCAAGCATAATCCCTCGGATTGGACAAGGTTTAAGAGAAACAAACAAATAAAAAGTACATCAAGAGGATGACCTTCCTCATGGATGTCGCTTCTAAGCCGGACTTGGATTTGTTTGTGCCCAAATGTAAAGCTTGGAGTTTTTATCAATGTCACGGCATGTTCACACGGACATCTCCCCTTTCACTTTGGAATGATTGATCAAATAGAAGAAAATGAAAGAAATGGTTGAAGGCTTGATGCTTGAAAGGCTACTAAAAATGACAGCACTTCGTTCTATGTTCAAGACTTGTGAATAATAGCAAATAACCCTTGTCTTTATAGACTATCCAAACTGATTTTGATCATCAGATGATGATCAAGATGAGTGGATGAGAATCAATCAATCTTGTATGACTTATGCCATTAATAACTGTGGTTGAGTTTGCATTGATTAGGCATGGCTTGCAAATTCTGATATTTGTTTCATATTTTGCAAATGCTTGACAACTTTTATAATGAAGTCATGATGATGTTATGATCCCTAATATCTGTCTTTGATGTCATGATGATATTATCAATCACTTGGCACTTGCTATGAGAATTGATGAATAAATTCAATTAATGAATTTAGAAAATAGGGAATTCCAAAAGCTATAGAATTTTTCATTAGAGAAAGATTAGGTTAATTAACAAAGATTGATTGACTTAATGAAAAGTGATGTGACTTTTGAAAGTCGAATAACTGTTCGACCTAATTAATCCAAAACATCTATTGCACAGTCACAATTTGACTCAAGATGAATTAAGTGAAGCTGGTGATTGCATACGATGCATTGCCCCAATCAGGAATGCCCAAATACGTTTCAAAATATTCATGCAAGATGTGCAAAAGAATTTGAGTGTTTTAGTGATTTTATCCGTCATTCCTAGAAATTGATTCTGATTGCAATTTCGACAAAAAAGTGGTGAGAATTGAGTGTATACAATTCAAATCCAATCCATAATGCACATACAAGAACATACACACACATGAAGAATACGCATATGATGTTCTCACTCAAGCTCCATGTATTCCTTCCATAATCTTTGCCCCCTCCAAAGGGTGGAGACTAGGGAGCACTTTATGTTCAATTGTCCTATGTACAAAGAGCTCTGGGTAGATAACATACTCTATACAGAGACTTGAGCAGTTCTTTGTCCACTTTCTTTCGATGCCTTAATCGAGGTGCTTGGCGCTTTTTTACAGGTGGATATCATCCTTAAATGTAAATCCTTACAAGGGATTCCTATAGTTAATGGGCTGATTACTTCCTTCTATCAACCCACTACAGCCATGGGAGGCTACAAGCATCCATTGGAGACAACCGATTCACAATAGATGGGTTACATATCAATGTGACGGTGTTTCTCTCTATGTACTGCTATCAGAGCCTCCAACCCACTCAATCTCAAGCGGAGTAGATTTGTTTTGTTTTAGCATTAAGAGCCTTTCCCTTGTCTAGAGCCAAGGTTACAAAACCAGGGGCATGCATTACTAGTTTTTTTCTGTTGCCAAAGGTTCCATTGTCATTGATGATAGGAGAGATTCAAGAATGAAACACCCAAGTTTCACCTAGGATTGTCCATCCTGGCTCCTTCAGTCACATGCATTACACAGAACATTATTTGATCCTGCACTGGACCTTTCCCAATGATAGATGATGTCGTTGGTTCTTCATGCCCAAGCTTTGATATGGACATGTGACATCACTGGTCTCTTATCATGGTTTACCACTTTCATCCTCATCAGCTTTATGCTTCACTAAGGAGTCCTCACCTCACATGGCTATTTGTACATGCACTTAGTTCTTATGGTTTAGGATTTAACCGATTTAGGTTTCCCCCTCTTGTTATATTTAAATTCCTTCAAAGCTTGGTATTTAATCGCGTTCAATAATGTAGGGTCTTTTTCACCCTTATGATTATCTATCATAACTCAATGCACTCTTTAGGTCCTATGGCCTACTTTTGGTTATTTAATGACATTAATATAATCTCTCTCTCTCACTTCTTTCCATTAACAACACACAATAGATCTATACATGAGACTGGCCCAAAATAGCATTCAATATAACCAACATAGCTCATCTACCAAGCCCCCGATAGCCCAGAATATCAAATTTACTCACTAATCCAGTCATATAAAATTTTATGTCAAATGTTCATAAACAACGCATGACCAAATATTAATTTCTCATTGCTGAGCATGACATATCTAGGCACTCGTATAGCTCTTCACTTGACTGCTATCTCTAGATGATTGCAAGTTCACATTCCACTCTCAAGTGTGGATCATCTTTAACACGTCTACACTCATGATCCAATCTTCCAGACAAATGGTCAGAATGACACTATAGCCACATCATAAGACACTTAGCATTGGAGCCATACTTGACGCTTTCACCAGAAATATGGTTAACCACCAACTTGGAACTTGGAGATGATGTTTTCCAGGATGAGATTCTACATTATACATATGTACTATTGTGGCAAGCAGTTTCAAATCAAAATTATAAAGAGCGATAACATAAAAGGAAAACAGAGTGCAATGGTGACATGTGTCACACAAAATTAAAAAAAACATGAGAATCTTAGTAGCTTTGAAATCAACTTTTGTTTGGAATTCAATTTGCAGACTTTTATGATGGAACCTTTAATGGTTATTCACAGTTACAATGACCTTCCAAGACTATGCACTCAAGTGAAAACATGTGCATAAATAATGATAAGATACAACATACCGCTTTCTCATCTTCATCTAAAAAATTGTATATTGTTTGACCTTTCATCTCTGCCCTATTTTTCCGTGATGATGTGAATGCTTGTGGAGTCCACCCTGTACACAAAGCTACATGTCAGACTATAATTTCTTGAATGCAGCATATAAGATATATAAAATATAAAGTATTTTCTCAACAAACCTTCTTTCGACCCCACACTGTTAAAGAAACCTGCAGAAAAACCTCCGGTAAAGGCCCCATGAAATCGCCGACGCCCTTCCTCATCTGTCACCTGTTAAACCACCTGTTAATCCCTTTATAAACAGAATAAAATCAAAGCAATGAGAATTATCTCACATCAGAAGGAGAAGTAGCAATTTATAAGAAATCATAGCAATAGTAAGTTCTTGTCTTTAAACAAATGAATAATTATGCCATGCCAAAAGTCTCAGTTATCAATGTGTAGCAATTAAGATAACCTTACTGCTTCGTCAGTTTTTCTTGAAAAAAGTAATCATGGACACATTAATAGCCCAAAAGCAAAATCATTACCTGATGGTTCGCCATGCTTATTCCAACTAGAAGATTTATAGACATCATATGTTCACAATATTTGCTTGGCAACCTGATGATTTTGAAACCTTAAGGCTTAGCAATCATATCCTGGAATGAGCTTTTAGATACTATAACTTACGTGCACCTCCAAATCAACAAACTTTTAACTATGAGTTTATGACAGACAAGTCTTGTATTTTGCATTAAACATCTGTTGTAATTCCTACTGGCAATAGCACCAAATAGGTACAACAAGTGATACACTGATGGGAATTTTAAAAAATAATAAACAACAGGCACCTTAACAACTATTTTTATTGGCAACCTCTCTAGCTCCAATGAGATGTAACTTTATATTTCTGGCTTATAGCCCAACTAACCACGCAAAAGTGGCTCCTACAGCAACAGGAACTTATCAACTATTTGCAACCTACAATGGAAAAGTAGCCCTCAAACAAAAGCAGAAAATAAAGACTATAAAATCAAGGATAACCGCTAGACCTCACATGCATAACGTTGCCAGACCTAAACTATGGGGTCAGAAGCATACCCAAAGAGTGTTGAACTTCATATTCAAGACCAGAATTGAAGTTGTGGACCTGAACAACCAACGGAGACTACCTTTGGAAACAGCAGCCTTCATACAAGTCACGATGCACAAATGAAACTTCTTGTCACCAACACACCCAAATTTCAAAAAAAATTGGCATTGCTTTAAAATTCAAGTTTTTAAAACAATAGAATGTTAATGCCTAATTTTATGATTTTCATGGGCATAATTATCATTTTAGAGTTTTCCCACTGATTTTTAATCATGTCGGTTTTCTAATTTGGTATCAGTTCGCTGGTTCCCATGGGTTGATTCTGACTCTATCTCGTTCCTCAATCTACCCTTGATATTTTCTTGGATTCACGAGACTTGCACACTTGGCTAATTTTTTGTGCTCTATTTGCTCAGGTTGTTTTTCTTTACACTTTATTATCTATGGAGTCGTCCTCAAATTAATGATTGTATGCCACATGTAGTAACTGTTGTCATCACATTGTGCACCCTAGGATACTCTATGAGATTCCTACAATTTGATGCAACATGGAATCATCTCTCAAGTTTGTGGGAACTTGTAAGAGAGATGAATCTCTAGGATTGAAAGGGCTAGCTCCCTAGATTCATCTTTAAGTGCTTATCACCTAATTTAATGCTTGTTTATGGGAAAAGGGTTAAGAGTTTGCATAAAATGAAAACTATACTAGAGAGGTGATCCACCAAGATATATCCCACAAACTATCATACTTCTACTAAGCAACAATGCTTTCCAAGACCAATTCCATGCATTGAAGGATCCTAACATAGCGTTTCAATGTGAAGGTAGCATACTTGGGACAATCAACAAGATACTTGACCTAGGAGCAGATTGCACACCATAGAGACAATTGCATACTTGAAAGAGAGCTTAGTACATTCAACACATTTCACATGACCTATTAACATCAGAACTCTTGCTCAAACATGAAGGATAAAAGGAGTAAGGATGATACTATCACTTAGCTCCACTATATGTCACTCACACTTAAACAAAATGTCCACAACTCAAAATTAGACTTGTATTCAATGTTCAAAAGCAAAGTGTAATATCTTTTAGCAGGGCTTCGCCATACCAACTGTGGTCTCCTTTACAATAGCCAAGATGGCTCACATTTATAGAATTTGGAAGAAGAGAGAGAGAAGAGAAGTTGAAGAGGCACAAGGACAAGTGTCCAAAGGTGGAAATCAGTTACAATGCATGTGAATGAGGTGTAGGAAGAGTCATGAAACTGATTTGCACATCATTCTATCCCAAATTAGCCTCTTCTCCAAGTGTAGCGTAGCAATCTTCTCAATTATTCTCTCTTGTGAAACTGCCTTCATGATGGGCTTTCAAGAGCACTTCAAAGCAGGTTAGGGACAAGTGTTGCATGGAAATGAGGTGGAGGAGAGATCAAGTAACTGATGTGGACATGATTCCATCGCAAACTGAGCACCTTCCTCACATGTGGCGTTGAAACTCTTCACAAGCATCTTTGAGTATTGAAACTCCTCTTTGACAAGTGGCAAGAGGCAAGAATTTGATCATGAGATCTCTTGGACAGTTATATTTGCATCCCAAGGACACATGGAAATCATCTTGAAGCATCTCAATCAATTACATTACCTGCAATCATCAATTCATCTCTTAGGTGTCACAAGGCCTCTTTGTCTCAATAGGCTCAATTTGGCCAAAATAGCTAAAATTTGGATTTAGCTCAAGTTATGCAATTTTTCTTCATGAGAGTCCTATTTTCATCATATTAGACTGGAAACAATCCATTTGGAACCATTAAGCTCTCATCAAGACCCCATTTTGCTTATAGAGCCTTCACTAGGCCTAGTCCTCTTGTAGCCCAATTTTTACACAAGTCCACTTGTGTAGGAGAATGTACAGACTTCCAAGACTAAGTGAGACCATTTTTTAGTATCCTTTTCCCTCATTGTGCTCTGTGCCAAGTTTCATGGTGCTACACTCAAGGCAAGTGTGTTTTTTAGATCAATTAGTCCTCCCAATTAGGCCTTTTTAGCCTAGAGGACAAAAAATGCTCATTTTGTGCTCCCACACGTGTGAACTGAGAAAGTAGCCTATGATTCACTTTGTTCATCTCCTCAGCATTCTTCATGTTGAATTTGAGCTCCTGATCATTTGTACGGACCCCTATTCTAGCATTAAATGCTCCTTGGCCTATTCCATACAACCCTGTACTTGCAGGTGTGGACTAGTGGTGGGAGATGAATCTCAGGAGAGTTCTCAAGGTCATCCTAATGAGTTTCAAACTTGAAACCTCCATTTGAGTGCTTTTGTTGGCCTTTCTCTCTCATCGGGTTCAAAACAGGGTTCTTGGAGGGTTTGGAGCACCTTACCCTCATAACAATAGTTCATATAGATGGCATGTTGAATCATTGAACTAATGGCACAAATTTCAAGCTAAGGGCCCCCTCAAACCTCTCTAATCACCTCCAAGTCCCATGCAAAAATTGATGAGAGTTCCAAGCATTTGAGGTTGGTCATCCATGTCTTTTCTGCATAATTTGTGAGGTCTAAGTGTACTTTAAGCCAAAAATGGCTTCTTGGATAGTTTCTCTGCAAGCTTAAGATTCCCACACCTCTATTTATGTCTCTCAAACATTATCCAATCATCAAAAGAGCTCATCAAGAGCTTAAAATTGAAGATGACCACCCTTTTGGCACTAGGATTAGACCTTGCCAATGGGTTTCCCTGCAAGCAAAACCTCGAACTGACCCCTTTGATGTTTTATTTGCATCTATATAGCTTAGACACATCCAACATGTCTCTCCTAACATGAATCACAAGATTGGAATGCTTGGCAAAAGTTAAAATTGGAAGTGATCATCCTTACCAAGCCATTTGCTTACCATTCCTTCCCATGGTAACTGAACCTTTGTAGTGTAGGGTACCCTGTTTGCCCTCAAACCTTCTAGCAAGGTTTTCTAGCTTTCTAGGGGTTTGTTACAATTTATCCAACCATCATTTGGTCATTTCTTGCCTTCTAGTCATCAATTTCACCATTTTCCCCAAAATGGTCTTCTTTGTGCATGGAAAACTGCCCCTGCTCTGAGACACAAAGAGAGTTTTCCCTATTGGAATTGGAAAATTGATCATTGGATTATCTTCATTAGGTCTTGATGGTACTCTGTACCAAATTTGGGCATCTAACTCCTCCATTTAGACTTCTATCCAACACCATTTTCAAGGCAGACTTTGACATGGCAGCCTAATGGAGGTAGGCAGGGTATGACTGTGTTTGGATGCTTTAGGGATTGCCTTGAGTTTTATTGTGATATGGAAGGATCATTCATGCCTCTCAAAGCCTACTCAAACCATGTTCTAGCCTATTTTCCCTTTGAACCACTTCATGCCTTTGGAATTATGAATTAGGTCTATGACTGTCTATGAGGGAACTCTTGTTTAGCATACTGGCTACAGGTGATTTGGAGCTTGGTTCATGCTTTGTGGACCCAATACAACCTCCTCTGGTGTTTGAAACTCATATGAGAGATCCTCCATCAATTTGCCCAAGCTTAAGTCCAATTCTTTGTTCCAATGCACCTCTTGTTCTCAAGATCAGGTCACTGCTCATTAAGCACTAAGACAGGCCCAAACCCCTATCTGTAGGTGCAAACTGAGCCTTGATTCAAGAGTGTGGACTCTCTCTTCATGTTGAATTTGTCATGGAATCTCCTCATGCTTGGACTTCTCTTCGAAACCCTCAAACTAGCATCATTTTATGTTTAGGCCCTCATCAAGTACCCCTCTGCCTTGACTGTGACAGTCATGCTTTAGGCCTGCTATAGGTGATTAGGTGGTGTTTAGGGTTTGTTTGATAGTGCTCTATCTTCCCATGAAGGTCCTTGAAATCAGCAAACACTCTCTTTCTCCTTGAAGGATCAAAACAAAGGTCTAAATTCCAACTTCCAACTCATTGTTCACTAACCCAGCTATAGATGCTCCTTCCCAGGCCTATGTACGAACAGGGAAGGACTTAGGAAGTCTCAAAACATCAAATTCCACTGTCACTGTCATTTTGGCTCATGGATGCTATTTGGATCATTTTGGATGGTTTGAACTTGCTTGCATAGTTGATGATCATCAAAATGGAGTGCAAGACCATTTTTCCATCTATACCCTGTAGATATCACTGTTCAAATTTAGTGATTTTTGGCAACTTTTAAGCTTGTTCAAACTCCATCTCCACTCCTCCTTTGGCCTTCAAAATTGGCATGAGTGTTCTTGGTGGATAGGGCTACAAAACCAAACAAACAAGGACATTGGAAACATCTTTGGTCATGACATATGTTATTCTAAAGAAGCCCTAGGATCTCTGTTTTGGTTCTTTTGGGGACTGAGAACCCAATTTGATCTTATCATCCTTTGAAGTGAAAACCTTGCCTTGACATAGCATTCTTAGCTTCATGGCACGAAATCCATGACTCCTTGGATATGCTAGATCTTCAAACATGAACTCCACCATGTACTCCATGACTCACACCTCTGTACAACTTCTTGAACTCCTATAGAAGGCAGTTGTGAGCATATTTTGCAAACAAGGCAGTAAACAAGGGAATTACGCAATTTGGCTTGAAGGAGTTGACTGATCTCTCACAATGGCATTGAATGAAACACCTTGAAAACAGGGATCCAAGCACATTGATCATCCCATGGAACCATCTCCTACATTGCAAAACACAGGTTACATGCCCATGAATGCAAACTTTGAGAAACAAGCACAATTGGGAAATCCCTTTCAAGGGCATTAAGAGAGGAAGTGTTGGAAGATGGAGATGCCATTAGAGAGGCCTATTCCCACCTGAGATTCCATGGATTCCTAAAAACAAGAAACAGATGCACAATCATACCCCTCTTGAATGTAATTTCATAAAAAGTTGCCTAGAATCAAACTGATTGTTCATAAAGGAGGCACCAAATTGCAACTTCTTGCTATGAAAGTGAAGTGCATTCAGAGTGCTATCCCCCCCAAAAGCACTCTTTCCAATTTCACCTGTATGGCCCATGCCAAGTGATTGAATCTGGCCTTTCTTTGCTTGACAAGTGAAAATGGAGGAAAACAAGTTGCAGATGAACTTTCTTGCATTCTCCTTACAATCCAAACGTGGAAATGCCCTATGGGGAGGTGAAGAGTCACTCCATGTTTTCAACTGATGGTGGACTTGAGAAATCCGTACAAGTGCCCAAAAACTCCTATTTTTTAAGAAAAACTACCATTCTTTTATCATAACAGACTTCTAACTGTCACTTGACTGATTTTGACGTGATTTGACCTTATCCACATTGATATCCACCTCGATGACATATTTTGTAACTCCCACCATCCATACAAGTCAATTAATGAGCTAGAAAAGTGGTCAAATGACCCTTTCACCACATGAAACCTAGCAAATGGTCAATTTATGACTTGAAGATAACTTAAAACAATTCAAAAACCCTATTAAGACATTTTCAACACAATTTGGCACTTTGACTACGTTTGACTAAGTTTGATCAATGTTGACTTTGGTTGACTGAGCCAGTACAAGTAGGATGGGTTTCAGCAAGGACTAGGGAAAGGGTAAATGAGACATGTAGGACAATAGATGACCCCATAGGACATGAAACTTTCTCTAAAAGCTCAAAATAGTAGGGATTGACCCAAATTTGACTTGGGGTCAAATTTGGTCAACAGTAACCTCATCTCACGAGGCACGATGGGATTTCTTTTGCCTTTTTTTAGGTTTTAAGTTTGTCGTTAAAGAGAGGGTGACACTTATCACTTCTTCGTTATGGATTCACTTCTCGTTTTGCATTGCCCTCTTTGGTTACCTTTTTATTCTCATGGTCCTCCATGAAACAAGGTTGTGTTTTACTCTCGTTCGCTTTCTCTCATGGTCTTGGCCATGGTGGCAATTTTTATCGTGACAACTTGCACCCCCAACCTCCCCCAGTTCACGATGATGCAAAAATGTCACATTATTTATGTTGATAGGTGCTTTTTTGTGGTCCCTTGATTCGAATTTGTCCCAGGTTTGTGAGATTAAGCCACGTTTCAACATCTCATGAGCTCCACTCTCACAGTGCTTTGTCTAATGCTTTGTTTTCACTTTGTTCATCCCTTCAAGTTCCATGAAGCGAGATTAGGCCATCCGGATTTTTCCCGTCAATTTCCAGCACCTTCGTTTTATTCTTTATTATTTTCATCTAAATGATTTAAATTCGAAAAATCATGATTAAGCATCTCGCGTGATGTGTTTGGGATGAAGTCAGAAGTAATGTTTTTCAAGAATTAAATGCTGAGTGATGGGTTCTTCGAGGTTAAAACAACCGATTCATCATAACCACAAAATTTATTATTGTTTTCTTTGTTATGCTCGTCGAGATTAAAAGGAGAACACTGTATATTTTATTAATGTTGTGATTTGATTCTTGAGATAAGTATTGGTGGAGTTCTATTATCAAGATTCATTTGAGAATGGCGCAGAAGAAGGTTCAAAATCTGGTGGGAAGAGAGCTTAAAGACACAATGTATACTCAAAAATGCAGTCGCGGGAATTGTAATGAGCTGTTTTTCTACTTCAGAGATGCAGAACAAACCCAATGATGACATGGAGGATTCAATGAACAAGCAGAAGGAACATGGAAGATTAAAGCTTTGTTTTCAAACAAGGCAATAGCCAAACCAAAGGTTTTTTCTGTGCCCAGAGCTTATACTTGACGTGTGACAACACTACAAAGAGAGAAACAAAAAACTTCATGCACCTAGTCGAAAAAATATAGTGAACCTAACAGGATTTTCTATTAGGAAGATGTTGAAATTACATGAACATAATTCAATTATAATGTTGATTGGGTTGTTGAGTGAAGCACAAAGAATAATGTGTATGAGGTGCTGAAAGAATGGTCAATGAATCCTGAAGAGTGGCAGAACAGGACCGACATGGATTATTATGTTTGTTTATTTAGGGCTCCAATCAAAGACGCCATGCTTCTAATGAATCAGTTGTATGGGAAAGACAAACAAAGCTCACAGGCGTGCTTTGGGTTCCTCTGTTACAAAATATTCTAGTGGAAGAATAGGGGCAGCATGTCTTATTCTATTTGTTTGTTTAGGGCTCCAATCAGAGTCACCATGGTTCTACTGACTTGGTTGTATGGGAAAGACAAAACAGAGTTCGTGGACATGCTTTGGGTTCCTCTGTTGCATGATATTCTAGAAAGGTGAAAACCACCTAGCTGCTTATCCTTTAAACATGTAAAGCAGTTTCAAGAGAATAAGGTGGGAGGAAATTTCTTCATCGCTTCTTATCTTGTAGATTGCATTGTTTTTCCTTGACTATCAATCCTTCTTTATTTCCTCAATAGACACAATACCATCATCCAAGGCAAGTGGTTTGCAATGTCTTGTATGGGCACAAACACCATTAGTTTCATACTTTGATTTGTAATAACTTTATGTTCAAGGTCTATGCAGCAATTCATGGTTATGAGTGCCCAAGGATTCCAAGGTCTTTGATGGATTCCCTAAAATTCATAGGGAATTGGATTTTCTACCCTTGGGGTACCTTAATTAGGATTGATGGAGCTTTGAGTCCGCCTTATGAACTCCCATTCTATGTTCCCAACTAATTAGTTGTCATGGAAATTTGTAATCAGTTATCTAAAGGTGTTGCTAGAGTTTTAAATCAGAGAAATTTGGGAATCTTCCCTAAATCACCCATTGTCCTTGGTGATCAGACCTTCCATCAGTTTCGTGTCTTAGAAATCCAAGGAAATGGAGTCCATGCCTCCCAAGTTTAATGAAACGAATTACTCGAGAAAGAATGTTGAATTGTAGCCTCCTCAAATTCCAAACTCTTTTCATGTAATGAGTATGTGTAAGTCTATTTTGACAACCCTAGTTTTGCCAAAAACTGTATTTCCTCAAACATATTGAATCAAGGTGTACCAGATGTCCCCAATGGGGCATCTCTCAGTTTGGGTAATTCATCAGATTGGAGGGAGCAATTTGAGATAGAAAGACATGAGAAGAAAAATGTTGACATTATTGTGGTTTAAGAACCTGAGGTTACACTAAAATAAGAGGATAACAAAGCAGAAAAGGAAAAGAGGAGAAGAATAAGTTAGTGTGACCAAGAAGCAAATTATTTTTGATCTCTCCCATACCAAAAAGGAAGACTCTACGTCAATAATTAAAACCCTCAATGACTATGCACAACAAGCAGTGCAAGATGAAAGGGTTGAGCGCATCAAGGAGATTCATAAGCTGAAACAGGCACTCAAGGAATTGCAGAAGCAGTATGTGGATATGGTCTCGGTTAAGGTCCCTGTCTGGCAAGTGCTTTTCGAGTTGTAAGAAGCTTTAAATTCTTTTTATTCTAAATTTTTACAATTGCATGAAAAGTTGCTCCAGGTGGAGCAGGCACAAAAGCATATTGAAGCCAAAGATATAAAATTAATGGAAATTAAGAATACAATCAGTTTTATTGCAGAAACTAAGCAGCAGTTGGGTCCAAATGCATCTAATCTACTTACTGTTTCTGGGTTTGAGTCAGGGATGGTGAATTATTTTATTGGCAATCACTTTGATGAAATGTCTACTTTGAAAAAATAGTTGGGGGCTACTAGAACCTTGTTGAATGCTTTCGTTTAAAAGGCCAATTGCTTGTTTTCTATATTTCTGATATCAAGGTTTAAGGGAATAGATGTGTAACGTTTGTCTGCTGACAATTTTAAAGTTGTTGTTTCCACTATTGTCAAAGCTCCCAAGCAGGAGGTGATCTAAAACCTCTAACAAATAATTTATTGAATGATTATACCACTGGGCCTGAAAAGAAGGTAGAACGAACCCGGGTTTGACAGAGGAAGTAAATCAAGATGTCCAGGAATTCAGAATGAACTGGTAGTTGCTAATAAGAAACTGGAAAAGGCAATGTTAATTAATTTATCGTATGCAACATTTGTGTTTGACCATTGCAAAGTCTTAGTAAAAGGGAAATCTAAATGCTAAGCAAAACCAATTTTTAATTGGTTTTGCTAAATGCATTTGTCCATGCCTTGTGTATTTTCAGTTGTCTAGGTAGTTGAAACAGTTTGTGTTCCGAGTTATTTATATCATGTAAAACTCGGAAGTAACGGTTGGAAAAGGTGAGAAGAAAATTAAGTTAATATTTTGATCCACAGGAGACTATAGAAATTAGATGGTATTTTAATAATAGAAGTGCAGTTCTCAATTATCTTTTGTTTTAAATCATATTTAATGTCAAAGCTTATGTATGTTTGATTTAGACTCATGATGTTTTAGATGTACATGCTTCTTGTTAAATATAATTATCAAATTGGGTTTTAATACTCAATTTTCATATGTGCTCATATTGTTTGGGAATTTGGAATATTGAAATTCATTTATAAGATAGTGAAGTTCTGTTGGTTATTTATGTTTATGTCGTCTAACTTAATGAAATGAACAGTTTATTAATTGGTACCTTTCCTTAGAGATTAAGGCATCTTTTATTTTTGTTTTGAATGGATTCAACTTTGAATGTAATGAGAATTGTGCTTCCAGATGAAATTACCATTTACTATTATAGCATCTGCGGTTGATAATTTTATCTTATTGGTTTCTCAATTCTCCAAGGTATTTTAGCAGTTATTTCATTATTACACCAAACTTTGATTTAGAATAGGATGTTGATGTGTGTTTAGGTTAAATTCATTTCGGTTTTGTTTATTTCATATGTCTACATAACCCATACCAAAGTTTCATTTCAATAGACCCAAAATGGGAGGGTTTTACACCACTTATTGTGTCCCTGTCAAAGTATGAGACAACAAAATTAGCACTAGGAGGGCCTGAAACTGGATTCCTCCACGAGGATTACTCATTCCAAGACAAGTTTTGGAGAATCTTTAGTTGGACCTTTAGAGCAACACCGAAAAACCAAAAGTGATAATGGAAAACCTAGGAGGGCTTCATCTGTAAAAAGAAGCCCAAGGGGGTTGTAGTATCCTTTGCTCGGCAAGAAAATACTCTAATCTGAGGATTAATGGTTGCTTGGCTTAAGGGCACAACTATGAACATTGTTGGCAATGTTCAACTCCTTCCCAGAAATTTGGAAAATAATTGCCTAGAACACATCGCGTCTTTTAAAGTCTCTTTAAGGCTCTTAGATGTCAAGCATGAAGATGTTCCTGTAGGTTATTTCCCTTTACCTTTGAGGGGCCGGTATATGATTGGTTTCTTAATCTAACTGTCAGCTCTGTTACCCACTTGGACACAATTAAAGGATACATTAAAGAGTAGTATGGCAAGGCCACTGATCCAAGTGTTAGGTTTAAACAATTTTTCATGTTAAAAAAGGAAATTAGATGAACCTATCATAAATTTGAAGTCAAGATTTCAACACGTGCATAAATGAATCCCTAAGAATTGCAAACCTACTGTCCCCATGGATTACCACATGTACTTAGATGCTTTGGATCCAATGACTTAACATTTTTGTGAGAAGGTCTGCAGCTAATACTTTAGTTGCAGCTTATGCAGAAGTCATTTCGATGAATATGCAATTGTTACCCTAAGTGTTCGCCTAGTGGTCCATTTGGGCAAGGGTCCAGTGTTAAATTATGTTCCATTGCAAGTCACCAAAACTAGTCAACAATAACTATTCCAGACTGCTCAAAATGTTAGGATTTGAAGCCAATATCCATGTCACATGTGATGTGGCATATTTCACTATTTATGAGCATAGGTGGAATGGGGCACATTTCTTCCTTGGATGCACATGGAGAAAAGTTGATGGAGATGGATAGATTTAAGTCACATATAGGTGATTTGAATGTGGGACATATTTCTTGAATGCACATGGAGATAAGCCAAAAAATTGATTCTACTTTTTGAATTGGAGGCACATGGTAGGTGAGTTTTGTCAAAAGGTTGTTTGATGAGCTTTTGTCTTTTGTTGGAGATAGACAAAGTTGTCACATGGAGGAGATCTTTGCCAAAAGGTGATTGATCACCTTTTTGGCACATGTGAGAGAGACAACTTTCACTATTCATCAATAGTGTTTAACTATTCACAGCTTTAAGTACCTCTCCAAGTGTGGAGCCATTTTTTGGTCTCTCTCTCTCTTGTTTCTCTCTTCTCCCTTCCTCTTATGTAATTCTATAAATAAGGATTCAATCCTTTGTATTTATAAGCTTGAAGTATAAGCATAAGCCATTCTTAGCATAAACTTTGTATGTAAGCTAGGAGTACGAAGGCCAAGCTATTGAGGAAGGCAGCTTTGTAAAAGGAGTTTTGCCGAAGTTAATAGACGATTCAAGTTGCCATTGCCATATGGTTTTTCCTTGCACATTGCAAGGTTTTCCACGTATATCTTATGTTGTGGTGATCTCTTGTTTATTGTATTGTTCCTTATTAATTCTAAAATTTGATTTCTTGCATACATATTCTGTATTTTTTCCTAACATCTGGTATCAGAGCTAGGTTCTTTGAAAAAATCTTGTGTTGAGTGTTTAATGTTGAGTTAGGGAGTCTTGCACAAGTGGGAGCTACAACAATGACAAGAGGAGGGACCAAGTTTGAGACAGAGAAGTTTGATGGCAAGAATTTCTCTCTATGGAAGATGAAGGTGGAGGATCTCTTGGTTCAAAATGACCAAGCTCTAACTTTGCAAGGTCTTACAAACAAACCCAGCAGCATGACAGATGAGGATTGGAACAAGATGGATAGGAAGGCGGTTTCTAAAATCCGTCTTTGTCTTGCAGATTATGTTCTTTTCAATGTTGTTGAGGAGAAGACTGCATAAGAACTATGGAAGAAGCTTAACAAGCTTTATTAAACAAAATCAGCAACAAAGTATTCCTGAAAAAGCAACTTTACACCTTGAGAATGAAGGAGAATTCATCTATTGTGGAGCACTTGAATGAGTTTAATACACTCATTAGTAAGTTGATCTCCATTAGTGTGAAAATGGAGGATGAGGACAAAGCAATCACCTTACTGTGTTCCCTCCCTGATACTTGGGATCATTTGGTGATGACCATCAGTGAATCAAACTAGAATTTTAAAGTTTGATGATGTAGTAGCAACGTTACTTCGAGAGGAGATGAGGAGCAAATCTTCTACGGTACCATCCTCTAGCAATGAAGTTTTATCTGTGAGAGGTCAATCCAGTGAGAGGAGCAAACAAGGTAGATCACTACCCAGATCAAAGTCAAAGGGACGCAAGCTGAAAGTGAAATGCTATCATTGTGGAAAGCCAGGGCATTTAAAGGATTGTTGGCAACTGAATAAAGAAAGGATGGAAATAAGAATCCACCTTCCACTAAAGCTAGCACATCATATTCAAAGGAGAAATCACATGAGGCCTTTTGCCTTAGTAACAATAGATCACTTTCTAATGCCTGGGTATTGAAATCAAGGGCATCTTTTCACATGTCACCACATAGAGACTGGTTTGTCAAATATCAGCCCTATAGTGGAGGTTTTGTCTACTTGGGTGATGACCATCCTTTAGAAATTGTGGGAAGAGGAGATACTCTGATCAAGTTGGATGATGGCAGAAAAAGGTTTTTGAAAGATGTGAGGCATGTTCCTGATTTGAAGAAAAATTGATCTCTATCAAGATGATGGATGAGCTGGGATATTCTTGTACCTTTGGTAAAGGTCATTGCAAAATTACCAACGGAGCCCTAGTGATAGTAAAAGGAGAACCTTATGGCTCCTTATATCATTTGTGTGGAGATTCCGTGACAAAACAAGCAACAATAGTAACATTAGAAAATGCTCAAGATGCAGTGATGCTATGACATCAACACCTTGGATACATGAGTGAAAAAGGTTTGCAGATTTTGCATGACTGAGATATGCTTCATGGGATTAAGTCTTGTAATTTAGACTTTAGTGAGCATTGTATCTTTGGAAAACAAAAGAGAGTTCGGTTTACTGCTAGTGCTGGTAAAAGTTTTGATTTCTTACAACGTATTCACTCTGACATATTTGGATTTGTTCCCACACAGTCTATAAATGGTACAAAGTATTTTATAACCTTTATAGATGATTATTCTAGAAGAATGTGGGTGTATTTTTTGAAAAAAAAATCATAAGCTTTTGATAAGTTTAAGGAATTTAAGGCATAAATACAGAAAAGTTTGGGCAAATCTATTGTATGTCTCAGATCAGATAATGGAGGAAAATATTGCTCTAATTCTAGAAGAATGTGGGTGTATTTTTTGAAAAAAAAATCATAAGCTTTTGATAAGTTTAAGGAATTTAAGGCATAAGTAGAAAAAAAGTTTGGGCAAATCTATTGTATGTCTCAGATCAGATAATGGAGGAAAATATTGCTCTAAGGAATTTGATACCTTTTGTATGCAGGAAGAGATTAAGCATCAAAAGACTGTTCCATATACTCCACAACCGAATGGTGTAACAAAACGGATGAACCGCACAATCATGGAGCGTGCAAGAAGCATGCTTAGTGCATCTAAGCTAGATAATGGATTTTGGTCAAAGGTTGTTAATACAACTATGTATCTCATTAACAGGGCTCTTACAGTTGCATTAGATGGAAGGACTCCAGAGGAGGTTTGGCATGGTAAGCCAGTTGATTACTCTGATTTATGTATATTTGGTTGTGAAGCATTTGCCCATGTGCCTAAAGAAAAGAGGTCAAGGCTTGACTTAAAGTCAAGGAAATGTATTTTTCTCGGTCATGGAGATACAGCAAAGGGGTATAGATTGTGGGATCCTACTAATCACAATGTAATTGTCAGCCAAGATGTTGTGTTCAATGAAAAATCCATGCAAAGGAAGGAGGTACAACAAACACCTGAGATTGTATCTATTGAGGTAGCCAATAAAGAAGAAGATGAAAATCAGCCACCTGTCCATGAAAATCAGCAAGATAACAATCAAGATCACGGATATGATGAGAATGTGCAACAACCAAATGAGCCACAAGGTGACACACTTTGTGAGGAGATCCACTAGAGTGACCAGACCACCAGAAAGGTACTCTTCTAGTTGTAATTCAGCTTATGCATTAGTTATTGATATTGGTGAACCTAGTTCATTTCAGAAAGCTAGAGAATCTGAAAATGCAAACAAATAAAGGAAAGCCATGAAAGAGGAAATGAAAGCTTTTCACAAGAATGAAACATGGGAGCTTGTGGATCTCCCACCTGGAAGAAAGGTAGTTAGAAACAAGTGGGTGTACAAACTGAAGAAGAACAATGATGGGTTCTTGGAGTGGTATAAAGCTCGTTTGGTGACAAAAGGTTATGTACAAAAGACAGGTATAGACTTTAATGAAATCTTCTCTCTAGTTGTAAAGCTAACCCCTGTTAGAGTTTTACATGCACTTGTAGCTGCACAAGATTTAGACTTGGAGCAGCTTGATGTAAAAACAACATTCCTACATGGTGATCTCGAGGAAGAGCTTTATATAGATCAATCTAAGGGCTATGAAGACAGATGCAAAGAGCATTTAGTTTGCAGACTAAAGAAATCACTGTATGGTTTAAAACAGGGATTGAGGATGTGGTACAGTAATTTGATACCTTCATAAAGAGCCAAGGTTTCAGCAGAAGTGAAGTTGATCATTATGCATACTTTAAAAGGTTTGGTGACAGAAGCTTTATTATCTTGTTGTTATATGTTGATGATATGTTGGTCGTAGGCCCTAATATGAAGAAAATCAATGATTTAGAGGCTCAATGGTCTAGGACTTTTGAGATGAAGGATTTATGAGCAACAAACCAAATTCTAAGGATGAAGATACATAGAGACACAAAAGGAAGTAAGATATGGTTGTCTCAGAAGACATACATAGAAAAGCTTCTATAGCACTTCAATATGCAAAATGCAAAACCAGTTAGTACCCCACTTCCTTCACACTTCAAGTTGTCTTTCGAGCAATGTCCTAGAATCGAAGAAGAGAAAACAAGCATGTCTCATGTACCTTATTCATCAGTAGTAAGAAGCCTCATATTCGCCATGGTTAGCACTAGACCAGATATTTCTCAAGCAGTGGGAATTGTGAGCCGGTTCATGGCGAATCCTAGAAATGAGCATTGGTCTGCGGTGAAGTGGATTTTTAGATATCTTAGAGGTACTTCAGATGTTGCTATTTGCTATGGAACCGCAGATTTACAAACCACAAGTTATGCAGATTCGGATTTTGGTGGTGACAGAGATGGACGAAAGTCCACTATAGGATATACTATCACTCTTATTGGTGGAGCAGTTAGTTGGGCATCCAACTTGCAGCCAGTGGTAGATTTATCAACTACTGAGGTTGAATATGTAGCTGCAATAGAATCTTGCAAGGAGGCAATATGGTTAAAGCGGTTATTGGGTGACTTTATGGAAATGCAAGTAAAGATTGTTTTGCATTGTGACAGTCAAAGTGCAATTCACTTGGTGAAGAATGCAACATTTCATGATCGCACGAAACATATTGACATCAAGTACCACTTCATTAGGAGCGTGGTGGAGGAAGGCAAGATCCTATTGAAGAAAATTGACACTGAACAAAATACTGCAAATATGTTAACAAAGCTGGTTAAGACAGAAGTTTGAATGGTGCAAAACTTCTCTGGGCTTGTTGAAAATGTGATGAGGGCAGCATTGGACAATTGGCAGCTGGATGGAATAATACATGTGTATATTGACTTCAAGTGGAAGAATTTTAGAATATGAAGACAATATCCATGTCACATGGGATGTAGCATATTTCACTATTTATGTGCATAGATGGAATGGGGCACATTTAATCTTTTGGATGCACATGGAGGAAAGTTGATAGAGATGGATAGATTTAAGTCACATAAAGATGATTTGAATGTGGGGCATGTTTCTTGAATGCACATGGAGATAAGCCAAAAAGGTGATTCTACTTTTTGACTTGGAGGCACATAATAGGTGAGTTTTATCAAAAGGTTGTTTGATGAGCTTTTGTCTTTTGTGGGAGACAAAGACAAAGTTGTCACATGGAGGAGATCATTGCCAAAAGGTGATTAATTACCTTTTTGGCAAATGTAAGAGAGACAACTTTTACTATTCATCAATAGTGTTTAACTATTCACAGCTTTATATCCCTCTCCAAGTGTGGAGCCATTTTTTGGTCTCTCTCTCTCTTGTTTCTCTCTTCTCCCTTCCTCTTATGTAATTCTATAAATAAGGATTCAGTCCTTTGTATTTGTAAGCTTGAAATATAAGCATGAGTCATTCTTAGCATAAGCTTTGTATGTAAGCTAGGAGTAAGAAGGCCAAGCTATTGAAGAAAGAAGCTTTGTAAGAGGAGTTTTGCTGAAGTTAATAGGAGTTTTGCTGAAGTTAATAGGAGATCCAAGCTGCCATTGCCCCGTGGCTTTTCCTTGCACATTGCAAAGTTTTCCATGTATATCTTATGTTGTGGTGATCTCTTGTTTATTGTATTGTTGCTTATTAATTCTGTAATTTGATTTCTTACACACATTCTATATTTTTTCCTAACACAATCTCTTGATGCCAAACAATGTAGGTCAAGCCTTGGTCCAAACAACTCATAATGTTCAGAGTGTAGTTACAACCTCTACTACTACTGAAAGGAGGGTAGGCAGCAGTCAACTAGAGTCTTCCAATAGAAATACACATTTCAAAGGCGCAATAGGAATTGGAAGAATAATAATCAATTAATCGATATAATCAAAACAATCAGAGCAATTGGCAGAATACTAATCAAAGAGCCGGTAATTCTAATTCTCCTCCTATTAATTTTACTTACTTTGACTTATCCAATTGGTGCCAAGTTCACAATACTACTTCTCAGGGAGAATCTGATTGTGCTCTTAATAGAAATGAAAAAAATTGAATATCAGAACCAAGCATCTAATAGTATATCTCATGGCTCAACAACAACCCTTATAATAGAAACTTGTGAGTTCCATCCAAAAGATGAAAATGAACCCCAACAAAATGTTGATAAGGTTCATGCTTGCCAATAGTTCCATAGAAGTAACCATGAGTTAAGAAGTAACGGTAAGCAACTGAGCAACACATCCACACACCCCAAACAAGAAAGCTACACCACCATATCCTAAATCAAGCAATAACCCACCACCACGTAAAGGAGTCAATACACCCAATCAAGCTTCCCCAAATCAAAATTTTGTATCAAGTACTAGTTTGATAGGGTACAACATGGTAGAAGACATGAAAAAGATTAAGCCTAACATAATGATGCATGAATTAGCATAGTTAACTAAACAAAGAGATCTACTTTTGAAGTCTTTGAATGACAAAGGCAAATCTCGAATGGCTCAGTCTAATGTTGTAACTTAAAAAGGGAAAATTGAAGATCCTCCCTTTTTGCTTACCATGAAACTTTTGGGAAGAAACTCCGCAATTGCTTGGTTGATTCGAGTGCTTCAACAAATGTAATTCAATTGTCAAAAGTCAGGATTAACCCATGTGAAATCAACTAGAAGGGTGGTTCAATTAGATAAATCTGAAATTAATGTGATTGGGCGCTGAAAATTATTAGCATGCAATAGGTTGTTGATCTCAAAGTTAAGCAATTTACTGACATGCTAAACTTGAAGCATTTGGACTATTGTTGATTAGGCATTGGTCTAGAGAATTAAATGGATATGTTGCTATTGATTTCTCGCATATGTGATTGTCTTGGAGAGGAGTTGTTAATCAAATCAGAATTGAAAGAGAACCTAAGATGAAGTATGTGATCACTGAAAATAATCAGAGGAATGAATATGTGTAATTGTTGGTTGCAGATATTGGGGTTTAATGGTGAACACAAAAGAAAGTGTTGTCAAGAAGTCAAAAGGAACAACAATTGACGGGCCTTCGACATTATATGTTGATGGAGCTAAATCAAAACAAGGTTCAGGTATTGGAGAAATTCTAATTATTCCTTATGGTAAGCAGCATAGTGTCGCTTATAAACTCCAATTTCCATGTACTAATAATGTTGGAAAATATAAAGCTCTAACATTGGGATTTCAATTGGCTAATGAACATGATGTGAAGATATTGACGGTAATAAGCAACTGAACTAAATGTTAAATAAGCGTAGCGAAACAACTATGATGCATGATCAATAGGCGTTGGATGCCATCATCGCTGAAATAGGCTCTTGACCAACTTTGATATCAGAATCAATGGATGCCAGGGTAAAATGGGTTGATGTTACGAAACAAGCATTTGAAGATATCAAAGCTGCCACTACTTCTACTCCATTTTTAATAGTCCAGATTACGAAATATATTTCAATCTATATTCATTTGCATCAGAACATTGCTAGCTATTGTAATAACACAAAGATGTATGCATGAAGATGAAAGACCAATTGCCTTCAATTCCAATTTGAAGGATACAGAGTTGAAGTATTTCTCAGTGGAGAAGTAGGTATATGCTTTAGTAAAAACAATCAAAAATTTGGATCCTACATCCTGAAAAGCAATGCATAATAGTAAAAGCCTTGTTCAGTCAAACCAAGCTTGGTGAACGAAGAGGGAAATGGATGTCTATTATCCAAGAATACGATTTGGAAATCAAGCCAGCCAAGATAGATAAAGGACAAGGAATATGTCAAATTATTGTTAAAGATCCTGAAGTAAGAACCTTTGAAGTAGAATATGCGGATATTTTCTTTCCTGCACAAACAAAGGATCAAGTTGATGAGTGGTATCGTGACATTGTTCACTGTCTTACCAAAGGAATGTGCCTTGAAGGTTTATATTCTACCCAGCATAGAGCTCTAATATTGAAGGTTGCACGTTACGTGTTGAAGAATTGTGTCCTTTATAGGATAAAATATGGAGTGTACTTACGATACTTAAATAAAGTTGAATCTGACATGGTGATGCAACAACTCAACAAAAGTGGGCATCCCTCTTGAGATACCACGGCTCATAAGATTTTGAGAGTTGGATATTATTGGCCAATGGTTTTTAAGAACTCTAATAATGATCTGTAAATTAGGTGGATATTCCACACTAAGCTTCACCAACACGTATCATAGACTCCGAACTCAACAAGTGATTGAAGAACGACTGTTCTAAACTAGTTTGCTTGCTAAAACATAGATGTAGTGTGTTGGAATTGAAACGTACAAAATTATGAACATAAAGAAAAGCATGAAAGAAACATCAAAGCACAAGATGAACATAAGAAATTGACCTGGAGAAACCCGGTGTGGGAAAAACTCCAGTGGGTGAGACAATTGCACTCCACTATGTAATCTTCAAATGTACAAGTTACTGTCACTTTTGGCCTTTCATGGACGAAGCTACCAATTACTATGCTATCCAAACTTGTACGTAGTTGCTTTGCACTCTCACAACACTTCACAAAATAAAACAACACTACAAACAACCACTACCAGGTAGGAAACAATGAGATAATATGAACAAAGACTCAAACTTGCAAAATTGCAATGTGAGTCCAGCGTCACAAGTCCTCGTTGACTTCTTTGATGTCCTTTGCTTTCCATAAGGTATGTATTTATGCCCTCTTACTTTGGAATCCACTAAGAAGCTCAAACAAACAGTCGTCGAGTAGAGGAAATGTTTGCAACTATCGCCCTACCCTATTTTATATGGTGGCAAAACCACCGGTCTATGCAAACCGACGGTTGCGCAACCGTCGGGGCAGTTTTGCAACTACCACCCACAGACACTAGCGATGGTTGCAGAATCGCCACCTGCATATAACAACAGTTCCGCTATCTTTGATAAACCCCTCCAATTCAAGACTTAAAATTACTAACTTCGTCATTCTGTAGATGTCTAGATCATCCCCATACTGACTTTTCCATTACAACTTATTTGAACTAATGTTTTAACATTAAGTATCTTACATTAGTGTCTTACAATCATGAAATACATACATTGGGAATAGTGGAAACATCTAGCAAGTATAGCTAGTACATTAGATCCATATTTTGGATCATACCTCCCCAAGTTGAGGCTTTTAAGTCCTTAGAAACTTCAAGAACTTTGTAAGTGAGGAAAACTCTTCCCCACATCTTCTCTGAAATACCATTTGGCATTTCTGAGCAACTAACCCTTTAACACAACCAGCCAATGCTCTTGCTCTTGCACTCCTCTTCATATTGTCCTTACCTTCTTTTGTAGCACATCTTCCTCCAATTCCAACTGACTATCAGGGGCAAGGCCTTCAATTGAAGGTAGCAACAAACCTTCATCTTCATTGTCTAACATAGAAGGCTCAAAGAGAAGTACGTTCTTAACATTGACAACTAAAAAAATCTTCATATGAGGCAAATCAAGTCTAAAAGCATTCTTGCCCACTTGTTCCAGAATTCCAAATGGATCATACCTAAGAGGCTTAAGTTCATAGTCTTGCCTTGGAATTTCTCTCTACTCAAGTACAGCCATACCTTGTCTCCAACAAGGAAACCATGTTCAATCATATGTTGATCATATTTTGCTTTGTACTTGGCTTGTGACTCTTTCAACCTCTTTTGCACTTGGAGGTGAATTTGTTAAATTTTCTCAATGAACCTTTCAGCTTTGTGGACCTCCGAATCCCCTTTCCCATTTCTTTTGTATGGCTGTCTCAAAATAGCATCTAACACACATGGAGGTAAGTAGCCAAAACAAGTTTCAAAAGGAGTTTTACTTGTAGAAGAATGTAATGTCTTGTTATAAGAATGTCGAATATACATCACATTTTCATCCCAAAACTTAGGATGCTTCCTATTGTACCGTCTCAAGAGTTGTATCAATATTATGTTCACCACTTCTATCTGTCCATCGGTTTGTGGGTGAAAAGCGGTAGACCGTTTTAGCTTGGTATCCATCATCTCCCACAATGTGGCCCAAAACTTACCAACAAATCTTAACTCTCGATATGAAACAATAGAACTAGGCAAACCAAAATGAACCCACACATCAACAAAGAAGAACTCACCTACATCACTATCTTTGAGGGTCTTCTTACAAGGAATAAGAATACGCGTCTTACTAAAACAATCCATAACCACAAAGAGATAGTCATGCCCCTTCCTTGACGTAGCTAACCCGCCAACAAAATGCATGGAAATGCTTTCCGATGGCCTAGAAGGAACTAATAATGGTATATACAAATCCAACTTCTTGTTACTAGACTTTCTTGTACTATATAACAAGCATCCCCTTATGAACTTAGCAACATCAAACTGCAAATTAGGCCAATAAACATATCTCTGCAAATGTGCAATAGTGTTTGTAACATCAAAATGTTCTGCAACTTTTTGAAGTATGTGCTTCCCTTATTAGTTGAACTCTTTCTTCCTTAAGCACACAAAGCTTACCCAACTTGTAGAGCCATCCCATCTTGAAAGTGATAAGCATCTTTGGGCTGATATCATGCACCTTGGGACCTCTTTGACCTCTTTGCTTGAATAAATGGCTATCCAAAATCTACATCATGCTCATATCCCTCTAGGTAAGACTCACACATAAAAGGCTCAAAAAGAGTTATGGTGTCCGTGGTCGAAAGAAAAAAAAGTCTAGCTAACCTATCAACTGGTTTGTTATTCACAATTTTCTTATATTTGATAATCAAATGAAATTATTTCAAAAGCCCCATCCACTTATAGTGTCTAGCTTGTTGAAGTTTGGTTTGAGCTTGCAAAAATTGGATAGGTTAGTGATCCATATAGACAATAGTTTCTCTACCCATAAGATGGTGTTTCCATTTCTTGACCAATTGAACAAAGGCATGCAGTTTTTTATCGTATGTACAATAATTCAGAATTGCATTATGAAATAACTTTGAATGGTAACATACGGGCTTACCTCCTTGTAGTAGGACAACCCCCATAGCATAGTTACTAGAATCCGTTTCCACCTCAAAGAGCAGCTACAAGTTAGACAAAACTAATACCGAAGCATGGCTAATCATGTGTTTGAACATATGAAATGCATCTTGTTGCTTCTTCCCCAAATAAAAGTCTTGCCACTTGTTGTCATGACATGCAAAGATGTGGCTATAAAAGATTAGTTCTTGATAAACTTTCTCAAATACTGAACTGCACCAATAAAGCTCCTTGTTTCAGTCACATTAGAAGGCTTTGGCCAGTTCATCAAAGCCTTTACCTTCGTCAAATCAATCCTCAATTCCCTATCTCCAACCATGCCTCAAGAAACAAGTGATTGTTGAACAAACTCACATTTGTTCTCATTCACTAATTTGTTCTCCTTCAAAACTTACAAACTTGTTTTAAATGATCAATATGTTCATCAAAAGTTATGCCGAAAACAAGAATATTATCCAAATACACAATAACAAGGGAATCAATAAATGACCTCATTCATCAACAGCATGAAGGCAAGCAGTGCATTGCATTGCCCGAAAGATAGAACCAACCATTCATACAACCCTTGCCTTGTCTTGAATGTTGTCTTCTAAATATCCTCTTACTTAATTCTCACTTGGCAATACCTGGGTTTCAAATCAAGCTTAGTAAACTACTTGGCATGCTGAAGTTGATCGAGAACATCAATTCGTGGAAGATGGTACCTATTTTTGACAGTTATTTTGTTAAGTGCTCTATAATCAACACACATTCTCCATGAACTATCTTTCTTAAATACTATTACAATAAGAGATCCACATGGAGATGTACTAGGACGGATTACACTTTGATTAATTATAAACTGTAACTGTTGTTTTACCTCATTGGCATCTTTTAAGGACTGTCTATACCATAGTTCCCATACTCAGACTCGACTCGAACTCGGCAGACCAAAAAAAATCAACTCGGGAACTTTAAAAATACTTAAAATTTGTTTAAAAACATAAATTTTATACAAAATACATTTACAAAATGTATCAAATGAGTCTATAAAATGTTGGAGAAGTGTTTTCTATTAGATTTGAATACAAATAGAGTAAAAAATTGCATCATCATTTCTTTCTACATTTCCTTCATGCTTTCGTGTTGATATGTATCTTTCACAAAGCACCATCCCGTGTTGCACTATTGTGACACGTGATGAGCTTTGGCTAGGGCATATGTATATACCGATATTTTTCAGCTTTATCATTTACTAGAACTCTCTCTTCCCAGGGCTTGCTGGCACATCAAATCTCTCTGAGTGCATGCCTTAAAGGGTGCACCAATAATGAAGGGGATTAGCTCATGGCACTTTGTGAGAGATGTTCTCATACTACTCCATCATACCTACATAATTTCATGCAACCTTCATACCTCCTATGATGTCTCCCTCAATCTTGAAACCTTGAAATATGGCTAAGCCTGAAATCCTAAAACCCTAAAATCTAACTAAGTCTGAAATGTGGAAATGGACTATTTGGTAGCAACTAAATTTTGTGCTCAATAGACCTCACCAGTGGCAACCTTATGACTTCATGGAAAACCTCTTTGAACTATTGCACCAACTCTCCCATACGCTTCTGTTCTTTGTTAGTAAACATGTTACAAGAAGTCTCATGTTCGACCTCTTTTTTATCTTAATATATCTTTCAAAAGAAGTAAAGCAAACTTCCCACTTGCAATATTAAGCCTTTTAGCTTGAGAGGCACTTACCAAAGAGATTTTGGAATAACCTACGTAAGCTAAAATGATGTAGCTCTTGCCATCTTTCGTCAAATGGTATTTGCATTGGCTCTCCTCATGAAGATAGCATCCCAGATATAAAAGGGCTCCCAAACACTACACCACACACATTAAGAGGCACATCCATTGTAACTTCATCAATGAAATGTGCATCAATACCAAACTTAACATTACATTGCTTGGTCACCTTGATGTCTATACCTTTCTTCACCCAACCTAAAGAACATGGGCTTGGATGATTTTAAGTCTCTATCTTCAATTTGTCTACTAACTCCTTGCTTATCAAATTTGTTTGTGAACAAGCATCAAAAAGAGCGTCCACTTTTGTTTTCTTCATTTGAATTTTAATATGGAAAAGCTTAGAAAGTTCACTCTCTTGAGCACTACTACTACCCAAACATACCTCTCTATTGACGGAGGTACAACACAAAGTGTCATCCACATCTAAGCCGCAACCAATGTTCTCACCTTGGAGAGAGGGCATAGCCTTCTTGTTGTTGTTCTTGAATGGATGCAATTCTGGATGTAGTTTAAAACATTGATCCTCGAAATGACTATCAACATCACAATGCCCACATTTCATTTTAGCATCCTTTTTAGAAACAGAAATAATACTCGTTTACCTCTTCCTTTACCTTTCCCCTTTTGCTTCAAACCACCTTGTTGCTTGGAAGTGTTTTGAGAGGTAGATGGAGCTTTCTTCTTGTCCATCTCTAAGTAGGGAGCTTGAAAACAAGCCTCATCTACATAAATAGGCTTGGCCAAGTGGACAAGTCTCTTCAAATGGCTATGGAATCCATAAACATACTTCATCAAGACATCACAATCCACTATATCCTTGCCCATTTGGACAGCCTTCTTGCATAACTCATTAGTGTTCTCCTGCACGCTATGGCCTTGCTTTTGCCTATAATATTGCCAATACATGGACCTCTCTTCCTCATAACAAATAGGATAAAACTGCTTCTTGATTAGCATCTTAAAATGATCCCACTAGTGATAGGAAGAAGCTTCTTAACAACCAAAGTATGAATATAACTCTCAAACCAAGTTAAAGCATAATTGGGAATTTAAACCTTGTAGAATAAATTTGTTGGATCTCATTAATCTAATGCAAACTGAAATATAACTCTAGTTGGGCCAGCCAATGGTCTAGCCTCTACACATTCACATCTCCATCATATGGTTGAATCATTATCTTTGCCTCAGCCTTGAATGGAGGTGGAGTTTGGTTGGCATGGGACTATTCTTCCACCTTCTCATGCTCAGGAGCGTTGTCCTTGTTTGCTTTCAGTGCCTCCAAGAAACACCAAGCTTATCCATGAGAATTCTCATGATAAACTCCAACCAATCAAGTTTGCTCATAGAAAGAGAGATGCTAGCCACTCCTACTTCAAGCTTGCAAAATCGCTCTTCTGTTGTACAGGGATTTTCTTCATTAGGATGGGCCATACTTCTAATCTCTTAATTCCACTTCCTTGTGGAAATGTCTTCTTCAAAGGTAACTAAAATACCTTTACCACTAGCACTACTTGTTCTAGTGACAAGCATAAATTGCAATGTAGTCACAAACACACCAAAGCGCTAATACTAAACCAGCATTGATACCAATCCAATCCGTAAACTAGGTGGATATTCCACATTAGACTTCACCAACACAAGTCCTATACTCCTAACTCATCAAGTGATTGAATAAACACTGTTCTAGACTAGTTTGCTTGATAAAACAGAGATGTAATGTGCTGGAATTGAAATGTACAAAACTCTGAACATAAAAAGAAACATGAAAGAAACACCAAAGCACAAGATGAATACAAAAAATTGACCTGGAGAAACCCCGTGTGGGAAAAACTCTAGTGGGTGAGTCAATTGCACTCCCTTTTCCACTATGTAATCTTCAAATGTACAAAGAACTACCACTTCTGGCCTTTCATGGATAGAGCTACCAATTTCTATACCATTCAAACGTGTACCTAGTTGCTTTGCACCCTCGCAACACTTCACAAAATAAAGAAGAGAAAAGAACGTTGCTATGCCCTTATGCTTAGTGATAGACCAACCACCTTTTGCACAATGTTGGTTGCATTATGTGGGTGTAGTCAATCCTAACTCCTCTCTATGACACAAATTTGTCTTGAAGCCCATTTCATTGTAGAAGATGATCTGAAGCAAGTGCCACTAAAAATAAAACAACAGCAGAAGTAATCAAGTTTGTAGAGGAAAACATCTTGACAAGGTTCGGTACACCTTTGTCTTTGGTATATGATAATGGTCTTGCTTCGATATCTTTTGAGTTCAAAGAATAGGCATATGTACATAACGTTATTCTTATATTTGCTTCCAATTACTACCCACAAGGCTATGGAGTATCTCAGTCTACTAATAAGAACTTAGTGAAAAAAGTCAAGAAAATAGCAGGTAAGAATCCTAAAGCTCGCCACTTTGTTGAAATATGCATTATGAGCTGATAGGACTAGGATTAAAGATTCATTGAAGACTTTTCTATACTTGTTGGTGTATGGCAAAGAACCTATTTTACCCACAAATTCGTTGATTTTTTACTTAACAATCCATTCAAAAGTATGTGGCAGAGTTTAACCCTGTATAGTACAGACTTATTAACATCTTCAAGCTGGAAGAGTTGAGGGGGAAAGCTTTGGAAAACTTCAATAGACATCAAAAAATAGCGAAGAGATGGTTTGATAAAAGAGCTACCAATAAAGCCCTCAAGATTGCAGACTTAGTATTGATGTGGGACAAAGCACATGAGAAGAAACGACAACATGCTAAATTGGACCCTTTGTGGCTAGGACCATATCAAATCTTTGAAATTTTGGGGGACACATTCAAATTGAAAACATTAGAAGGAAGAAGTGTGACATTACCAATTAATGGAAGATACCTAAACATTATTTTCAGGCAATTCCATCAATAAAACCCTGATTCCTAATCTTGGTATGGGGTTTTTGCTTTTCTTTTTTTTTTTTTGGTTTAATTTCTTCTTTGTTTGAGTCTTTGTTTGCTTTTGTTTGTCTTTTTTTGAAGGTAGTGCTTCTTGTTTTGTTTTTGTGTCATGTTTCCTATTGATTGGAGAGTTCTTGTTGTTCTGCCCTTTTCAGGGAAGATAAATAATCGGTGAAAAAATAAAGGAATATTGCAACAGTAAGGCTAAGCAAGGCTGCTTTTCAGTATTTTTGGAAATCTAATTTATAGTGAAAATCAAGTTGAATCTATCAAGTTTTAAAATGACAAGTTATTTCAAGTAAATATCAATTATTCCCATTCATGCTTTTGTCAATAAGACCTTGGTTGTACAAGAGTTGTCATTCACAAATTCAGCAACACAAGAAAACATCTAAGTAATAATAAACATGTTCAAAAGATAACTAATGAGAGCAAACCTAGGGATGATTCCAAATCCCATGGAGTATTTATTGATCCTAAAATCCATATTTCAAATCCTTTAAATGGGTGATTCAAGCAATCTCTACCAGAGCTATGGACACTAAATGGTACTAGAACAAGGCGTAGAGAGGAACCATAGATATCTCTATTGAGGCTATAAACGTCTAGATGGTAGCGGAGAAATGCCCAGTTAGGGAAGTAATATGTCTACCAAAGTAGTAAATGCTTGATTGGTAGTAGACCTATGTTACTTTGGGAAAGACTTGCATCTATAATTTTGACAAGACCCTAATCATGAAGGTAAATGAACACTCAATTATTGATGCACACACGTAGCCTTGTTCATTTAAGGGTGTTGCTTAGCTGTGATATATGATTATTTATGCTTACTTGGTTATAACATTTTTTTGTGTTTGCTGATTCTAATTTAAAGACTAACCATAGATTCTGAATTTTGTTGATACCCAAGAGTATCACCCCGAAGAATTGTCATTTGTTGTTACCAACACATCCAACCTCCAAGATAAATTGGTGTCATTACTTTAAAATTCAACTTTTAAACTAATATAATATTAATGCCTGATTTATGATTTTCAAGGTGACATTTGTCATTTTAGAGTTTGTCCTCTGAGTTTTAATTGTGCTGGTTTTCAAAGTTGGTACTAGTTCACTGGTTTCCATGGTTTATTCTAACTCTTATCGTATTCCTCAGATCACCATTGATATTTTCTTGAGTTCAGGAGATTTGTATGCTTGGCTAATTTCCGCCTTCAATTTGCTCACGTTGTTTTTGTTTTATGTTTTATTATCTACGGAGTCATGTGTTTCCTCGAATTAATGATTGTATGTTGCATGTAGTAATCACATCTCATGGCACATGTTGGCATTTCCTTTATCTTTATCAGGGTTTTAAGTATGTCATTAACAAGAGGGTGACACTTGTCACCTCTTCGTTAACGATCTACTTCTTGTTTTACTTTGCTCTCTCGGCTTACCCTTTTATTCTAGTGATTCTTCGTGAAACATTCTTGTTTACTTTCTCCCATGGTCTTGGCCTTGGTAGTGATTTTTATCGTGTCAACTTGCACCCCCTGAGTTCATGATGATGAAACAGATGTCCCTTTCTCTGTTTATGTTGAGAAGTGGTTTTTTTGTGGACTTTTGGTTTGAATTGGTCCCAAGTTCACAAGATTAAGCCACATATCAACATCTCATGACTTTAACTTTCGTAGTGCTTTCTCTAGTGCTTTGTTTCACTTTGTTCCTCCCACAGAGTTTGAAGAAGCAAGATTAGGCTATTTGGCTTTTCCCCCTTAATTCTCGTCACCGTCATTTTATTATCTAGTCTTTTCATCTAATTGATTTAAATTCGAAAAATCATGATTAAGGATCTTGGGTGATGTGTTTGGGGTAAAGTTGTAAGCAATGATTTCGATGAATTAAACGTTGAGTTCTTCGAGGCAAAAATGGTCGATTGATTATACACACCAAAGTTATTATCATTTTTTGTTTGTTATGGTCACCACGATTGAAAGACCACTCTGCTTTTAATTGATTTAGTAATTTGGTTTTTATGCTAAGTAATTGGTAGACTTGAAGTCTCAAGAGTCATTTGAAAATGGTGCCAAAGATCGTTCAACAGTCGACAAAAAGAGAGGTTAAAGACACAATGTTTACTCCCCAACCATACAATCATAGGTTTTTTTTATTATTGGTAAAAAAGAGTTTTGAGAGAGACCCAACCCTCATACAGAAAGGAAAATAAAGATAAGAGAGTTATAGTACCATACTAGAAGCATAACAAGACAAGACAGGGCACAACAAAGCCCAACTAGATCATAACACAACAAAGCTATGACAAACAGCCACTCTATAGCAAAAAAACAAATATACAGCAACTCAGAGTTAGCAATGTTTGTTAAGACTTCAGCCAGCTCTGATTTTTCATCCATGAAAATGATGAAATCCTTAGCTTCACATTCCAGATCAGTGTGGCCTAGAGACACTATTCACAGTTCCCCAAGTTTTCGTCAACATACCCACTTCAGACCTGGCAGCAGGAGTAGACTAGATCCACCAGATCTTCATAGAGGATTTTTCCTTCTAGGAAAAGGATTGGACGACAGACCAGGCATCATACCTCCCCCTCTTCAGGTCATACTTCTATTTGGAGCTTCTTCTCATTGGCCTTGCATGCTATGAGAGTTGGATCGAACTCTTGATGGGTTCCCTTCTGGTTCTTCTTTCTCAAGGTCCTTTCTCGTGCTCCTAATGTTTCGAGATCCTTGGGGGTTGCTCATCCTTCTGCTCCCTTCTTTGGATCTGAGCGTGGTTGGTCGTGGCTTTTTGGTCCTTTGGTTCTTTGGATCTAGGCATGGTTGTTCTTTACCATGCTTTATGCTTTTCTTTCAGCATTGTTTTTCTTGTTTCTAGAGACCCTTTTGGTTTCTCGCTTTTCCCTGACACACTTCTGTAATCTGCAGTCCCTTTGACCTACTTTTGTGGTCATTGGTTGGACATTAATATATTTATCTTTAACTTTATAGATCGCTATCTTTCTATGCTACCTTTTTGCGTTTTCCCTACATCTTCAATCTCTTACTAGCTCTGTTACCTGTCTGTTCCTCCTCCTTTCCCCCAAGGGCTTCTTTCATCATGTGGATGCTTGTGGCACAATTCTTGATGGAAGTCCTACCAAATTGGATGAGCTTCTTCATATCCTCCTTCATTTTCTCCCTTTCCACCTTCATCTGAGCAATCTTCTCCTCCAACAAAGTAACCTTGTTATTAATTCTCTATCCACTCCCCTTCCCTTTTACCTTGACTACCTCCTTCATTTGTTGGTGTTTGAATTTGTTTCATTTTTTCTTTCAAAATCTCATTGTCCTTCATTATCCACATTATAAGACGTTTGTGCAAATCAATATCCTTTTCCAGAGAAATAACTATGTGTTGGAGATTGCCCACATCCAAATCAAGGATTTTCCTTTTGTTGCTCCGAGTCTCAGCTTCTTGGTCCTTGTTCGGTTCACAAATTGCTGCATACAGTCATAGGTTTTATAATAAGATGTTTTTATACTTTAGAGATGCAAAGAAACCCAATGGTGATATGAACGGTTTTGATGTACAAGCAAGAAAAATGTGGAAGATAGAAGCAAAACCAAAGAAATTCCCGTGCCCAGAGCTTATACTCAATGTGTGCCAACACTATAAAGAGAAAAACGGAAAACTTAAGGCACCTATGGAAATATTGTAGTATAACTACCAAGTTTTGCTATTAGGCAGATGTTGAAATTTACTTGAATAAGATTTCAATTACGATGTTGACTAGGTTGTCTAGTAGCGCGCAAAGAATAATGTGTATGAGATGTTGAAAGAATGGTCAGAGAATCCTAACAGGGGGAAGAATAGGGTCGACATGTCTTATTATGTTCGTTTTTAGGGCTCCAATCAAAGAAGCCATGGTTCTACTGAATAGGTTGTATGAGAAAGACAAATAGGAGCTCATGGACATGCTTTGGGTTCCTCTCTTGCATGATATTTTCGTGGAAGAACATGAGCAACATGTCTTATTTTGTTCATTTGTTTAGGACTCCAATCAAAGATGCCATGGTTCTACTAAATCGGTTGTATGGGAAAGATAAAACAGAGCTCATTGACGTGATATTTTAGAAAAGGGAAAACTGTCTAACACGGCAAGTTGATTTATTTTAACCTTGTCAAACAGTTTCAGGATTGTAAATCAGGTGGGAATTTATTCATGGATTCTTATATTATAGATTGCATTTGTTGTTCCTCGACTTTCAATCCTTCTTTATTTCCTCGATGGACACCACAGCGCCAGCTTTATTTACTACAATGACATGTATTTTTTATGTGAGGCTTTTGTGTATTTGAGGCTATGGAGATTAAAGTTTTGCCTCTTCTTGTTGATTTGGTAGGGCAGATTACGAGGCCTGCTTTTGTGCACTTAATTTGCAAGTTGACAACCAAAAAGGGTGGCTTATTGGGGACTCGTGATGAAAACCCAAAAGTGCGTAATTGAGTTGTGCATTTTTATATACATGTTCTAGTATGATTTGAGTTTTTAATTCAGACTACTTCCTTTTCAAGGGGTTATATACAAAGGTTCTCCACTCTCATCTGATGGGGGAAGCATTAGCAGTAAGATTTCGAGTTTCGGATTGTTGATTGTTCGGTGGTTTGATTTTGTCCATCCTAAGTTTGTGGACATTTTAATGATCCTGTGAGTTGATAATATTGTGACAATACACCAGAGATGCATCTAGATATGACAACTTGTGGATACATTAGTTCATTGTGAATTGAAAGTAGATACTTGATTTGTGGATTTGCACAGGTCATTATTGATTGAGTTCTTCAGTGTGGATATGATTTCCTGACTCATTGTTGATTTGCGGATGATTATAGATCTGATTTGTTTACTGCCAAGTGATTGTGGATTTGACTCACAGTTGTTGATACTTGGTTGAGTCATCAGATATTTTCATTGGATATTGATTTGTCTACTTATGCACCTGATGGATTTTCCATATTTGATTTGCAATTCCCAGAGTACCTATTTGTGGAGGATTAAAGCACCTGTATGTGCATCTTGTTGCTCGAGATTTGATGATTGTCATTGAGACTAGGTGTTTGATGTTAGGATTGGATAATTTGATCAACATGTATATAAACTTTTGGTTGTGTATTTGGCATGTTGCCTATCGTGTTCGAGTGATTTAAAATTTGTGAGCAGTTGTCCTAGATGTGTTAACTAGAGACTACGCATATCGGCAACTGAGGATTGATCATCTTCAATTGCAGCTTATTAGGGATTGCAGAATTGCAACTTATTATAGCATTGGATAGAGATTGACTTTGATCATTGCAGCATTGAGGATGTAACATGTGACATGTCCCAAGATTTTGAACATCCAGATTTTGAAAGAGTGATGCTAAGACCGGCAATTGACACATCAGATTTTAGAGATTGCAGATTGCAAAGTTTGGTATTGCATATTTGAGAGAGGTTATTAAGCACTTTTTGATGGCCATGCATGGAGCTGGTTCATCATAGTTTGAGTCAGTTCAGTTTTTGTGCCAGAGAGGTAATTTTTTATGTCAACATGTGCCTCCATTTTTTTGAGTTCAAGAGCTTTGCAGATAGGGATTGTTTCAAAGTTGCAGCTTGGCAGAGATTAAGTTATTTGGGATTATAGTGCAGCTGCAGCACATTTATGGGGTGTTTGGATTATTAGTGAGAGTTGATTGATTTATCTATTTTTTCTCTCTTTGGCATATGATTGATCGCGACAAATTGTGAGTGGGTGTGATTCCTTATAGACTTGGAGATGGATCACAGGTGATTTCATCATAATTTGCTTCTACCATAGTTTTGGGCACACCATCTACATCGCAGAAGTTACCAAGACTAATGGCTAAGCAGATTAGGCTTACTTGGGGGATTTGTAAGCAGTTATTTACCATGTGGTTATCGGTGATTACATCCGAATTGGTTAGGATGGATTTGAGTGGTTGTACTGATGTACTATATATTCATTGTGAGATAATAATACAAAGCTGCACACTGATTCACTTTTTTGTCAGTCTATTTTCCTGTAGGCTATTTGTCTTTCATTGCTAACGAGTTTATCCAAAACATGGCACTAACATTATTTGCTGGATCAAAAAGGATGACCCAGTGGAGATTAAAGCCAGGGGCATTGAAAACTGACTCAGCAATAAAGACCAAGAGATCTTTGGGCTGCTAAAATCATTTTAATTTTTAACGCATAAAGCATTTACCCCTCCAATTCTTATTTTTGGCTGGCCTTTATTCTTGTGTGAGATGAATACTTTTTTTTAACTCACTCCCAAAATCATGACATTAAGGCCAGCAGTGGCTCCTCTTTTCTGCTCATGGAATGCTACATCAGCAACATGTGGCTATCTTCATGTTGGAGTTTGGTGATCTGAACCAAAACGTGAAACAACCAAGGACTCAGAACACTGTCACAAATGGGCTGCTGAAGAAGAGAGCTCCAAAGCTCAAGGTGGAGAATCAGCTAAAGCTCAAAGAAGAAATTGCTACATCCTCTAAGGAAGAGCAGCTCCAGTTCTTCTGCTCCCTTCTTGTTCTCCTGTCTCATGTACTCCCGGTTAAGTATCTTTCCAATTCCAGCTTTACGGCTGCTATCATGCAATAGTAGATATTTGTTTATGGTTTGGGATACTACTAAAGTTGTTTCAGATCTTCTACTCCCTTCAAGATTTTTAAATCCTATTTATATTTGGCAGTAGGGCAAGTAGAGTATCGTAGGTATTGTTGGAATTATGCTTTGCAATAGAAACTAATGTGAAGCCTTTAGGTACTAAAAATATCTGTTTTATAAAAAATGTAATTCTATAAGTGATAGAAGTCAGTACAGTTTCAGCTATAGTATCTGACTCGACAGTGTTCTTTCCATCCTGCCAAGACTTCCAACTAGACTATCATGAAGAGGAGAAATCCTGCAGTTTTTATAAAGGCAACCGCTAACACAGAAGGCAATACACAGACTGTTGATGAGCTTCACCCTACATACCTGGACTCTCAAGCTATCATGCATCTATTGACAATAAGTATCGCAAACTTAAACACTAACCTCAAAATTATATAAAGCAGACTTCAAACATACACCTATTACAAGATTAGGAGAAGATTATTTTGCATCAATAATAATATTTTATAGATTTTATATTCATGTTCTATATTTTTTGAACTATTTCTTAAATTATAATAAACTCATATAAAAATCAAAAACTTAAATATCAAATTAGTAATCATTAAGAAATTAATAATTAAAAAATATAGAACATTAAACTAAAATTTAAAATCAAAATCAAAGTTTAAAAAATCATCGTTTAAGTATAAAATCAAAAACTTAAATATCAAATTACAATGCATAAAATCATTTAAGTTTTAATATTAAATTCTTATAATTTCAAAGTTACAATGCATTATAAAAAATATAAATAAATTTATGATGATTTTAGTAACTTTGAAAATTTAATAATTTAATATTAAAACTTAAATGATTTTATGGATTGTAATTTGATATTTAAGTTTCTAATTATAAACTTGAATGATAATTTTTTAAACTTTTATTTTGATTTTACTCATTTTGAATGTGATTAAAACACATTAAAATTTAACATTCAAACATTAGAATGCATTATAATAATACACATAAATTTTTAATTGAAAATTTTTTTGATTTTAAATGTATTCAAAATGAGTAAAATCATTTTTTTATAAATTGAAAATAAATTGAATTGTTTTTATAATAATTATTAAAAAAAAAAACATTTTAAGCCAATCTTTTCTTACCAGACCATCATTTCTATAATCCTTAATAGTTACAATGCCTTCTTACAATCTAGCAAGTTGTATATTATCGGTGATCAGGGTAATGAGATTTCCAGAGCCATTCCATGTGGTTAGAAATCAGTGCAGAATAATGTGATGACATAAAATTCCATTATCAACACTCAAAGCACAAAACAAAACCACAAGCAATTACATTAATGACAATTAACAAAATCAGCAACAGAGTAAATTATACTTTAAACTGGCTCACAAATTTCTGGTGCCTTGTTAATTGAAATGTAAGCAAGAAGCTTCCATCTCCCTTCCACGCCTTCCCCTATTAGTGTCTCACTAGAATGAGTTTGGGACCATTCAATACAGGAAGGCGCATGCGACAGTCTGAGCACTGGGGAAAGACAAGGCACCTCTGGTGCATTGGCTTGGTTTCTTGTGATAGTGGCAGCATTGTTGCTTAAGGCTCTTGGGTTATGTTGGTGGAAACATCACACTAGTCAGGTTCATTGATATGAGATGGTTGAGGAGCATGAAGTAAGCTGTTCACGATTTTAAGCCGAAAGGATGTATACTATTTCCTGCATGCTTTCCCAGGCTTCAGAGAGTGTTGTTGTAACTTGCAAATTGTTTGAGGGATCCGATTACCTCAGCACATCTCAATGTGGGATCTGTGGGATGTTTTATGTTTTGATAGTTACATGTTTTTCAGGATCATGCCTCTTCCAAGCATTAGTCTGTGTATTTCATAAAGGCAGTTGTGTAACTTGACTGTATACCATTTGTGTTGTTAAGAGCTTTCTGGTATGGTGATTTTGAACGTAACCGTCCAAATCTAAGGAGCCTGCCAACTATGGGCCACCTTATTGTAAAGAAAGCTTGTACCAAAAGGTTTTTTGTAATAAATATTTTTACCAAAAAAACTGAAAACAAGAAAAGAAAACACGGAGAAGTAACTTCTTAATGAAATGAAATGAAAGTTATAAAAAACAAATTGTCTCTTGAACTTTGCTAGGGTTTGGTGCATGAAGAAAGGTGCGGTAGAGCCACAGATCAATAGGTTTTCCCAGTAGCTTGGGTGGATGAGAAGCATGGGAGCAGGGGATTTTCCAGATGCAAGCAGTGAGGCGTTAGGCGCACCCCCCTGCCCCCACAACGACAGAGCTGCCAACATGGAGTCATTGAAGGGAGCTCAAAGTCAGCTCAGATGGAAACCAGGGCAGCAATAGGGGCAGCAAGGAAGCAAACAATCCCACAGGGTCAGAAGCTAGGTTCTACATGTCTGAAGGTGATGGAGGATAGCCCAGTTCTGGAGCTGGACATAGATAAGCTAGAAACAAATGTCCATCAACTTCTCACCAAAGGCTTGATATCCATATATTTCAGCATGCAACTGTCGGTGGTGGATCTTTACAATTAGGCGGGTAGGAACTGGAAAACACATGGACACTGCAAGATTAGATCGTGCCCCAGAAGATACTTCATAGTGGTATTTGCAAATGACTCAAACCGAGAGCAGATTTTCAAGGGTGGTCATTATTTCTTTAGAAATGCAGCTCTATTTATGAAGCACCGATATGTTGCACACGGAGGAGATCCCATCAGCCTCAGACTAGCTACATTTGCATGCTCTCCCATATGAACCATGGTCCGACTCTGTCTTCAAAACATTGAGGGATTTTATGGGCCGTTTTATCTGCACATCAAAAGCAACCATCGAGAGAGGAGCCTCAAGCTATGCACGAATATGAGTGGAGTTGGAACTAGATTTTCCTCTACCAAAGAGCACAACATTAAGATCAGTGGAACTGGAGTGCATTCAACCAATTGATTACAAGTGTATACACTTCCAATGCAAAGCATGCGCGTATGGACACTTGACAAGGGAATGCAATTTGGAAGAGAAGCGGAAGATCCAAATCCAGCTATAGAACCAAAATAAAGTTGATGAAGAGGGCTTCCAAAAGCCCAGAAAAGAACACATGGAAACACCATGCAGGAAGGTTGGAGAATCTAGCAAACAGGAAAAGGTTAATCCAAAGAAGCAGATTAAACAGAAAACCCAATAAACAATGGCCATGGGAACGTCAAGCAAAAGGAAGGGGGTTGTGAGGAGAAGGATCCAATGAAGACCTACACCTACACATAAGCCCTAGATGACATCTTGGAGGAATCTCGGAAAGAACCAGCGTGAGAGGAAGTAGTTTTGGAAGAAAACCAAGATTACTTAGGAGTGCCAACAGAAGAGGCTCAGATGTTAGAACTGGGGGAGGAGCATGAGAAGAAGGAGTGTGACAATAAGGAGGACAAAGTAAGTCCCATAATGCAATTTACCAGTGAGAAGAAAGTATTAAGACACATTACAAGGCAAGAGAGGGAGAGATAATATGAATGTTAAAATCCAAAAGAAGACAATAGCAGAGGTGACGAATGGCTCTCAGCCCTGGCTAATGGAAGTTCCTGAAGAACAAAAAGCGAAGACTAAATCAATAAAGCTGATCTCTTAAACCATCAAGGGCATGTATCTCCCAACCAAAAGAAGATTAATTAAGGGATTCATTAACCAAGAAAACCAGATATTATTTTGCTGTAGGAGATAAGATTAACGAAAGACAAATTGGCAGTTTATGGAAAAACTCTTTGGAGCATAGACATGAGCATTGGATGGGACTGGGAGGGTCAATCAGGAGGACTAGGTATTTTTTTGTACCCAAAGTATGTTTCATGTAAGGTGGAGGAGTCGTATAAGGACCGAATCAAATGCAATGGTCAAAGTGCCAAATCCAACCTAAATTTTGTGCTAGCTAGTTTCCATGGACCATGTGACAGTGGTCAACGGAAGGTGTATCATGATTCTTAAGTTTAAAAATAGAATCTGCTCGACTGAAAGATGGTTGATCAGAGGGGATTTTAATATGTTGCTTGAGACTTCTAACAAACAGGGAGATCAACCTATTCGAAGTAAGGATTTGGGAATCTTGCTGGGTTTTGTGACAAATATGCAGTTGCAGGATATTAAAATGAGATATGGTCATTTTATATGGAACAATAGGTGCAAGAAGAACAATTTTCTGGTAGAAAATTTGGGCAGATTTTTTGGGTTGGATGGCTTAATCAAAATCTGGTGTTGAAGTCAAAAGAAATCCAAGGAGGTTCGATCACTAGCTTGTGGGCCTATGGATTCAGGAGGATTGTCCTTCTTGGAATTGGCCGTTTCAATTTAACAAAATGTGATTGGAGCATCCAGGATGTGAAGAGAAAGTGGATGGGTGGTAGCAAGAAGTGTTGGAGGTGGATGGCTCTAAAATGTTCACCTTGGCTGAAAGATTAAAGTTCCTCAAAGGCAGGCTGAAGAAATGGAATAAAGAACTCAAAAGCATTCTTGCTTTGAGGCATCATCTAGAGGATAAGGCCATCAAACTGCAGAATGTCATTCTACACCACAGGCTTTACAACAATCAAAAAGCTAAGGAGCAGCAGGCAATGGAGAACTTGGATGACCTCTACCGAAAGGAAGAGATCTACAGGAGACAAAGATCAAGAGTTCGGTGGTTGAGTAAAGGAGACAGAAATATGAAGTTCTTCCACCAATCGATCATCATGCAGAGGTGAGCACACAATAAGATAGGTTGGAAGTTCCCTAAGGAGCGATCTTGGATGACCAGGAGGAGACTGGCAGGGAAGTGATCAAATACTTTGAGGATCTCTTGTCAAAAGATGAGAACAAGGAGGAAGCTCAAGTGAACTTCCTATATAACATTTCTAAGCTTATCTTTGAAGGCCAGAACCAATCATCAATAAAATCAATCTCGGAAAAGGAAGTTAGAAGGATGGTCTTTGAGATGCAAGTAGATACAGACCTGGGACTAGATGGGTTTCTCGCATTCTTCTTCTAGCGCTTTTGGGAGTTGCTTGGCAAAGAGATTACAGAAGCTGTGGGGGGAATCCAAATACTCCCGTGTAATTTTAATATCCCTGAATTCTAGTTTCATTGCTCTTATCTCCAAGAGCAGGGAGGTCTCATCATCAAATAATTACAAGCCAATTTCTTTGTGTAACATGCTCTATAAAATCATTTCCAAAATAATGGCAAACAGGCTTAAGCCTGTGCTTCTTGTTTATTATCTCTCAAGGTAGGGAGATTTTGTAAAGGTGCGTCAAATTCTTGAAGGAAATACAATTACTCGTGAAATCCTTCACTCCTTGAAGGTCAATCGTAGGAAAGGATTTTCGTTGAAGCTAGATATCTCTAAGTCTCATGATAATTTGTTAAAGAGAAGGTGTTGGAAAGGTTTGGCTTCTTATATCACTAGAGGGCATGGGTTAAAGAATGTTTCGGAAATCATAATTTTTTTGTCGTCATCAATGGCTCCCCTACCAGTTTTTTCAAGTCTTCAAAGGGTTCTTAGACATGAATCCCACTTTCCCCTTTTATGTATATTGTCTATCAGAAATTAGTACTCACATAGTGATTAGTTAAGTGAGTATTTATTTGTTATGTGAATGGTTATGAGATTAGTTAGTGCCTCAAGAGACCTATATATATGTAACCTACCTTATTGAATAAATTAATTATGATTGATTAAGACAATTCAAGCATTTTACTCTCTTACATAGGAGATTTTCTCCAACAGGTGGTATCAGAGCAGGTTTTGTGAGAGACCTCTACGAAAAATATTTTGATTTGTAAGGGGGTAGACAATGGCTATACGATGTGGACCACGTGCAAACCCCATTGTTCATCAATCTTTCGTTCTTTTGTTGTTTCTGTCAACATCTATACAATGTAGACTGCGTGCAAACCTCGTCATTTTTTAGTCTCAATAGGGCCAGATGATTCACATATAGTGGTAAAAAAAAGTTTTAAGCATTGTGGGAACTGTTGTCGTAACCAGATGTAGTTTCAAATACTGCAGCAAGGTGGTTATGGCAATTCTGGAAGTAGAATGGCAGTTCTAGAGAAGGCGGCTGAGGAAAAGAAGATTGTGGCAGGGAAGACCTCTACTGTTGCTGCCAAACAAAAGAAGGGAAGAGGTCGACCCAAAGGTGTGATCAAGACCGCCAAGGAAGGAGATAAGAAGAGTGAGAAGAGTTACAAGATTATGTGTACAAGGTGCTGAAGTAGGTCCACCCTGAGCTTGCCATCTCCAACAAGTCCATGAGCATTATGAACTCCTTCATGCTTGACATTTTTTGAGAAATTAGCAGGGGAGGCTTCAAAACTGACCAGATATGCAAAGATGGAGACGTTTCTTTTAAGGTCTGTGCAATCGGCTGTGAAATTGGTTCTACTTGGTGAACTAGTCAAGCACGCAGTCTTTGAGGGCACCAAGGCTATTACAAAGTTCACCACTGGTGTGCTTTTGTTTGCTTTTATGGTATCTATTGACAACATGTAACCCTAATCTTTTGTTTACAAGATTGGTGGTATTGGAACAGCCCCTATGGTTTGTGTTGAAACTGATTTCATTAAGCCTGGTATGGTGGTCATTTTTGGTCCGTCTGGACTGACAACTAAAGTGAAGTCTGTTGAAATGCACCATGAGGCCCTTCAGGAGGACAGTATCGTGTGAACAGAACAACACAGTGGCTCGATGGATGCCTTGCCCTGCGACCTATGGATGCAAAGACTGCTCTTGGAATAGTCAGTGCAGGATGTGGCAAACCGTAATGTTTCAAGATTTTGGCTTGAGTTAGGGTTTTTTGTTAATACTTTTTTTTTGGATGGTTAGCTTTTTTTAAGTCTTTTGTGTAGTTTACGTTTTCTGATTTTTAGGTAGGGTTTTTTGTTAATACTTTTTTTTGAAAGGTTAGCTTTTTTTAAGTCTTTTGTGTAGTTTACGTTTTCTGATTTTTAGGTTATTAATTAATGTTGTTTGATTATGTGTTATTATGTTTCAAGTCTTTGTGTCATAGTATATATTAATAGTATGAGAATCATTAGTATGTTAAGTCATATTTAGTTGTGTTATGTTTAATAGCTTATCAATTAGTGGTCATCTTTAGTCTAGTTGTTTTGTGTCAATAGAATATCTTTTATAGCAATTCACTTACTAAATCCAATCTTTAATTGGATTTTGTAATTGAAGTTTTGCCTCTCTAGTGTCTAGGTTTAACCATCAAAGTCATTATCATTAAATGTTTGTAGATGGACGCATTATTGGGCAAACCTGAAATCCATCTTGTGGGGGGCATTTTGTTGTATTCGCCCATGTGAGCACTAAAGGGGGAATGTTAGGAATTAGTACTCACATAGTGATTAGTTAGTGTAGTAGTTATTTGTTATGTGAGTGGTTGTGAGATTAGTTAGAGCCTCGAGAGGCCTATATATATGTAACCTACCTTATTGAATAAATTAATTATGATGGATTAAGACAATTTGAGCATTTTGCTCTCTCACATAAGAGAATTTCTCCAACATTGTCTTAGGTGAAGCTCTTGGAAAAACTATTTGAAGAGAATAGGAGGCAAAATTAAAAAGGTCTCAAAGTCTCTACAAATGGCGACCCCATTACTCACCTTCAAATGTGGACGACACTATGTTAGCAGGTGAACCAACCCTAAGGGAGTGTGCGTTTATCAAAGACATTTTACACAAGTATGTGATGGCCTCAACATGGTCAATAAATTAAATAAATCAAAGGCCTTCTTCATGAATAAATGTGTTTTTCCCTTGAGAGGTAGGCATGATAAATGGGCTTTCGTTGAGCATTTGTGCAGATGTGCAGACATTTCCTTCTTGGTTCAGACCCTGCTTGATCTCTTTCCTTATTTTCCTTTCCTTCTACCGAGAATCTCTGCTCTTTCTATGCCAGTCTTAGAATCTTTTCCAGCCTGCTCCCTGGCATCTCTTTTACTTATATTACCTTTGAGTTGTCCGTGGCACCCAAATTCTTTATTCCTTTTACTTTTACATTTTACATCTGTCAGATTTTACTTGGCTGGAGATCGTGCTTGGTTTAAGAATTTATTTCAGCACTGCTATCCATTTTAGCTGCTCTTATTTGAGTATGGAATTCTTTGCTGCTTTCTGTCAAGCCATAGTTTGTTTTCTCTTCTTGTTGTTGCTCTTCCTTGTTTTTATCAAGGTCATGGAACCAACTTCCTATACTCAAATGTCGTAATCTCAGAGGTGGAGAAAGCTATGTTTCAGAAAAGATGCAAACTGTGGAATGTGAGAGGAATATTTCCAACATAGGGCAGCACGAGCGATCCAGAAAACCATCATCCTTGAATCAGAAAAAGGAGAGCGATGATCAACTCAAAACTTAGATTGGTGGGTGAAGAAACAGCTAAAAAGGCAAGCAGCTTGCAAAGGATGAAAAGCAGGAAGAGTTACAGGAGGTCACTGATTCGGAAAAGACGGTCAAAGCTTATTGTTGAAGATTTGTCAAAAATGCAAAGGAAAAGAACATGCATCCCCATCATATTCAAGAGGCCAAGGTCGCAGTGATATTAAATGTATTGGATGTGGTGCAAGTTACTTACAAAAAACTAAGCGGTCTCAACACCTCCCTTGGAGAAACGTTTTACAGGCAATTGTATGTTCAAGGCAATGAAGAAGCTACTCCAACGGGGGATGAGGAGAAATAAAGCCAGAGATGCAGACCTGGTTCCTCTGGTCTTTGTCCTCATGTGTGTCTTCTGCTAGCTGATCTCTTAAGTTGGCCCACCTTTGTGATGTACTCGTGTGATTTTCCACCCCTTTTTTTGATATAATAAAAGTTACCTTATCAAAAAAAATGAAATGAAAGGATAGGAAATGGGAAGATTTTAATACCATCCACAAGGACCAATGATTTATGGGACCATAAATAATACAGCTATCTCAGCCACCAAAAGGGGCTGAAATTTAAAATATTGTTGCTTCTTTCTAGAGGTTGGATCTTGTTCAATTGATTTTGAGCTGGACTTATACTATATTATTTATTCTCGCCTCTTCAAAGAGTTCCAACATGGACTCCACCCCTAAGATCTCCACATATCTGATCCGAATGTTATTATAATAGCTGGGAATCCCATGATGAAATATTTCTCTGTTTCTACTGCTCCTGTGGTGCAGATTACACAAATCATCTCTTCCCATTCCTCCTAAGGTAAAATGTTTTTCTGTTGCTACTGCTCCTGTGGTGCAGATTACACAAATCATCTCTTCCCATTCCTCCTAAGGTAAAATGTTTTTCTGTTGCTACTGCTCCTGTGGTGCAGAATATACAAATCCTCTCTTCCCGTTCCTCCTAAGCTGTCACCCATCTACCTGTATCACATCTGAATTTTTTACTGGTCTTTAGTTGGGCTATATATCTCTCCTCTTTGCATTTGATTTCTGCCCCTATACATCCCTTCTCATTGTGTTCATAAGTGTGGTTGAATTCAATGAGATAACATTGTCTATATTCTTTCTCGATGTGGACATTCTAAATTTTCCATTCACAAGATATTCCTTTGTTGATGTTTGGTCAATCATCAAGCTAATACCCCACCTAATCATCCATTTTCAGTTTTATTTCATCCAAGTGCCCTTTCTTATTTTGAGCTCTTCTTCCCTTATGACCATAAATGATGCACTAAACAGAGTCCATTTATATTAAATAAAAACATACTCCACAGAATAGTACTCAAACAACATAGTAATCAATCAAGTCTATGATTTAAAATGAACCAGTTCTGAAGCCTAACCAAGAAGGATGCAACTGATAGGGGAACTTCTTGTGCTTAGGATTACTAGGAAAGCCATCAATCTATCTGTAGGGAAACTTCAGATGATCAAGATCAAATGAAAGCTGGACTTCCGCGAAGCTGATAGTCTAGAGTCTATAAAGATAGCCAGTAATCTTCTCAAAATTAATATTAATTAACTATTTTGTGTGAATATAAGATGAAGAGAAAGATACCTAACAGTCACACAAAAGGCCAGCGCGTAACACAGAATTGATTGATTCAAACCAATCCCAAAGCCTTTGACCAAAGAAATACAAAGTAATGGAGAAAGCATTATAAAGACCTCTTGTTTCCATGGCGGGAGCCTACGGATTTGTCCTGTGTCCAAGGCATTCTTCTTCTTACGACCTTGCAATTCCTCTTCTCTCATAATTGGTGTGCCATAAAAAACATAGTCCCCATCTTCCTCGTCCCCCATTATGTTTAAATTTTGAAAGAGAGAAGCATTGATTTCCAAACACAAGATGGAAACTTTGCAAAGATCTTGTCTTTGCAGAGTTAGCTACTCCTTCACCTGCATACCAGTACAAGAAAATGATCAGCTAGCGTAAAGGTGGAAAGATCGTACTGGCAACAATACAATGTACATATAACATGCCAAGTGTTGAAAGACAATATCTTGAAAATGACTACAAAAAAGAAATGCTTGTGGACATTAATGAAGACAATGCTTCCCAAGCAGCAGGAGCAGCTTACAACCACCTTACCACAATACTATGCACATAAAATTAATAGGTTGTCCATAGGAACAGGAAAGGTATTTGTATTTGTAACATAATGGCAAGAACAGATGAATAATTATACCAAATTTAAAGTACATGTAACAAACACCATACTGTGGCTTCCAGTGTTAGCACTGCTGGACTAGAATTATGACTCGTCACTCGATACATACTTAGGGATGACTTCTAACATCATAATATAATGTTGAAAATTGATGTTTGATAGGAAGATCAAAAATACATGTTATCATCACCAGTTGGATGTGTCACTGTTCCATGATTCTCTGCATGTGCTCAACCTGAGGATTGTTCTGATTTGAGGATGCTGCACTAATACACCATTCGTGAACGGATTCCTACTCTTCCAATATAGAAAGACTGCCTCCATTGTCAATCACCGTTAAAGCAATTGTGGCTCCTGATATATCGTCTATCAAATGCAATTCCATCTTCTAAGTCTGGAACTAGTACTTGGGAGGTAAATGAAGTTATAATATATTATGTCACAGATCACTGGATCAAATAGCTATGCAGTCCTTCAAATTGCCGTGATTAACATTTGAATAATAAATGGCTTCAAATGGTCAATGGGATGAACTTAAATTGTAAACAGTGGGGGCTTTCATAGAGGAGTCCCGTGTTCAGATCCCCAAAATACATGTTACATGTTAAAATATACAAATGTTAAGTGCTGAAATCAGTTAAACTACAGGTCCCCCAACCAACAAGGCCAAGAGCAAGTCCTAGGTGAATTTGATGGAAGAGATACCCCTTGTTCATGGCATCTAAGCTGCAGGACATCCTAGAAGGAGAATTTACCATTCCAATTAAAAAAATGGCTTAAAATGTAAAAGGGATTGTAACTTGTGGTGGTGTAATGGTAGTGGGGCCATTCATGAGAGCATGACCCAGGTTCAAATCCCAACCCCACAATAAGGCAAACTATAACTCCAGCAGACATGTGCCAAAGTAATGGCTGATATGGGATCTTGGCAAAACCTATGTTTCCAAATCTTAAGAATGCAATACAAACAAACCGCACAGCACATAAAAAGTGACCGTAACTTCACCAACACTCGCAAAGCAAAAAAAATGGCTTGCAATGCTATAGGCTAGATCACCACATCGGACGTCTCCTGGTCACCAAAACATTAACTGGATTTTTCAAATTTCCACAGGTGAACATTTTGTTTTTTGTTTTCCGGACATAACTGTGTCGATTCTTTAAATGATCAAAATTTGTCAACAGTGATTGGCTCTGCTGTGAAACCTCAGGGACATACATCTTCAATTTTCACATTCAACAAAATAATTCATTTTAGTATAGATTTTTATTCCCCGGGTGCATGGATATGAAACAGAGCACACCCTAACGTCAACAAGCCCAAAGTCTTAAAACTCAATTTTAATGAACTTGCAACCCTAATGTTAAATTTTAAACCATAGCATTACATTTTAACCCTAACATGAAATGGGGATGCAACAACCCTACAGTCTCTAGTCACGTGACACAGCTCAGCTTACCAATGCAATTCATACCACTGAATAATCACTGTTTCAGAATCCTATTTCATAAATCAAAAGTACACAGGACGTCTGTAATTCTGAACATTCTAATCAATATAGCCATTTTGATTATAGATAATTTTACATAACATATTGAAATTTGATAAAGTACACACAATCCAGAGGTAACTAGATTACTTTCAAAGTCCGTCATTTTTGAGACGAAAGGAAAAAATTTAATCGCTTCGGTAAAATCAAGTCTTAAAAAAACATTAAAAAATACACTACATATACAGAAATTGAAGCTTAAAACAAATAAGTTTAAGAGCACCAGCATACCTTGATATCAAGATATTCAATTCGTTGCAGATGAAAGCGAAAATACCCTTCACCATGACCTGTACTGCGAAACCTTTTAAATGACTGATTTCCTTTAAATTTATATGAGTCCAATGCGTGCCATATAATTTGCAGTCTCTGAGAAAGAAATTATTTTAATTTTTTGTTTAATAAATCGGTCAAGCTTTTACCCCACTAACGCATCTGCTTTCGTGGAGGCGGCCTAACTAAATATTCTCCGTGGGTGGTGTTCGTAGAATTTGAAGCCTAGCCTTCTTCATTGCTAGTGATACATTTGAAGGATAGCAGAGATAAATTTGCGGATACTATATGTGACAGTTCTTGGCATAATGTATTCAACGAAGAGTATATTGAGCAATTAGGGGGGCTCATCATCAGCTTACACAAGAAGCGAACAGTACTACTTAAATCTGCTTGAGTTGTCTTGCTGTCCCATAGGCTATTTTTAGTCTCGTGGACGTTAAAATTTTTATTATTATTATATTACATAGTTTTTTTTTCACATTTTTACTTTGTAAAAAATATTATATATTATTTTATTTTTAAATTAGGCGGTATGAAATTATATCACGTTATAGCAACCCAAAATAATGTTTTTAACTTATCAAAAAGCTTAAAACACATCAACAAAAATGTATAAAGCATAAACACGTCAAAAGGTTATAAAAGGATATGTGTTTATATTGTTTTGAACTTGAATTGGAGGATACAAGTGACGAGTAAGTTAATGGCGACGGTGGCTCCCATGGGTTGCACGAACTAGGGGAAACCCCAGCCATGATTTTGGTGTTGCAGTGTGGGTACGGGGGGTGTGTTTGGGGGTGGATTGGTGTGTGGGTACCTGGGTTGGAGGCATTTTTCCTGATGTTTCGATGGGGTTTTTTCTTTATTAGCTGCATGCAGGTGTTTTTGGGGGTTCTCTTTCTGCCAGTTTGGTGTTCCTCGAATTTTATTTTCTCTAGAGGCATGGATCTAGCAAATCCTTCTTCCTCTTTTCATGCAAAGGCCATGGGGCATCTTAACAGAATTTCGATTGGTGATGATTTTTCATCGAAAAAAGGATTAGTCGTAATCAAGAAAGTGAATAGCTATTTTGGAGAGATGTCATGAGCATCCTACTTTGGTGATCAGTCGGAGTCTATCTAGGAGGATGTTGCTTACCTAAGCATTCAATCTCTGATTTGTAAATTCATGGGGATTCGACTTTCTTAGCCATTTCTAGAATCTTTGGCTTGGAGGAGTTGGAACCTAGAGATAGTGATGGCTACTAACAATTATTTTTTGGTTGTGTCTATGTGTATAGCAGACAAAAACAAAGCTTTTGAAGGTGGATCTTATTTTTACAATTAGGTTGGGCTCTTCATGAAACCCTAGCATGTGGGATTCAATTCGACTAAGGAACTCACTACGAGGGTTCTTGTTTGGGTTCGTCTTCCATGACTACCACTCGAGTTTTGGAGGAGTGACATTTTGCATATGATTGCTCTTTTGCTTGGCAAACTGGTTGGTTCGGCTCAACAAACTCTAGATATAAAGGTTATTACATATGCATGTATTTGTGTTGAAATTGATTTAAATAACCCTTTGCCAGATTTTGTGGAAATATGCCTTGGATCCTCTTCTTGGATTCAAAAACTATCATATGAAACCCTTCCTTTTAGATGTTGATTATGGGCATTTGCAAAGGAATTACCCTCGGTTCAATCAGATGACTAGTGCAACTAATGCTACCTCCAACTCGATTCCTAAGAATGATAAAGAAAAGGCCCCTATAGTTGACGGGGCAGTAGACAAGGAGGGCTTTATTCTAGTTAAGCCTCGCAATAAGGGGAGAGGTCAATAGAGAACCCTTTAGGACAGACAAAATGAAGGGATCTTTAATTGATTTGATGTTGTGGAGAACTTAGTTCAGGAGGAGGGATTTATAATTGAGCTACCTTCTAGTGTTGGGTCCTTGGGAGTGGCTTTATTGGAAGACAGATTATGATAATCAAAATTTATCATTGGTGGACTCATAGGTTGGTCAGATGGTTTAGATTTATCAATTATTTTAGAACCAAGTGGGCGTTTGGTCTTGAAGGAGGGTGAAGCTTCAGCTGATCCAATTCATTCTCAGGTGAAGGAGGCTTTGGATTTTGGGAAAAGTAGTGGGACTTTACACGCCTTGGGTTTGCAGTAAAAGCCCCTTAAAAAGGGGCCTCTAAAGAAATCATCCAAGGTGGGATGCAAGAAAGACCTAGAGAAGGTTAAATTAATTGATGAGACAATGGTGGATTATGGGTTAGTGAAAACTATTGACTCCCACTTCTCCCAATCTCATAAATGATTGTTATTTCATGGAATGTGAGGGGTATGAATAGCATCCCTAGACAAAAGGCTATTCATGAGATGATTGGTACTCATCATCTTGATATTATTTTCCTTCAGGAAACTAAATTGTCAGTGGATGGTATGTTGAATAGAGCTCTTAACATCTGAACTCGTGGCTATTGTCAATGTGTTGGAGCTCATGGTAATTATGGAGGTGTGGCTTGTTTATGGGATCCAAGGAAGGTTGTTCCTCTTTGGTGGATCTTGAGTCGTTCTTCTCTTTTTATGGTTGTTTCTAGTTTAGATTTTGGTGAAACTTGTCTTTTCACTAATATTTATGCTCCTACTAATCTTCTTGGCACAACTCAGCTTTGCTCTCATGTTAGATACATTTGGTCTCTGGCTCCCTTTCTTCCTTGGGTCATGGCAAGGGACTTTAATGTTGTTTCTTGTTTGAAAGATAAAAGAGGTGGCATTGTCAGGCTTGATTCTTCAAGTAACCTCCTAAGGGACAACATAGATCTATTGAATTTAGTTGATGTGAAGCCGAATAATGGCATTTTCACTTGGAATAATAAAATAAGTGGTGAAAATGCTATATCAAAGAGACTTGACTGATTCCTCATCTCTTATTATTGGGTTGGAAATAAGTGGACTACCAGATCAGAGATTTTGGAATGGAAAGGTTTTGATTATTGGCTAATTAAATTATCAATTGTTTCTTTTAGAGCTCCTAAGAACCCATATTTTAAGTTTCAACTCGTGTGGTTACATGATCCTTCACTCTAGGACCCAATGATTGAATGGTGGCACCAAGGGAAGCTTACTCATGGTAGGGCTATGTATTTTTTTGCTAAAAGATTGCAATATGTGACACATAGGCTTAAGAAGTGGAATAGGAAGTGCTTTGGCAATCTTCACTTCAATAAAATGATATCTCAAGCTAGACTGGACACTGTCACTTGCCAAATACGAGATCATGGTCTAACTGATGATTTGAGTAGAGAGGAGTCAATAGTTGTTAAGGAGTTGGAGGAATGGGAGTTGCATGAGGATATTTTTTGGAAGCAAAAGTCTCAAATTGATTGGCTTCAGAAAGGAGATAGAAATACTGCCTTTTTTCATAACTCTATTAAAGCTAGAAGGAATGGTAATCTTATCACCTCTCTAATGTCTTTGGAGGGGACTTATCTTTCTTCTATGGGTGAGATTTCTAGGATTCTCAATTTTTTAAGCTCACTTTATTGATGACACTCCCTCGGTGAGTGAAGAGAACTCTATTTTGGATTGCATTCCCTCTTTAGTTTCTAATGAGATGAATGTGGCCCTCATTCGACCCATCTCGTTGCTAGAATTGGAGGAGGTTGTGTTTCAAATGAAAAAAGGAAAAGCCCCAAGTCTTGATGGTTTTCCTATAGAATTCTTTTAGGAGTTTTGGGAAACTATCAGATTGGATCTCTTAGAGGTGGTTCAGGAGTCACAAAAAAATAAACAAATGTTAAGAGCCATGAACTCTACTTTTTTGGCTCTTGTTCCTAAAAGGGAAGGAGCTAATTATCTAGATCATTTTAGACCCATTGCTCTTTGCAATGTGTTTACAAAATTATTACTAAATTGATTGCAGAAAGACTAAAGCCTTTGCTCAACTCTTTGATTTCTGAAGAACAAGGTGGATTTGTTGCTGGTAGGAAAAATTTTGATGGGATTGGGATTGCTACTGAGGCCATTCATTCTATGGTGACCTCCAAGGAGAAGGCCATGTTCATCAAACTTGACATGGTAAAGGCTTATGATAGGGTCAAATGGTCCTTCTTGTAGAAAGTTCTCCTAGCTTTTGGATTTGGTAGAGAGTGGGTCAATAGGATCATGAATTGTGTAACTTCTACTTATTTTTTTATTCTTATTAATGGCGATCCATCTGAGTTATTCAGAGCTTTCAGGGGTCTTCAATAAGGGGATCCTCTATCTCCTTACTTGTTCATTATTATGGCTAAGGGGATGGGAAGACTTATCAAGTTTTGTGTTAGACAAGGATTGATTTAGGGTTGGAGTTGGGGCAATAGGTTACCTCCTCATTCTCACCTTCAGTTTGTGGATGATACAACTTTGATGGGCATGGCCAGAATTTAGGAAGCAGTAAATTTAAGGAAAACTTTAGACATTTACTTGGCTACCTCTGGTCAAAATATTAATGAAGACAAGTCCTCTATTTTATTTTTCAATACTCCTCAACTTATTCAGATCAGGATTGTTCAGATTCTTCAGTTTCAAATTGGCTCTTTTCCTCTGACTTATCTTGAGATTCCTATCTCCATGGGATCTCAACTTAGAGAGTTTTGACAAGATGTTCTGGATAAGTTTTGTAGGAAGGTAAGTCATTGGACTTGTAAAGGCTTTCATCTACTGGGTAAGTGATTCTTTTGAAATTAGTGGTTTAAGCCCTTCCTATTTACAAGTGCTTTGTGCAGGTTACCCCTTCATGCTTGGTTAATGAGTTTTATGCCCTTACTCACCAGTTTCTTTGGGCAGATAATTTGTCTTCTTCAAAGTGGAGCTTGGTTAAGTGGGAATTTGTATGCAAGCCAAAGTAGGAGGGAAGTCTTGGGCTCAAGTCTGCGGGTTTAAATGGTCAAGTCTTCGCTACCAAATTATATTAGCATTGGTATACTTGTTAGGATCATGATTGGGTTATAATTCTTACTCATAAGTATCTTTGGGGGGTGAGCTCCTCTGATGTGCCTCGATGTAGCCTTCTGGGGAAGGGATCTATGTTGTAGGATACTCTCAAAAGAGGGGTGAAGCTCATCAAAGAGGGTTTATTTTGGATTTATAATAAGAGCTATGATGTTCTTTTCTGTTATGATTCTTGGGATGGTTATCCCCCTATTCTAGCAATGTTTTGTCATTTATAGCCCCTCTGTATCAGTTTACTTGAGCTGGTTGGAGTAAGGTGGAGGACTTCAAAATGGTTTAGGTTTTGGACCAGGTAGAGGTGATGCATTGGAAGGATCCTCAGGAGTGGCCACTGGGTGGTACTGAGGAGGCTCGTCAAGAGCTAGCTATGATTTTGGGTGGTAGAATGTGTAATTCCCTTAAAGGGAGGGATACTTTGGCTTGGGGCCCTAATTTGAAGGGCAAATTTTTAGTTGCCTCAAGTTACTTCGAGTTGGATAGATAATTATTTGGGAGGGTTGGCATTCTATGGTGGAAGTAGGTATGGAACAAATTTTCTTGGCCCAAATGTAACTTCTTCTTATGGCTAGTAGTCCAAAATAGATGACTTACTTGGGAAAATTTGCAGAAGAGAGGCTTTCAAGGTCCTTCTATTTGTGTTCTTTGTAAAATAGTGAGGAATACACTTCTCATCTCTTCTTCCAGTGTCCTTATGCTCAGGAGATTTGGCACATCTATTGGGGGGCTTGGAATCATGTTGTGTATATGCCACATATTTGGTTGAGTTATAGGATAGTTTGGGTAGACCTCCAGCTCAGACCTCTTTTCTTAAGATTGATTGGGATATTGGCCCTACTTTCATTATTTGGAATCTTTGGTTGGAAAGGAATTGAAGGATTTTTTAGGATGAGAAAATGGTGGTGGCTTAGTTATGGTGAAAGATCATCAGTAGGGTCTAGGAACCTATTTCAAAAAAATGTGATCTTTCAATTACTAAGGATCCTAGTGATTTGGCTATTATAAGGAATTTGAATTTGGTTGATAGAGTTTTTGGTTATTCTGTTAGTAGAGGACCTCGATAGACCAAAAAGAAAATTCTTCGGCAGGGTAAGTGGCTTCCTCCTCCTCAAGGAGTTCTGAAGGTAAATACTAATGGATCTTCTATGGGGAATCCTAGGCATGTAGGGATTGGTGGTGTTGGTAGAGATAATGTTGGAGGTATTGTGTATTTCTTCTTTGTTTATAAAGGGTGGCATACTAATAACTTTATAGAGGCCTTTGTTATTATTTATGTTTTAGAAAGAGGGTGTTCCCTTGGTTGGAAAAAGATTATCTATGAATCTGATTCGCATATTGTGGTGGATATACTGAAGGAGCAAAGGTTACATGAAGCTAATTGGAAACTATCCATAGTGGTTAAACAAATTTTGAATATGTGTTGTTCTTTGGAATATAATTCCTTTTGTCATGTTCCTAGAGAATGGAATAGAGTGGCCGATTGTCGGGCTAAGTGAGCTTTGGAGCATGAAGAGAGGTGGGATGTTGGAGACTGGGGAATTTTGTCTCTAGATTATGTTCTGGCTTTGGAAAAGGTAATTTTGGAAGATAGTAATATGTGATTAGATCTTTTATGGGATTCTTTTGGGGAACCCTCTTTGATTGTTGGTTATTTTTGTATTCTTTCTTGAATTTTCAATAAATTTTTACCCTTCTCTTTTTAAAAAAAGGCTATAAATAAATATTAATAATGTGGATTGGTCATAACACCAAATCCCAAAAATTTACCATTTTTTAGAAGAATGGATGAGTCACCTACCTTATTCCTTTATCTTCACTTATTATTATTTTTTTACAAGGAGAGAAAATATTGGTCCAACCTAAAAGGTGAGCTGGAATTCTAAATGGCTCACCTTGGTCAACATATTCTTTTGAAGAATCTATATTCAAGGATTCCTCATCATGACTAAAAATAATATAAGGGGCTAAATAAGCCAAATCTACCACTTCTTCATTTCTTTGAATATCTCTTTTTTCACTATTTATTGACTCTTTGCTTATTTTTTGTTGTCCTACATTGTTTTGCACTTCACTCTGGAAAACTTTTAGTGCTTGAATTCCTTCTTGTTTTATTTATTTTTTATTTTAGTTCAATCTAAATAAGAAAAAACTATTGAAATTTAGATTATATAAAATAAGACATTCAACATACAAATTTGGCTATAAAATAGAGATTGATACTACACGTACTATATTTAGAATTGACAAGACAAAGGAGAATATATGCACTTAATTGATTTTTTAATTTATATTTCTCACTACATGTGTCATTGTCTCTAAAAATGAATCCAATTGTTTTATAAGTGTTTAGACTAAGAAACAAGACCTCAAAACATGTGCAGACACTATCGATAAAGTTTAGACCCCTACAATGACATGTGATTTACAAGCTCTACTAGTATTGTTTAGGTTTATTGTGATAGTTTATGTTAGTTTAGATTGTTATAACTATATATTTATATTATTTATGTGTTTTTACTTGCTCTTGATCATATGCATTGATCCTTGATTTGTTTTTCCTTGCCCTGAAACCCTAACTTCACTTTTGACACGAAATTGATTGTGAAAAATGGGTTAAAAATATTGGTTTGATTGGCCCAACCACTCCCTATTGAGTTCTTGAGCATCACCTTGTTACAATACTCTAAAAAGGGCACAAATTTCACATAATTATCCCACTTAGGTGTGTGTGTTATCCATCATGATCATGCTAGAATCTGATGCAATTGGCTTTTGACACTTGACAACATGTAACTTGGACCTTGTGTTTGTATTCAGACTTAACTCTAGAGTTGTTTATTTAAGGGGTTTTTAGATGTGTATGCCTTTATAATAATGTATCAAGAGAGTGCAAATGGATTTCTCAAGTTTTCAAGTGAGTCTCGATATAATGTCCAAGTAATTTCCTAGTGATTATGACCTTAGGCTTGATTTATATTTATAGATGAAAGTTTAATGTTATACTCACAACCAACATATGAAATGTGTCTAGGTTAACATAAGGTATACATCCAAATTTAAAAAGTAGTTTTTAAGGGATTTTGGGCACTACTTGTAAAGGAAGACACCTACAATAAACTGCACGCATTTGACTATTTTTGGCACTATCTAAAGAGGGAAATTAGTGATCTAGAATATGGCAACAATCTACTTATAATTATAGAGTGTTTTGGCACAAACTAAAGTGATTATAAAGAAGTGTGATGGTAAAATAGGTTGGCTAAGAGAATAGGAAAATGGATAGGGGAAAGTGTGCACAAGAGTCAAATGTGTACACACAAGTCTAATTATGTCAAGATATGTCAAAATTGTTGTTTTCAAGTGTCCAATACCAAAATTTATGTTCCTACGAATGCCCTTCTCCCCCTCCCCTCCCTCGACACCCCCACTCATTTTAGTCTAGTATTGAAAATTCTAAATTAAAAGGATAAAATAAAAAATTGGTACTCATGATTAATCACAATGTCCACTCATGATAGAAACTTTGAAATGATCTAGATCATCATATTATTTGAAATTGAAAAGTCAAAGAATGAATACACCCAAGGGTACATGAACAAAGTTTCCCTCTTGTTGAACTCATTTGGATAATGACATAGGATGATTATGCTCCAATGAGATGTAACTATAAAAACCATGAGTTGAGAATTATAAATGCCTCGACCCCTATTAGTTACGAATAAGTTCTAGGAGTGATTGGCACAATATCCTCAACCACACCCCTATAAATGTCATCATAGATCTTTGTCAGAGCCCTGTATAAGTTCATGTGCAAAGGTGGAACCTCAAAACAAGTTCATATATAAATGTGGAATCCTGAAGTATGTTCATATAAATTGAAACTTTGAATCAACCATGAATTTTAGACACATGAACAACATTCATGCTCTAAATGTGATCCATCTATACTACAAAGTGATATATAAATGCCATGATCTACCTGTCAAATTACTTAATCTGATAAATCTAATAAAATATCCTCAATCCAACCCATATAATTTATCTCATCATGTCATACAATTTATCCATTACTCTTCATAATCATGTACAATGCCCCACATATGCCTCAATATACTCAATTTGTCTCATCTGAATCACATAATTTGGCCCAAAATAAGAACCATTTAACTGGCATGGCTTGTATCTCTAAGATAAGGCTATTATATGACCCCCATTTGAAGTGAGGGATGAAGCATGTGAATCACTCACCTTAAAAGAAAGATTTATACACATCACATGTAATTATGTAAAGCATGTATACTAACATGATGAGATATGCCATCATATAAATATTTGATCATTCAATTATGTATGAAACATGTAATCTAAGGCATATAATTATCATGTGAAGTAGTTATAGGAATTATGCACGTAATAAGAGACATCACAATAGATGCATAATAGAAATCATGGCATCACACACCATAAAATCATGTATGATAGAAATCATAGCATAAAGTGCAACAAGAACCATACATGTATCCATACACATGCACACATAATATTGTGATCACAAAGCATAAAAATACTAAAGACATGACACAAATCTAACTTGAATCTAACATGATATAGATACACATTTCCCTAACATGGACAACAGGATCATCTGATAGAAATAATGCATGACGTAACAAAACACAATCAATAAACTCAGTGACCATGTGTGTAATAATCAACAACATTAAACACATCTAGAACAAAAAATGCTAACATGTATAATCAATCGATATCATCATCTAGTATAGCTATGTACAGTATCCATAGGAAATAACACCCTAAAAAGTTTACATAAGAACAAGCCATGTATAAACACTCTAAGCTCAACACGATAAATGAAATGGCATAAAATTATATAAATTAAAAAGTCTAACAAGATTACCCTGATGGAGGCATGCCCTCAATTTAGGAAGGTATCTCCTAGGTGTAATGAATGGCATGCATAGGTAAGTCCATGTATCACATGTAACCTATATGTCCTACATCCCACTAATGTATATAATTAAAAAAAATGTATGTATAAAATGGATATGTATTGTAGTCATTAAAATTAACCATTTATTCATTGGATGTCCACTTGAGGTCAGTTTACCCTTAGTATAACACTTGACCAATGTTAGGGGTCCTTTTAATCCACTTTTAGTCACATAGCAGTCACAAACAACACCCAAGCCTATAAAACACCACATGAGATCCATAATGGCATAATCCCTTAGTGATTTAGGTCTTTGATACCTCCAAAAAGTAAATTTTCATCTCCCTAAGAGGATTAGGGTCGGCCTAGACCTATTCTTAAGTCACCCTCCCAAGTCATTTTTATTAGAACACTATATAAACACTACTTACACACTCTTACACTCTAAGTGGACATTATCACAGAGAAGCCCATAAAAGTACCACTTCACATCAAGGGAAATCTCCTAATTCTTCTAATATTGTATTAATTTAGCTCGTACATTCAATAATTGATCCCTATTATAGGTATCCAAATCTCAAGTGGCCTCCAAGGCATCATCTCATGCATTCACACTTAGGCATTCTAGCATTCACAAACATTCACACATATCACATAAGCAGGAGAACTACATCAATCTTGATCCCTCCTCAAAGTATTGGTATGTAGGCAACATGCCCACATAGGGTTGTGGATTACATGTCCAACACATTAGATCCACTAACTCCTTTTTCTTATGGTATTCATTCAAACCCTTATAAACATAAAAACTCAGAGTTTTCAAAGGAAAACAGAGATATAAGAAAAATTATTGATCATACCAACTTGAAATTTGGACCATAACTGGAACAAGATCTTATTTATGAAACCTAGAAATCATTTGAGAAGACTCTAAGTGGGACTATAACACACTTCCCTTGGACACTAGCACACTACAATATTTGTAAAGGGGACCACACTATTATCTAGGGTTATTTTTGGTTATTTCTAACACCTGGATCTAGTTCTCGATAGTTAACCCAGTCAAACCTCCAATTTTTAAGTGTTGAAACATCCATCTCAATTGATTTTTAAGATAAATATTATTTCTCATGATTATTTATTATTTTTAGAATACTTTATAGTTATAATAGTTGTAAAATCAATGCGCTTAATTATTGTTATATTTATCCTCTAATTTTACATAGTATTTTATTACTCAGGGTTTTATATTAATTATTGAAATATTTAAATCGATAATGTATATGATAAATAAAATCAATCACGTGCACTACAAAAACATGTTATACACAGGCCTTGATTTGTACTTTTTGAATTTTAGATTTTTTTCAATTGAATTTTTGAATTAAATATTTTTTCTAGTAACCAATGATCCCATCAAGGGGGTAGTCACATGTAGGTCCAAGATCGATCAATGTGAATGCCACATGTCATGGGTGAGTGGTAAGATGTTTATCATTATCTAGATTAGAGAAGTAATCATGCACTTTAAAATATCCAACATTGTCATCATAATCGACATGATCATGTATACGTTGTGTAGCTCTAGTAACCATAGTAACATCTGGACTTTGTATGTGCTTATAGAATGCATTTATATTCATTATGTGCCATGTAAACAAGCTTGTAGAACTATCTTGGGATGTGACAAACTATATTACATTTGTTGAACTCAAATAGACTACTAATTTAATAGACATCAGAGAACTAGTCTTCAAAGAATATAAATTATTTGTCTTTGATTTACCTTCGTAGGATGAACGTGTATAATTTTTACAATAGGTTGTGGTGGAGGTAGTGGAGTCAATATCTCCAGTTGAATGGGGTACTCATATGAAATACTAACACTATAACTACTTGACTGCTATAGATATACTTCAAACATCGATATACCAAATATGGTATTGCATGTATCTTTTGTATTAATCTATGTCCTAATATCATGTTAAATGCCCTAGTATTAGGCATAACTAAAAATCAAGTAACAAAAGTTGTATGCCCTATCATAAGTGACAACACAATGCACCCAAGAGGGTTTTCTCTCTTTCCATTAATTTTTTTTTATCATAGTAGTTATACCAATAAAATATCTATTTATATACCCAAGACTAGTAAGCAATGTCATAGTACATATGTTTTCACTTGGTCCATTATCCACCATAACACTATGTATAGGACGTGAGTCCATGAAAACATGTATGAATAATGGTGCATTGGTATAATCATCATCAATAATCTCATTGTCATCGAATGTGATTGCAGGTTGTTGTACAAGTGTGATTATAAGTGTACCAATAATATTGTTTATTGGACGAGCCTCCTCAATTCTAAAATCACAAGTTGTTAGAGGAGAATGTGCATTGTAAATCATATGCACCTTAGGATTAGTCTTGGTTTATTAGGTCACATGCTTAGGAAATGGATCTAAAAATATCTTAAGATTCAAATTAGGTTGTGTAATCAAATCATTTGCAGGTGTATTGACATAATTATCCTTAATAACATTATCCTCAATTAAATCTTGTATCTTGTGCCTTTAACCATAACATCAATTAGTAGAATGTCTTGTGCATCTATACCATTCAAAATATGCATTGATATTGAACCCCTTAGGTTATACCTTTGTCATGTCAACTTCCATTAGTGGATTTTGGAACACCTTATAAGGAGGCTTTAATAATCATGTGAATTTCCTCTTTCGAGGAGTAGATAAGATAATCATAATAGTAGTTTGTGAAACTACATTGATGGTCACTTTTAAAAAATCAAAATATCCTAAAAAATTAAGAGCTAAATCCACTTTAGGGTCTCCCTGAAACCAAAATCCTTTTTTATTTGAATGCTATGCATAAATTGCCTGAGCCTCTACCTACTAGTCCCAGAGGTATGTAAGAGGAAAAGGTTGTACTTACCAGTATAAACATGACTTTGGTTTTAAGCTTCTAGATTTGTTTAGTTCTTCTAGCCATAAGTGTAAAGTTGCATTTATAATTGTCCAAATATTTCATATTGAAAAGTCTCATTTTGTAAATCTTATTATATTCGATAACATTCACACTTTTTATATCTCCTGCTTATTCCTTAATAATTGCTTTTGTGAAGTTAGTTGCAGTAGCACTAGGTGTTGCCTTTCATTTAGGAGTAAGGGAATCCCACCAAACTTTTACGCTACCATTAAGATTGGCTATAGTTAAGTCCTTACCTTCTTCCATTTCTCTTACGAAGAGGATCCTTTGGGTTTCAATCCGACCATGCAATTTCTCAGTAAGGCTTTCGATTATATATCTTACATCATTTTCCATGCCACACCAGGAATCCATATTAAGAGTATATGGCATAATAGGATCCTGTATTAGATCATTAGTTTTTTTGGAACTAATTTGATCTTATTGTACTCTTTGATCTATGTGTTTAATGTTTTGTGAGTCTCCACAAAGAAAGGTATCACTGAACAAAGGGAGCTCAAATTGGATAAACTCTTTCCTAGGGGAGTATGCACTGACTAGTCTTATAGGTATATCGATAAGTACAACCATTTCCTCTTACATACCTATGGGACTAGTAGGCAGAGGCTCAAGCCAGTTCTACGTAACATTCCAATCAGAAAGGAATTTAGTTTCAAAGGATATGGTTTCACTAAAGCTCCAGTCTAGATTATTAAGATCATTAAACTATAAACATGATCATATAAAGGTTGCTTTGAGGACTTCTTGTTCATGAAGTTCTTTAACAAGGTGATTTCCAAAATGATTTCTCTACTAAATTTAAAAACTTATTTCTTTCTTCATCAAAATTTGGTAGCCTCTATAAATCTACCTCAGATACATTAGAGTGTCTTGTAGGTGTAAATATGGTATTAAGGGTTTCAAGCCTCATGATATCTAGAGGTTTTCTTTCAAAAATTGTTCTACTGAATTTCTCCTTCTAGATCCTATTCTTGGTAGGATTTGTGGTTTGTCATGTATCAATTAACCTAAGCCTATATGGTCCATCATTTTCTCTAAATGGGATTAGTTGTGGCTTGTATTGATTTTTTGGTTTAGGTCCCTGATATATACATTTATTATAATTGGTTATCCATTCCCTAGGTAGGGAGATAGCTTCAAAGTTAACTTGGGAAATGTTTACTTGTTCACCATTAGTTTTAGTACTAGGTATAATCACCATGTTAGCTGTGGATTTTTAGAGCTAATTAGAAGGTACAACTAGAAATTTGTAATAATAAAAAACCCAATGGGTAACGATGATAAATAAGATGAATCTAGGATCCATATCCAAGTTGCAAAATTAAAGGTTGCATTCAAGCATTTCAGGGAGAGTTTCATCTTCAAGGTCTACCATAAAATTAGGATAGACTCAACAGGTAACCATCCCTTTATGAATAGTGTCATTAATGGATCCAAGCATGGTTTGAGTAATATTGTTAAGTCAAGAGTTTACTAAGACAAAAAAAATAGGAACATCAAGACTTGACAAAAAAGGGGGTCAACAACCCACTCAATTTGTCCAATATGAACAAATTGATAACCTTTCTTCTTAAAGATTTTAAAATTCTCATTATCCAGTATATTTAACCAATTCCCATCCAAAATTTTTAGAATAAGACCTTTTAAGGTAAAACTTTTAAAAGATATTTCTATTTGCATTTTTTATCAAAAAAATTCATTTTATATACCTCATATAATCTAATAGAAGGAATTTACCAATTACTATTATGAATTCCAGATAATAAATGTTGACTTAAATCATGACCAAACTCAATTCTATTATTTATCTCTAATTCATGCAAGATTTTAGAAAAAGGAACATATTTTGTGTATACCTCTACCATTATTAGTATCCAACATGCAATTGTTGGGGACACAAATTTCCTATTCTTTGATGGGAGCTCATTTAGATTTTAAAAGTATCAGTGATTCCTCTTGAAATCATTGATAGATATTAGAAGAGCCAACTCACAGTTTAAATCATGCATCGTCAAATGGAGCTTGAATACACAGATTTAATTTTCAATACAATATTATATTCCACTTTCTGAATTCTCCTTGCTACAGACATAATAAAAATATATAGGAATAATGTTTCCTATAATAGGGGATTCCCAAATCCCTATAAACTCTCAACCCACTATCTTGTATAACAATATAATATGTTAAACTATATAAGACATTATATTGTTATCTTTAACAATATAATATCAACAATCTTACCATATTAACCATGCAGTTATAACCACTAACTAGTTACTATTTACCTTTTGGTAAATATAAAACTTACTATATACCTCTCCACAAATACTCAAATTCACACAATGTGAAAACTAACCCCAACATTCCCCCCATAGTTTTTACATGGTACAATATATCTCATTTTCTGATTGTAGCATGCTCCACCTCTGTGTGCTTATGATCTTCTCTGCAAACATGTTCCATCGCACATCTCTTCCTTCACACTCATCTGCAATTGGTTTTCAAGGTTCACCAATAACCTTCCAAAATGGTTTTCACAGGTTCACCACTAACCTTATAGAATAGTTTTCTCAGGTTTACCATTAACCTTATAACATGGTTTTTATAGGTTTACCACTAACTTTTCATCATGATTGATACAATGCTTTTTAGATCAATATTCTCCAATGTAAATATACAAAAGGGTTACATGGGAATACTATTCATAAGTGAATAGCTACACTTGTTTCTTTGTCACACATGCTAAAAAATAAATGTAACTACCACACTGAAATAACTGAAATCCACACCATGTTGAAATAAAATACACACCACATAAAATATCACCACATTATTGGTGCAACCCCATCGTTAGTGACTAATGAGAGGTCCTTCCTTCGTGTATCCTCTAACCTCTAGTATGTGATATTACTTACTCAGCAACTAGTAAACCCAGTGACAACCTTGGTGCCTTTAAAAATGACATGTTTAGCAAGTTCTCATGGCAAAACATGACGTACAACTATCTAGATTTCTCTAGATGTAATAACTAACTTTTTATTGTGATGAGCAAGCTTGGATGCCTCTTGATCTAATTTCTCAAAGATATCATTAATAAAAGAGTTTATTAAACGCATACCTTTGATAGAAATATCAAGATCTGAGTGCACCTATTTTAGCACTTTAAATATATAGATCTTATAGGTTTCTTCATTTTGCTCTGCCTTTTTCTTATTTGTGTCTTTTCTTGTAGTCATTTTAACCAATATGCCTTTCTTACAATTTTTGGCAATTTAAGGACATCAACTTACACCAATAATGCATCCGTACAAAAAATGTTTCCTAGTAATCACCTAAATAGGACTCAATGGGAAACTTTGATGTTTTTGAATTTTTAATGACAAAAATAAAGACTCTATTTTGACATCAAAGACTTCAACTATTACTTGTGACCCAAAAAAATAACTTTGACACTTTGTAATTTTTGAAAATTTAATAACATAATTAAAAAATACTACGAAAACATGAAATAAGGCTTATAAATCCTGATAAAAAATGACCCTCATAGACTAAGAAATTACAAGAATGACCCAAAGTATAAACCAGATAATTTTTTATCCAAAAATTTACAAAACATATGTGACTAAATGATAACATGGACCATATAACATATATTTGTCTTAATATTAAAAAACTATACTTTAAACTTGATTTCTATTAAAGACTATGGATTTTTAAATATGATAACATATCTAATACAAGATGCAACTTAAGAAACCAAAAATAAATTTTTAATGCTTAAATAACTTACATCTAAATTATTTTGAATATGGCAAAGACTTTAATATGGCTCATGGCTCGGCTCGATGAACAACATAATCTAAGTTGATGATGAAACACAGGTTTACTTAGGAGTGAATCAACACAGGCACGTGCATGTAGAAACATAGGTGATCCATCAGGCAAAGGACTGATGTCAAATACAAAGTTACATGGTATTCGATCTACAATCTACTGACTAATCAAAACATCATTGAACTATTCTTTCTTCAATTTGGACAATGCATTAATTGAAAACAACTTGAATCCAATTATGGATTGCACCAAGTCTAACCAAACTGTGCAGTATATAGCATTGACAAATTTGATCATGCAAAAAGCATTGTCATCATAGTCAAATCTATAAAGCTGTAGACTAAAAATTTAATTATGCAAGGAATAAATGCAATAGAATGTAGTCAATTCTAGCATATCAGATTCATATGATAGAAGTTATAAACTGATGGAATCTACTCATGAAAGAGCTGATGAATGACACTTCAAATTCCAATGACCTAGGCCAAGATAATGAAACTCTAATGTGTCGGGAAAGGTGTGAGAAACACATTAAATTGAAAATATGGTTATAGAATGAAAGCAAAAGGCACACTTTGAGATTTGTTAGGCTAAACTGCATTCATAATTTTGGTACTCCATCCACAAATAAATTCTCCAAATTGTCTACCAATATCTGATTAAAATGCCTATTTTCTAACCTCACATAGAAAGAATAAGATTACTAAAAAATAATGAAACATCAACTAGGAAATAATGCAAACATTGCACTCCCCTTTTGCATTTTAATTCTCCATCATGGACACATAATAACTTGCTCTGATACCAATGATAGATATTGGAAGAGCCAATACATAGTTTAAATCATGCACAGTCAAATGAAGCTTGAATACACAAATTTAATTTTCAACATAATATTATATTCCACTCTCTAAATTATCCTTGATACAGACAGAATACAAATATATAGGAATAATGTTTCCTATAATAAGGGATTCCCAAATCCCTATAAACTCTCAACCCACTAGCTCGTATAATAATATAACATGCTAAACTATATGAGACATTATATTGTTATCTCTAACAATATAATATCAACAATCTGATGATATTAACCATACAGTTATAACCACTAACTAATTACTATTTACCTTTTGGTAAATATCAAACTTACTATTTACGTCTCCATAAATATTCAAATTCACACAATGTGAAAACTAACCCCAACAATCACCTTCTGCGAGGGTTGTCAGAAAACATACGCAAAATGAAAGTATATGCCTTCACAGTCTTAAAATGCTACAATATCCCATGTACACAGATCTTGATCTAGGATTTCTGTCACACACCGATACTTTCCAAGGAACTTAGGTGAAGATAGTTGTCACTTACAAAGATTTCAGAAGGGACATAGAGATATAATCAACTTGATATGAATTCTCATGGTGCTTATGATTTCAGTTACAATCTAGTCAATAGATAGAGAAATGTGCATAATTAAGTAATATATATTAAGATAGGAAAGTCAGGCACTAAACAAAGTAACTAGGCTTTGATACCACATAGAACACACATATACTCAAAACCAGTCAAACTAATACATAGTTAACAACTAGAATGAGTCTTCAGGATCTAACTAATTACATAAGCATAGATAGCCCTCCAAATTTTTTGATCAAAGAGTACCTCTGAGATTTTTGAGAGCACACAACTAAAGAGATTTCATGCTTAGAAGTGAGTGGTGAATGAATGGTGATACTTATAAATAGGTAAAGCACAAGATTTTCTCATCGACTACTTGAGTTAAGATAGGAAGAAGAGGTCACCCAGTAGGATTCCCTAGTTGTGCCATGATAGAGATCATACTGCCCATAGGGAATCAAGTATATTATCCATAAGATAAAGTGTATAGTGAAAAGTCCTCCACCAACATTGTCACTGTCATAGTCTATTAGACATCCCCACTCGAAATATAGAGTGATATGAATAATGTATCTAAAATAAAACCAATCTAAGGCATATCCTAAAATTTTGTGGAAAGTTTTTAATAGTACGTGTCCATCATTTGAGTAATTATAAAAAGTAAGTGTAAACTTAGTTAAGTTACTACTAGGATATCCATGGACATATAACAGTTGGAACTTAGGTATGATAAATCCTTTTGGATAATTAGACTCGAATATAATTCATGTTATAATTTTTCCTAAGATGACATTATTATTCATTTTACTATTAAATGATATAGATTATAGAGTGAGAGAAAACACTTGATTTTGGAGGTTACCTATGACATGCATCATGGAGATGATATGGCAAGTAGAGATAATAGTGGTTTTGAAAGATTCATCCATTTGTTAAAATTCACCATCTATCATAAACATAGGTGTTATAGAGTCATCACAAACATTTTTAACATCACATTTCTAGGAATCACATTATATGAAAACATAATTACAAAGCTTGGAATAATGATCACATTTTGGCTCTGAAATAAGACTATAAATTGCATCACATTATGTTTCAATATAAGATTCATTTAAAGATATATTTTTGCATTTAATTTTAGGAGAAGAAGGAAAATTATCCCATTTTATTTTAAGGGAGGAGAGAGAAATATCACGTTCATTTGCACCATTTGTTACTCGAAGAGAAGGGAAAGGAATATCACTTTATTTTGAAACAATAACATTATTTATCATTTGAAGGGAAGAGAAAGGGATGTCACATTCATTTGCATCAATAACATCATTTTTCATTTCAAGAGAAGAGTTAGTATCAATATCTAGTTAAGAAAAAGGAATGCCAATATTTTCTATATTACTAGAAGCATCATTACATTTAAAAGTACCATTGCAAGGAAAGAAATCATGATCATCTATATATGTATCATATATGCATTACTCTATTGTATATTATTTTATAAGTTAAATTTTAGAAACATCATGTAATTCATTGCTACTTTATTCTTATTCTCATGTGCGAGGATGTATAAAAGCAAGAGAATTGATTTCAATATCATCTCGTTCTTCTTATAATTCATTGTTTTAATCACTATTAAAAAATACCAATCCTATTAATAATCATAATCATAATCATTAATTTATTCATTCATATAAGTAGTATCATTGATCATACAAGCTTATTCATTAGTCTATTTACTATCATAATCATAGGGCATAAAATGATTAGAATATAGGAAATCCAAAGGGTAAGGTCTATTATGTGTTTTAGATTGGTCACTCATTTTAAAATTACCAAAACCTAAGATACCAATAAGCACAAACATAAATCATACTCCTAATAGGAAATTAACATAGGAATATATGGTTTGGAGGAAATAAACCCTAGGATTGAGGCCACACATGATAGGGAAATTAGAGATCAGATTTAAAAATCAAATCTAAAAGCATTAATTTGAAACCCCAATGACAGAAGGATGAAACTCTAAGGGGACCTAGACTTTTACAAGGTTATGGATAACAAATGATTTCACCAATATGTTTTACCTATTTTTTTTATTAGTGTTTTTTAAACAATCATAAAATCTCTAATATTCAGATACCACAATTTACACAAATAACTATAAAAAAATGAATGTTTTTTTATGAAGGTAAAGGGTAGGTTTTGGATGGCTCCCGTCCCATTTACAACCAGTAGGCACCAAGCCAAAAGGAACAAACAAAAAAGTAAAAAAACACCCCCCAAAAAATTAATTTATTAATCAACAACAAATCACAGTCAAGACACAACAAAAATTAGAAGTCTAAAATAAGAAGACAAAAATTACATAACAAGTCCATGCAATATAGAGTTCCATTCTCCAATAAAATCATTGAAAATTTTCTTGATGCCACCCAAAATAGTTGCTTTTGGTTGCAGATTTTTCCCTTTATCAGATCCTTTGGTCCTCTTATTGGTTTTCACATGACTTTATTCTACCTTGCCTATTCTGATAATCTCCTTCAACACATTTATATTAGAGATATAATTTTTGATAGTTAATTTAATCATTTGGATAATCTATTTGATATTATCATGTATGTTTACATTTTCACTCTCCAAATATAATTCCCTATCTTCCAATCTCCTCAAATTTTGATGAACATTATCCCCTTCATCTGGAATCTTCTACTACCCATAAAAATTGAACCACCACCAAAGAGATTTTTAATCAAATTGTTAGAATCCTTCATACTATCTCTATCTTTCATAATCTAGTTGAGAATGTTCTTATGGATATACATATGAATAGTCAAGACTATAAAATTTTCATGAAGTTCATCCTCAATATAATCAACTATTTTTTTCACCCTCAACTCATTTTTTTCAATTTCATCTAAGTCCTCTTTTGCTAACATTAGGGATTTCTGCTTTAGTGAATCTACAACCTATGTGTCCACACTTAAAGAATCATCTGACACCTCTAGGTCCCCCAAATGCTCCTATGACTTTCCCTCATCCTCTTATTCCTCTTAGTCTAAAACCATAAATAGATGTGGTTTTTTTATGGAAGTTGATATAGGATTCTCCATAGGGATTTTCATAGACATAATTTGAGAAAGCTTTTCCTTCCCTTTCCCTTTTAGAAGCACTTTTCCATTCTTCCTAGGATCCACCAACTTAATTGTGGGTGAATGTCAAATACGAATGGCTTTTAAATTATTATATAAAATAAATATCCAAGCTTTATGGATAAGCAAAAGGGTTCTGCCTAACTACACATCAATGACAAAAAAATAAAAGAAATGAGCAAATAGAAAGGCAGTCTTTCAAGAAAATCATGATGAATGTGGTTCAAAAGTGAAAAATGTTAAGAGATTATGACTTGATACCTCCTTTACATTGTAATATACTTCATAATATTTAAGCCACTTCATGATATGGATTGGGCAATGACTCTCTGAGATACCCGCCTTGATACTCTATCAATTACTCCTGAGATTGAAAGAATATCTCCATCTCCTCTTTTTTGTCACACCTATTCTTATATAATTTTTGGCCATGCATAATCATACAAGTAATTTGGTAAATAAGCTCCTCATTGACCAAAATAATCACATATCTCATAGATACCATCTTCCCTTTATATCCTCTGGTAAACTGAATCAAGACATGTGTGTCAATACCCTAAATAATTTCCATATAATTAGCCAACCCCCAATCTTCCAAGATGGTCTAGGCCTCCTTATTATTCTTAATAGTGCCAAAATTGATAGGCTATATTCTGCATAAATCTCCTACCATTCCAATATTTTGATTCACCTTGACATAAATATAACCTATAGTATGGCTATGAATCATAGAAATTCTACCCTTGATATACATACTTTGTTTCACTTCCTTCCAGCACTTACATTGGATGATTATTGCCTTAATGACATTGTATTAGTTTTTATTCTTTAGATTTGGCTAGATATTTTCACAAATAGGCCAAATCTTACCATGAGGTGAAATAAAAGTTCACACTTCAAGATGATCATTACCAATAATTGAATCCATGGCATGAATATCATTGATGGGTAGCTTCATAATAATATTATGTTTTTTTTACCTCTAACCATATTTTCATTGATAAACCAAATGGAAACACCATTAACAATCATTTGGTAAACAAAATAATTCCAAGTCATGTAAATATAAGTGAAGAATCTAAAGTTTATGCCATTAGCAATAAACTCAAAATATTGATACCAAGGTCCAGGCATGTCAAACCTCCCTTGCCATGAGTTGTATCACCTCCAATGGAAGATCATTGGAATTAATCCACTTAGAAAACTTGCTATCATTAACTCCTTTATTGGAAAACCAATCAACAATCCTATTCCCCTCTTTGTATGTATGTTGAATCAAAGTTTGTTGAAAATATTGGATGATATCAAGAGATTATTGCATAATACTATTAATATTCCAACTTTGAATTTGTTTCTGATCGAGACAATTAATAATATTTAAGGAGTTGCCCTCTATAACGATATAAGTAGAACCAACATCCTTAGATATCCTCACACCCCATAGGATCATCAGAACTTTAACAACATGATTGGATTGAATTCTAATATTCCCTACATACATTACAATCATAGTTCCCACACTGTCTCTAATTACCCCTCCTCCCCAAACTTTCCCAAGATTTACTTAAGCCCCATCAAAGTTGAGTTTAACCCATCCTAGTGGACGAAGAGTCCATTTGGTCAAAACTATTAATATTTTATTGAAGTCAGTGTCATTCCTTTATGATTGGATAAATTCCAAATTGCAGTACTCCTTAATCCATCCTCAATTTTATTATTATCCTTGGACTTAATTATTGTAAAGTTCTCCTTGAGAAGAATAGTCATTTTCAATCCTACCAATTCAACACTACTCTTTAGACCTTTAAAAATTATTTTGTTTATTTCTTTTCATAATCCCCCAAAAACATGGGGTAAAGTCAAATACCATAAATTATTTAGACTGTATCTATTAAAAGGGGCCTTCCAATGACTCTGCACATCAAAGAGATATGATGATTGAACCTAATAAAGATTGAATTTAGATAAGATGAAGTAAAAACTAAAAAGGAAAAATGGGACTCCAACATCAGGTTAACTGTAGATTCAACATTAGTCTCACATAAAATACAATGATTAGTAATCAGGTAAATTGTAGATAAAAAACTGAATGTTACCTATGATTTATTGTACATGATAAATATAAAAATGATTAAGCATCTAACGGATACAAAGTACTTATCTTGTTATGCCTCTATTTTAATCTTTATACTCTATGAATTATGTTGAATGCACTCTATAATAACTTTGAATGTGATCATTTCAAGAATAAACTCAAACAACTACATAGAATGAATATAGAATTACTAGCTGCATGTATATGATGGTTTTGTCTAAATCTAACAAATTTGTATATAGAGGTAGAATTTAACTATTATCACTTAGATCTATGTGCTTAGGTATGTAATTACTATGTTTGATCACTTTGGACCAATGCATATGACTTTTTATTCTTTTTCCTTTATTCAAACCCCAACGCTTGCATTTTTAATTAGAAAATCTTGCAAAAGGAAATATTTGGTTTGGACTGACCTCAGCCAATCCCTATGAAACAACTAAGTGATACCTACATTAAAAATACTTCAAAGATGTCTCAAAATACATGTGGTTCTTCCTTTAATGTGAGTATGTGCCAAGTCATGTGGATGCAAGTATAAATTCTCTTTCACCTAAGCCCTCCTTTGAGACTAGCATGCAAAACAAAATTTGACCTTAGGAAACTTTAGATTTTATAAATATAAATGAGCTAAGAGTAGTGTGCACTTTGCATGTAACTTTGTAACTTTGCAATAATGATGCTTATTGATTTGTATATATAGAGTTCTTAAAAATTTTAATTTGGGAAACTACTGGCACACAAAAGCTAACCCAAGGGTAATCAAATGTGTAAACCAACGATCCAAAAGGAAATGTGCCCGAAAGGAATTTAAAAAATGCTTTAGGATGCTTCCAAAAAAATTGGATGAGTTTGTATAATATTAGCATTCATAAATTTTACATTCATCTGAAATCCAAGGAAAATTCAATGTTAGTTAAAAAAGGACCAGGGATCTATGTGGTAGAGTAAATAAATATGTAAGTAGTAAAATGAAGGATTGCATAGTCAAATAAAGTCAAGAAGATGATAAAATACCAAGATGAAGGTGCCAATAAGGTCCCTATTCACAATTGATATATATATGTAAAGTCACATCAAATCATTATGCATATAAGGCTTATACAAAATTTAGGTATCTAAATTCAGTAGTGTCCTAGAGCTTCCAACAATTATTTTTAAAATTGAAATCTCTCCCTTGGTTCAATGTATGCAGATTTCACATGTTAATTATGAGGGGAAATCCATCTATGAATACATGTTAATATTAAGGGCATTTATATATAACATTTAGACCTATTTGACATTTCCTTGGAAAATCTTAAGAAATATATTTGCACACTCGTTGATGACTTTTTCAACCCTTATGTGTGGGTGGCTTGATAACTCAATCTGATTTTGAATCCATCATTGCCCACCACTTCTTGGTGGATCATGACCTGTGAATAGCTTGGATTGGAATGATTGTCTATCCAACCCTCTCATGTAGGTGGCTCAAGAACTCAAGTTGACTATGACTCCATCATTGTCTACCCATGTGTAGTAAATACATCTAAAATTGATACTATGTGATGTAACTATAAATGTCTAACTAGATATGTCTAACTAGAGATGTCAAGTCCGTGGCCACTAGAGTATATTAGGCAACTCTAGGCCACTCAAGAATGCTAACCACTACAGATGGAGTAAGGCATACATTTGGTGCGTAACCTGGAACATGGTGTCTAATGTGTACAACATAAAGAATGAGATGGAGTTTGTCATTCCATTTGATCAACTAGTGTATAAGTGAGCATATGGAAACAATATGTCATGCACATGCCCCCAAATATGATATCTAAGTATATGGATTTTGGATTGAGTTTTAATAATCTACATCTATGTATTTGAACTAAAAATGGGAATGACTATGCCATGAATGATGCCCCCAATTTGAGCAAATTGGTATGAATATGAGTTAAACTATTATGGATCTAAGTTAAATTGAGCTAAAAATAGTAAACTATAATTGAACCTATGCAAACCTAGACTGTACCTGATATACTTTTCTAGCCAATCTAGAATTTTCTACAACTGAGGCTGCTAGATAGTAATACCTTATATTGGATAGTAGTGACATGTGGTGCAAGTGTCCTAATTTGGGTACTAATGTTTGACTATTATAATTCATGTGCAACTATAATTGATCTTTTTGTCAATATTTACCACTATGTTTTCCTAAGTCTATTTTTTATATTCTAAGCTTGTATGTAAAAATTGTACTCTGAGTGTATTCTGATAGCTTGATCTTTGTGACAAACCCCTGTGAATGCCCCATATTTTGAGAGGAGTTATTGAACATGTGAAAGAAATGTCCTTAAAAGAAAAATCTCTACAAAATGTGTGTTAGCTAAATCATATATGATATCTGCATAATAAACCAAAATGTTGTACATACATAACATTGAAATGTAAGCTTATTTGAGCATAAGTTTGTAATGTGCGATGTATGTTAGGTCTAACATTCACAAGGATGTCAGGATAGATATAATAATGCATATGAACAATAAATCTGAGTAATAATTGAGTAACTACATAGGGGGATGGGGTATGATGTCCATCATGATACCCAAGTAGGAAGGGGAAATACATTAGGTCCCTCATGGCATCTAAAGCTAGAGTGTGTAAGAAGTAGAAAACAAGTGTCATGGACATGATGCATAAAATAAAGCATACATACAACACATATGAGGCACACAAAGTAGGCTAATGGGGGATTACTATCATCAAAATTTTCACCTTTGAGGAGGTTGTTCAAGCCTCCTCCTTTAAGTGATAACATGGGAACACTCCTAGGTTTTGGATGACCTAAAGAATGGTTTGAGCCTATAAATAGGCCTAGCTCCCTTGATGAATCACCTAATAACTATCATTAAACCTACTAACTTACAAGGGAAAAGGGAGAGAGAAATTTAAAGCAAACTAAATTAGGGAGGTGATACACCAAATTTTTGACCACTACCATACATCTGCAAATGCACAATGAACATACAATTTATCTATTCATAAACTACTCCTAATCTACTCCTCTTACGTCAATATTTCAATATTAAGGTGATAAATGATGATTAGTCAAGGAGGGATGGTTTTCAATAGGTCTAAAGGACACTAATGAAATTTTGCCTCAATTAACCTTCACAAGAATACTTAAACACTTCATATGACCTGCAAGAGTGAGTTCAAACTATATATAGGTGAGAGAATGAGACAACATGTCAAGGAAACTAGATGAAAACTAGACAATATCAATAATTCATGCAAAAAAACTAAAATCCAAACATGAGAGAAGGTAAAACTAACTTGTTTATTGCTTCAAAGGCTTATTAAAGGAGCAGGGCTTCACCCTACTCAAGTGGAGGATCCTAATGTTGGGTGAATATTTTGTCAATCAACTAACTGATGAGCAAAATAGGTCTCTTCAACCATAGCAAGGGAGATTGGTCAGCCAAATGTGCAGGTTTACCACATCAGAGGCGGACAAATCTCTCAGCTCATCAAGGGGAGGTTCCCTATTAAATATGAAGATGCTATATACTATATATATAAGCAGAAAATAACACTCAGGGGTAGGATTACACCATCCATCTCTCTTTTTTCAGAGATGATGTTCACAAACAAACGAGAAAATCTTGGTGAAAACACTGAAGGTACTTCTCTTCTTTCAGAAGTGATCTTGCAGGAAATAGCATGAGTTATTTTAGGTGGGTAACCAATAGGTAACAAGGGCACATTAACCAGCAAAATGAATTATAATACAAAGTCTACACCTCAACTACCCAAAGAGTGAAAAATAAAGGATAATAGGGACACAAAGTCATCCCAAGATCCTTCACATAGAAATAGAAAATAGACAAACAAACTAAAGGCTATTGTAGATAGCACAAAGTCTTCTCACAGTTGGCTTCAGGACACCTTCCTAATTACTTCTACTAGTTCTGCTTATTTCATTAACTGGACAAGAACACATTCAGAAGACAGACATAAGAACAGTCTCCTAAAATGACACAAGCTATAACATCAAAAAGTCTAAAAGTAATTTGCTTTCTCATTCAAACAAAGAAATATGATGAACAATCTAAGCTCAAAGTCTCAGTAATCACCTCTCAATTTTGGCAAAGTTTCACTTCTATAATGGAAAAGTCTCCCTCGCATAAGACAAGAGTTTATAATATATAGAGCAAAGGAAGGCTTGGCACTTTGTTCCATGAAACGACCCATGTTTCGATCAATGCATTGAATACATTTTTAGTTCTGTCGAGGGACCATGCTTGGAACAGTGTATCGGCCTTAACTATGGCACACCAATTCATCTAATATGTCTCCTCCAAAGTACAGACTGTCTGGTCCTTTCCTCCTTAGTTTCACAACTATCCACTTTGCCTTTACTTCATGGAAAAAAAATACGCTGCGTCCTTGATTTGATGTGCTTAGATGAGTACTTGGTGAATTGTTTCACCTACTAGAAATAACTCCCTTGTAGATATTTTTGATATTTTTGTATTGTTTTCTCTTCCCTATAGCAATTGGATCTCTTAAGCTATATTCTTTAGCTAGTTGATTCATTCATCCTTCAAGTTCTGTGCCATATATGAAACTAACAAATATTCCATTACCTTAAATTTGACATCTGTGAGGCCGTCAATGGTGGCTGGCTGTTTGAACCATGTTGAACCCGTTGAACCTTTGAACCTGTGAAAATTCATTGGTTCAATTTTTCAACAGTTCAGGAAATATTTTTTGTTTCCTTTGTTCCATCACTCCCTTGGTTCAATCATTGTTTCTCCCTTTGGTTGAACCATCCTTTTGAACTGGTCTCTAGAATCATCCATTTCTTTCTTTTGCTTGGGGCTGTCTTTGAACCATTGAACCTGTGAACCATTGAACTTTGAACTCTTTTGGTTCAAGGTTCAATCGGTTCATTTTTTGCTTTGATTTAAAGCTGCTTCCTTTATTCTTCTTTGGCTAAGTCCTTTGAAGCTTGTAATTCCTTCAGCCTTTTGTCTTTGGAACACCCCGAAGGGAAGGTGTCCCTTCGGGTCTTTGAGAAAGGTCCCTTTCTGAGTGCTAAGAGCCCCCTCGCAAGGTACCTACCTTTCAGGGTCCTTCAGGTGGTCTTCAGGTTAATTCCTTTGGGCAGCCTTGATCCTTCATTTCCTTCAGACAAAATGTCTGAAGGAATTCCTTCAGACACTTTATCCAAAGGAAATCTCTCTTTGCCTTAGTCATTTTTCCACCAGGCTTTTGATTTCAAGCGAATTCCTTCGGACAAAAGTTCTAGGGAATTATTTTAGACTTTTTGTCTGAAAGAATTCACCTTGTCTTCGTGAAATTCTTCTGTAAAAAATCTTTTTGAAGGAATTACAACTTTTCTGCCTTATTCACTTTTTGAAAGAATTCTATCAGTTCTTTCACTTGGTAATTTCCTCAGAGAAAAGTCTGAATGAAATCTTCCCTTTCGGCCTTCTCTTTGATCTTTGAACCAACCGTTTGCTACCCTCTATAAGGACACCTGTCTTTAGTTCACTGCCCTTCGCAAGGGCACTTGTTCCTTTAGCTTTAGGGCAGTCCTTTGAACTGACCGATTGAACCAAATTTGGTTCAACAGTTCAATCTCGTGTTTGAAGGCTTCTTTTTGTCTAAGTCTTTTGATCTCTTTGAACCCGTTGAACCATTATGGTTCAAGGTTCAATGGTTCATTCCTTTGTTTTCACTAAGTCCTTTGAAATAATTAAACTTATTGAAGCATTTGAACTTTGAACCTTTGACAAAGCGCTTAACTTTTTAAGCTTGTTGATGACATTGAACCTTTGAACCGTTGAATTTTGAACCTTTCTGGAAGCAGGATTCAATGGTTCAATGGTTTAATTCTTCCTTTGAAGCTTGTCGATGAACATTTTTTGGTTGAACCAAGGCGTTGAGCCAACCTTGAATTTGCCTAAGTGCTGGGAACTTGTTCCTTTCAGAGAGATCAACTGTTGAAGCCTTTGAACCTATTGAACCTACTAATTTCAAGCATATGGAGTCCATAGTTTCAAGCCTATAGAGTTCGTAGAAATTTGAAAAAGCTTGAATAATGGAGAATTCAAATGCTCAGAACAATTTTTTAAAAGGGAAGAGAGATAATTTTGGCTTGCAGGACCAAAATAGTTCATATGTTATCCCAAAAATGGGTGACATTTTTGGGGACAACACCTAATAATGCCAAAATTAGGTGCATATATATATAAGAAAATGAGGAGAGAGGAGATGGACATTGGAAAAGTCCATGACAAATGCCATCTCATGAGGAAACAAATTAAAAGCAAGAAGACTACCAAAGAATAGTCTAATAATGCCTTCCTCACTAGTGTTAACTTGATATGATCTTATCCTTCATCAAGGATGGTGTAGAGTGACTCTTCACCTTCTAAGATGACTCATCAACCTCATTTATGAAATTGTCCATTCTTGGTTTAGAAGGAGTTAAAAGTCTATGTCTTGACATGTGATACTCTTGATCATACTTATTGGAGTTTTTCCATTCCCTCCTAAGCCACTTCAATGTATATCTCATCTTGGTGAGGCTGAATATCGATACTCAAGCTTCTTCAAACTAATAAGCACCTACATTTCATTGAAAAGCTTGTTTGATTCAAATGGAGACCACAATGACATGTATCTCTTTCTATATTAGGCCTAGTCCTTTACTTGAGGACTATTATCACAACTTGAACACCTCTAAAACACCCTGTAGGGGGTTATTCCACCCCTATTTAAGCTCAAAATACTCTCCAAGATTGATACATAGGTGCATTATGTTCGTTATGAACTCTTGATGGCATATTTGCTTACCAATAGATATCTTGAAACCTCCAAATGGTGTTGAAATCACTATAACATTACTATAAATATTTATAAGCATGTTAACCTATATTTTCCAGATCATAATTTTTTTTAAGGGATCTTATTAGGTCTCACCTTGTCAAATTTCATGAAAAGCCATCCAAACCTGCATTTTGAGGCCTATACCAGTCATTTCTAGGCCAATTTTCATACCATATTAGCCCACACATGCCAATAAATAGCCTATTTAGGTGCCCATGAGACCTATATAGGTCACCTTCATCATTTCTAAACCAAACAAATTCATTTTAAGTCGATTAGAAGACATAAATAGTCATCGGGTCAGTGAGAAGGTTTTAGGTGTATAAACTTCTTAAGGTTGATTCATAAAGATCAGGACCCTAATATCTTTAATTATACCATAAATTGGGAGGGAATAGGTTCCATATAAATCTCATAACACCATTGGTTCCCATACACCTACTCATGTGAGATCTCACATGCCAAAAGTGACATCTTAGGTAGGATAGGCCTATTTGAGAGTTCGAGAAGGGTGATTTAGTGTAATATTACATGGCCTTGCTTCATTTTGGCCTCAAAAACCTCATTTATTATATAAAACCTTATATTTGGTATTTAAATTCTATTTTACCCTATTCCATTTCTCAAACTCATTGCGACCTGTGCTAGCCTATGATCAGGGTTTGAAAGCAATATGGTGCTAGTGACCCTAACAGTTACTATTTGGCCTTTTATTCATCAATAACGGAGTTAAAACCTTTTATGATCCTGCATAAATGTATTAAATATATATTAAGTCCATTTATTTCCCAAAATACCTCAAAACCTACAAATTTTCTTCATTCTTTAGACTCAAGCCTGTAGGTCTTCAATTAAGCCTAGATTGCAACTTTGAGACTGAATACTCTTCAACATGATTCTTAGCACTTTAATGGTATTTTTAAAGTGTTGGAGATTTTTTCATGTTCTTATTGATATTTTATAGACTCCCTTGACACCTTCCATCCATCACAAGTAGGTAGGCATCTTTCCTCATTCCCAACTGTAAATTGCCTATAAGTGATCACTGGGGCTTCTTGACTGCAATTCTCGCTAAATTAAGATTTCATAGACTAGTTTACCATCTTGATATTAATATTAAGGTTATAAAAATTAATTATATTCTCTCTACCCCTTTAAAATTCTTATACATCATCATTTCTCCCATTTAGACCTATGATAGACCTGTAGATGGTTATCTGGGCTTTTGACTATAGGTTCACCAAATTGAGCTCCCTAGGCTACACAAACCTTCTCTATGTGATTTTTTCCTCTTTAACATCATATTAACATTTTATTTTGACTTATACAACATATTATTTCTTGAAACAACCATCATCAACATGCCCTTTTTGTCCTACTACTTGTTATAGGTCTGTATGTGGTCACTAGGCCAAAAAACCTTTTTTTCTTCTTGTGTTGTCGTCTTAAGCCCAACTGACCAATGATGAATTGTTATAGAAACTAAATTATGATTTTAATTCATATCCATCCCTCCATTGGGTTAAAATCACCTTAGTTATCCTCTTGAATACCTCTTAGTCTTCTTTTCATGTTCACATAGTCCATTTGAGTTTACAATCCATTTAAAATGAAAGTGAGTTGAGGTCTGAGAATTTTGGATTTCAAGTGTTTTATAGATTTTTAAAAGGATTAGTACATAATTTATTCATTTAATAGGCCATGTGCACTCTTTATTGAAACCATTTGGTGCTAATATGGACCTACAAGTTTACAGACTTATAGGTTCACAAAACCCTCTTGATCTTGACGTAAACTCTTAACTCTATGGATTGTCACTTGGACTGCCTTATTTAGAATGGTTTTCAATGATATATAAATATGGAACTTATATTTCAAAAATATTTTACAATATAAATGCATTCTCATTTGATTAGGGTTATATCCACTATGGCTACAAGTTTCAACTGACTCAACTATACATACATGGTTGTTTGTTCTCGTTAAAGTCCATTGATTTAATGATGTATGTATATGTATGAGGGATATTTATAAATATAAATAAAATAAAAACTATATAATTTCATTCATCACATACACCAAGACACTTCACAACCCTTGTAAACTTGACTGTCATGCTTAAACTAGCAACTCAAGGCTACTTGACATTACTCCCAACATGATCATGAATAAAATTGAAAAATATGGTGTTACAGGGGTCAAAGAGTGCTTAAAATACTTTCCAAAATCATATTAATGCATTCATTAAGCTTTATAACTTTACATTTGGAGAAAATTGACCTTGGTGGGGTTTAGAGTCACCTTTCTACACCCTTAACTTCTTAATGATTGTTCATAAAGTTATGGAGCCTAACTAGACTAAAAATGCCATAAAGCATAATGGAATTATGGTCCCCTCATCTATCCATAATCTCTAGTTCCAACTTTTAATCTCCTCATAGTACTATCCACAACCTAGTTTCCCTTTTAAGGCTGCCAGGAAGCTCGATGGAGAAAAGAATGGGTTTTCTACCTTGTTTGATTATGTAACTCCACTTTTGGCATGTATTTGGGTCTAATAAGACCATATGGATCCTTAGAGGAGTTTACACATTTTCCATTGATAGAAAACCTTTGTAAAAGACCTTTAAAAGCATACTTTTTTCAAGAATTTGACTATTCTACTTTTTGGAACTATTGGAGATGATTGACTAGGTGACTATTCAGCTTCCCCTGACTTGTATGGAGGTGGAGAAGTGTGATAATACTTTTCACACCTTTATTTTCCTATAACTCTCTCAATATCTTCTCATTTAGAGTTATAAAATGATGAATGGCAGTTACAAAGAGGACTCCAACATTAGAAAGTAATTGCCAAGACATTTAGAGAAAATGTATGGACAAGTACAAGCATGATGTCATTAATTGATGTTATATGACTTAGGAATACCCCTATCCCATGATAAAACTTTCACATTTGCTCTTTTCTAGCTAATATCGTCTCAACATTTGAATATACAATAAGATTAACATAAATGAAATACCTTAATCTTATTGTATTTTCAAGTAATTTAGAGAGATTAACATAAATTAAATACCTTAATCTTATCAAAACTACCTTAATCTCTCTAAATTACTTGAAAATACAATGTGATCAACTTACTAGTTCTGTTACTTGGCTAATTTGGTCAACTTTAGATCATGGTTCTTCTTGAAAGGGTCACCACCTTGCCTTCTTGAGCATGATTCTTCATTGGCTTGACTTTACACTTAACCTTAACTTTGTCAAACTCACCTTAAATAATGCTAAAAACATGAATGAACTACAAATAAAGGCCATTTGATGATAAGCCAAAGTGACTTAACCTTGATACTCATTAAACCATCCTAGAGGACCTTGTAAGCTGCCAAGGAGGACACACTACCTATCAAATTAGATAATTAATGACCAATAAAAAACCTTTATAGTGGTTATCAACAAAGTTAAGATCAAATACATCAAAGTTTTAAATGATACTCATTCATGGTAGCCAAATTTTGGCTAATAGGAACAATACAAGGGACATAGACACATGTCACTAAATATAAGAAAACAAGACATACAAGGACATTTTCAAATGTCCACATATGCAAACAACAAGTAAGTTGGTTTAGAGCCACATAGAAGGAAATGTTAAAATATCCACATATACAATCAGTAAGGCACACACAAGGACATGGGCACATGTCCAAAGCATATATATAATGAAAAGAAGTGGAATAGAGCCATAGAGCAATGGTAATTCAAATGTTCTCAAATAAAAGAAGCATAGAGACACAATCAAGTCTAAACTAGGAAAGCTAGAAATGAAAGTATGCATGAATAGGTGGTACAAATCTGTATAAGAGTTGAGAAGTACATAGGCTGAGTCTAAAGTAGTAGTAGTTGGAAAAAAATCTAGGTGTAAGATGATCAATATCAAGATATAATAATGATAAATCTTTGATATAGAGTTTATAATTATGTAACTTGGGAATCAAAATTGTGTAAAAGAAGCATAGAGACACAATCAAGTCTAAACTGGGAAATCTAGAAATGAAAGTATGCATGAACATGTGGTACAAATCTATATAAGAGCTAAAAAGTACATAGACTAAGTCTAAAGTAGTATTAGTTGGAAAAAAAATCTAACTAGGTGTAGGAAGATCAATATCAAGATATAATAATGCTAAATCTATGATATAAAGTTTATAAATATGTAACTTGGTAATCAAAATTATGTATAGGATGCCCCCAAATGGGTGAACGTATCAAATGAAGAACCCGTGTATCTATATGTATGACTTAGTGGGTAGATAGTAACAAATCTAGATATGTGTAGTGGACCGAGGTCCTGTAAGTATTTGTAAACACTTTGCAAGAAAAAGTGAAGCAATGTATGTATGATAAAAATTGACTATATTAAGATAATTAGCATATGCAGTGTCTGAAAAATATAAGTGGTGTAAACATGACAATGCATACAATCTATATTTTGTATTTTTTTGAGGAAACATTTTAATGTTTTAGTGTTTTGACATATTAAATTATTTTTATATTTTCTAGATATAATCTATGTATAAGAAGGGAGGAACATACTAACCGATGAGTCTCATAGGAGACTCACTATCAACGTGGCCTATGTTATATAAAGGAACAATAATCGTGCATGCTATGTGAAAAGGTAACTAAGGTCCTATAACCTATTATATTGAGTGATCTATAGTTGGAACTACCTATGAAATGGTGCTAGGAATCCATGAAGTTTACTAGGATGTCCTATAAATTTTAGGGTTCTTAGGGACCCATATGGTAGAATATGTTGTAGCTGGGATGGGTGTCCTATGTTGAGAACCTTGGGAACTCAATAAAACTATTTTTAGAAGGAAAGGAGTAGAGGGAGTCCCTCTATAATTTAAAACATATATTTGATGCAAGGGTCTCTGTAATAATGGTCTCCGTGGAAGAGTATGCGTACATAGTAACACTATAGGAGTATACCTCACCTGCACTGGTGGCTCCACTGAACTCTATGGCATAATGATGGGAACTATGCTTAAAATTATAATGGGTAACTGTGGTGTAGCTAGTACTATAATATGATACACACTAATGATATTGTGTAGGGGGTTTTAGATCCTCTATAGTAGTGTCACATGATGCCAGTGGTGGATGTGCATGATATGTATAGTGAACACCTGAAGTACCCCCTACCTCATTAGTCATATAATTTGGAAATGGATCCAAGAATATTTTTAATGCCTAGTTTTTATTTGTTTAAATTTAGGTGCCTTTGTGGGTGTGCCCACATCAATGATGTTAGCCTTGATCAAATCTTGTACCTTATGTTTCAAGGTGATGCATTTTTTTATAGTATGGCCTAGTGCTTTGTGATAGTCATAGAATGCATTGGAATCGTAGTTCTTTAGAAGTGGCCATGTTATATCAACCTCTTTGATGGGAGGGAGAGATATGACATTGCATTCCATTAGCTAATGTAAAACACGTGCCAAAGATTTTATAAGGTTGGGGAAAACTCTCTGTGGAGGAGCTAATAGAACCAAGTGAGGAGGTGGCTCTGAAGCTACATTAACTATGGCCTTTGGATCACTCTTATTTTTAGCGGCACTTTATTTATATGGAGGCTTACTATAACACTTATTAATTGATTATGATCTATGTGTATATTTTAATTTGCCCATGGAGATAAGCTTGACTTCCCTTTCTTTTACTATGTGGCATAAATCTATGAAGATTGGAAACTTTTTGAACAAGATAACTTCATGCTATGTTGGTAGTAAGCTCTGTTTGAATATGTCTTGGATCTCTCTATCTCCCATGAGGCTAGTCACCTTTGCCAATATAGTTTTATATTACAAGACATATTTTGTAATAGGCTCATTATATTTTTGCTTTAGTTATGCTACTTGAGAATATGAGATCTCATCACTGATGTTAATTGAAAAGTGTACTAAAAAAAGATCTACCAATGGATTAAATGTGGTGATAGATTGAAGATCATAGAACCATTATAAGGCATAGTCCTTTAGACTACATGGGAATAACTTAATGAGGAGCCAATCATTAGATACTCAGTCAAAACATGCTGCATAGAAAGCTCCTAGATGGTGCTCTGGGTCACCCTTACCATCATATAAGGTGAGCTTAGGTGCCATAAATTCGGATAGCAAATGAGTTATCATTATGTGATGTGATAAAGGTGTATGCAAAATAACATGATAATCCAAGGCATGTGATGGCCTAGTATCTCCCTGATCAATATGTAATACCGTAGCCTATATAGAATGAATCTCATGCATAAGGGATTGTACATCTGGCGAGGAGGAACTAGCCGCAGGACGTGTAGCTATTACTAAAGGTTGTTGAGTTAAAATAAGTTGTTGTACAAGATGAGTTTCCTTCAAAGTAGGTGTACTAATGTTGTTATCTGGGGGAGTAGAAGATTTACCATTATTTGATTTGTTCTTTACTTCCATTATGGCTTGTAGAATATGTGCATGGTTATGGGGATATTCCCAAATTCTATCCCTAAAACTCTATATAATCTCATCCTTATTGACTATAAGTTTTTCATTGTTAAGTGAGGGGAGAGTGTCCTGATTCCCATCTTGTGTATCATTTTGATCCTGATTGTATTGCTCATCTTGTACTTTATGATTTGGATATGAAAGAGTGATAAGCACAACTTTGATAGGTGTAGATGCATATACATGATGAACACTAGCATATTCTAAAGACTTTGTACATATAATTTGATTTTCCAATAATGTGACCTTTTTACTTAATAACTAATTTTGATTATGTAATTCTAATATTAGCTTGCTCATACTAATAATTTGATCCCTTAGAGTCTCACGAGTGCAAACCCTGGTTGCTTTTGATTGAACATGTAGGCACACACCCTATAAGGGAGAGGTGGAGGCATGGAGAGGTTGAGTATGGGCATTAGTAATAATAGTATAGGCTACATCATCTCATGGAGGAGTGATAACATGGACCTCATTAGAGGGAAAGTCACTATCACCCTCATGGAGATGAAGAGGAGAAGGAGATTTTTTTCTTGTGCATAGGATATGACATTAAAACTTGAAACTTCTTTGTTAGTTTATGTAATTAGATCCTCTATATAAGTAAAGATTTGTTTTTTTGTTGAATTCCACATAAGAGAATAATAACATGCTAGATATAGAGTGAAATATGACATAAATTTTACCAATATAAAGCATCATGTACATATGTGTTTATGTCTTCTTTGAATTCATTCCAAATGAAATTAAATAAGCATGCAAACAAAGCTAGAAAATTGTGCATTAGAAAGTGATAAAATTCATCTGTCATTATTATCATGATTTCATGAAATATAAAATAGAAAATATAGGGATCTAAAATATGAATGTGGGTCTTATAAGGCTAGAAACATAATCCCTAGGGTTATCTAGGGTTAGGGTTTGTGCAATATTAAAAGTAAGTTAGGTTCACTAAATGTTTTAACTTTTTAGGACTTAGATGAACGTAAATCCTATGTTGTTAAAGAGTTGAGTATAGTAAATCATGGTAGAAATATGCAATAAATATAACCAATAATTTGTAATAGAATTCACATAATTTGACCTAGCAATAAATAATGTAAAGAAGAACTTAGGTAGAAAATGACTGAAATAAGAGATTTGGAAGCTAAAAACTAAGATATAGGCTGGTCTTGTTTCCACAAATAAGACCTAGGTATCAAAACCCTTCCTAGATAGTAACATCCTAATTGGATAGTAGCACCATGTGGTGCTAGTTTCCCTATTTTGACAGTAGTGTCCTTTATGCATAACTATTATGAGCTTCTAGGTGCACCTGTGTCTGTGTCTGTCAAGCCTGTTCCTATGTGCATGGGTTTTGGATCTCTATTTATGACTTGTTTTGACTAATTTTATGTACAAACCCTAATATTCCATATACATAGGGCATCTGGTTTATACAATTAGTAAATCGTGTTGTTAGTTGCGTAGGCTAGACATCCTCAACACCCCACTATGATAAGATTTGCCTACATGCCAATACTTTGAAGAGGGATCAAGCCCGATGCAATTCTCCCCACATGAGTGCTAGTGCAAGTGCAAGTGAAGCTAGTATGATTATTGACTTGAATGCTTTGAATGTGCTTGAGATTGGAAATCTGAGTAATCTAAGCTTAGCAATGTTGTAGATGGTTGTATGCAAAAGTAGGGAAAAATAGGGATTGATAACCTTGATTGTGCACAACTTGTTCCACTTTTATATGTTTAATTTTCATCTAATTTCCATATAGTGGTTAGAAGGCAAAATACCATGTATATATATTATTTTAGTACTTATGCGGGTGTTAAAAGAGGTCTAGGTTCACCCTAGGTGGTCTTATATTTGAAAATATATTTGTTGGTGGAGCAAAGAGGGAAAGGACAATAACACCAAAATTGGGAGACTAACACCATATGACACTACTGTCCCTATTATGGAACTAGTGCCCAGGTGGCAGAACCTGAGGCACGAAGGGCTAGGATGACAAAATGAGGGTTTGGGATTGCTTTAGGGATGCCCATGGCCCACATGAAGGCTAGATAAGTGTGAAAATCATCCCTAAGATAGGTCTAAGGCTAATCTAGGGATGGGTAGTCTCAAGTAGCACTCTTAACACTCAAGTATCATTTTTAGATGATTACAAGAACTATATCAACATGTTTGATAGATACGGTAAAAGGCATACAAACATGAAGAGTAAAAGAGGGGGAATATGAACACATGGAAGGTAGACTTAGTGAACTACATGATAATTAATTTAATAATATATAATAGATGATCAAAAGGGAATCTCTTATAAAGTACGTTGAGCATTCCCACCCTAATTCCAATGTATTCCTTAGGATATACACTAAATGATATTGGTGCCCTAACAAGTCATACAAGAGAAACTGTCAATAGGTGAATAACATATGTCTCACCCAAAGCTCATCATGTGTCACAATAGTGTAATGTGGGATGATTATTTTGACACAACAATATGAAGGATACAATCAAGTGTTGTAAGTAAATGATGATAAATGAAGGAAAAAATTGAAAGTAATATACATATAACTTAACTTACATATCCACTAAAACTAGATATATGCAAATGCCATATTATTTATCATTATAGGAATAATAATCATATATGATAACCCTAGTCATACAAGGCCAAAAATGGATAAAAGTAACCTGAATGAGTTAAAATATAGAATTATGTAGATCTCTCATAATATATGGTAAAAATGAGGGATAACTAGATAGCCATGATGGTAAAGCCTAGATTAGGTCTAAAAAAACACCAAAAAACATAAAGCGATAATAGGATCCAGATAGCGATAATTTAAAGGTTAGATTATGTCCTCATAACCCAAGGAAAAACTATTATAAAGAATAAAATAAAACATAATTTTTAGAAAAAATATCAAATAGCCATAAATATAATGCTAAATTAGGTTTGAATGACCTAAAAAAAGAATAAAAGTGAAAGCTTCCAACCCTAACTAAGATAAATCCTATACAAAGGTAATGACTAAGAGATCATCTCACAATAACTCAAATTTGAAGCATCTATTTAAATATTGCAAGTTCAAATGGGAAGATTTGAACACTAATACCTTTCATAATGCTAACATGTCCAAGAGATCTAGAGAATAGAAAATATATAATATGGTATTGATTAGAAATCAAGTATATATGTTAAAGGAAAATGATGGAAGAAGGGGAAATAAAAAACAACCAAGGTGAAAACATCTCTCTATAAAAAATAAGACAATCTAATTAGTTTGGGAAGACTAAATGTTTTTAACATAAATGACCCTACAAGAACCTGACCCAATAAGCTTAGTCTTGGGATAACTAGTGAAGTAAAAATATTAACCCATGAATGTGATATGCATGAAAATTAAAAGAATCATACCTTCCCATGATGTATTCCCCATTCCTCAAGACCTAGAAAGAGTCATTGCTCAACTGTGAGGATCAGGTACTTGAATGAAATAGTAGGTGGCATTAATGATATATATGTAAATCATCCTACCCAGGTATATTATTCTACTACACCCTAATATAAATTGATTATATCATAGGTAAAACTATATATTTTTATATTCGACTAGGATAGGGGTGTGCCAATGATATGATCATGTATTTTGGTGAAATTCTAAACTTTGAAATAGAATTTTCCATTTAAAATTACTTAAATTTTTTTTGATTTGATATATTAACTTATTTTTTTTTGTATTTCTATATTTTCCATCTCCACATGGATTTTAAAGACCAACAGTGGTTGTACAATATGACTAACACAAGAGATATTACCCCTGGTTGCTAAAGAGGATAACCTAGAAATCAATATCTTTAGATACTCCTAGAATTTCACCTTAGAAAATACTATGATCTTGAAATAAGCCTTGGTGTGCCCAAAAAGATGGTATAAAATAGGGAAATATAAATGAACATGAGAATAATTTGGTTTATCCAATAGCAAAAATGTATAAATTAGAGATGATACAGTGACATACATGTTTGACACTTTCATCATAAGAGAGGTTAAAATGTGAATGAGAGACATGTATATATGATACAATATTTCTACCAAAAGAGTATATAATTACTCTAAGTGAAAAAACACCACTCTCAACCATTGCATTATCTTTCTAAGAAAATACTTAGCTAAGGTTGTGAGTGGGAGAAAAATATAGTAGGTAATAAATGATATGGGTTCTTATGAGAATGACCTAATTGTAATCCCAAAGGTCATACCATGAAAATTTTATTGTGAATTCCAAGAGACATAGAAATAAGTAGCATGAGGTGATAAATATAGCGATAAACTCTAAAATCCAAGAGGCTCAAAATAATATAGAAGGAGAGGAGCCTAGAGGCACAAAATGTGGTAGTAAAAAGAGGTAAGATTTAAGAGGCAAAATTATTAGCAGTATCTTGGAGGTGAAAATAAATTAGGAATAAACATTAAGATCCAAGAGGCATAGGATAAAATAAAATGGAGCCAAAAGGAAAAGCAGTGAGGTGGGGTAAAACTAAATGTGAGAGGAAGCCTATAGGCAAAATCATTGGGATGGGCATTGCGAGGAGGGTCTAGTTGTATTCCCCAATGTGTTACCATGAAACTCATAGAGTAAAATTCTAATATGCATAAAATTAAGGTAGACAAGACCAAAGGCATAAATAAAGAGGTGATAATATGTAAAAACCAAGGGTGTAGGATAAGGATGAGGGAGCCTAGATGTAATGTTAAGGGAGATGATAAGAAATACAAAAGTGCAGATAAATCAAGAAAATCTAAAACACAATAAGGTTAGAAGAAATCATACATATATGTTAGCATAAATTATAAACTAACTACATACAAAGCATGAGATATGTACAAGAAATGAAAATCATGAATAAAAATGAAAATTATGAAGAACATATGTCAGACATAATACTTTTTCAAAAACTAAGTGTGGGTTATCTCTTTGAAAATTTATTTAAGTTGTATTTATTTGTGAGTTTGCACTGTTGGTAAATGGAAAACATGATAAGATTCCACCAAATTCAAGGAAGAAAAAAGGTGAGAATCGCAAGTTGCCCCAAAGTGTGATTTAAGGTAAGGAGGAACATTGTAATATTCCCCTATGTGTGAGGAGTGAAAAGGGTGAGCATCATAATATTTCCCCATGTATGAATTAAGGAAGGGTAATAGATCATGGTAGTCAATATCAACCTCAATATCAATATATTTATTAACTTTATTGTCATATTCTATGAGAATCTATCTCATAGAAGTAGCCTTGGCATCTAGGGTAATTTATATATCTATAGGAGGTGTTTTTGAACTTTTCTCAATGGTATAAACCATGACAATAGTGTTATATTTTTTTCTCTAGTTTTGATGGTATCGATCTGGTAGAATTAGTTTTTTATGTTTGAATCTTTATAAATGATATCATGATTAGTGCAAAAAAACTAGCTACATGTTTCTAAATGGTATCAACTTGAATTATATAGTTGGGTTTTTATTAAAAAATATGGGCTATATATTTTTTGATGTAGTTTTTTTTTGGTTGTATGAATTATATCATCTCAACCATACAGTTATTTTTATTACATTTTTCTGAACTATATCAGTGCAACCAATATAATCAGACTTTGTTGTGGTTTATCAAACTATGTTAGCCAAAATGATACAACTAGATATTTATTAACCTTTTTAAATTATATCCTAGTTGATGCAGTTAGAATTTAATTTTTTTAATAAATTATATAATCTTAGTTGATAAAGTAAAAAATTTATAAGGTTTTTTAAAGTGTATCGGATCGATTGATATAGTCATTAATAATTGTATTATTAGAAATAAGTTATTAAATTGATCATTCCCATTTCTTGAGAAAATATAATATTTGTTCTAACACCCATATATAATTTTCTAAATTTGGATTAACATGATTTACATTTCCTTCAATTTTGTACTCTTTTTTTTTATCAATCTCATAATAAAGGTGTACTAAGTTTAAATCATGCATTTTAGAGAAGTTCCTTTTATAATTAATCACACCCAAGTTTCTCACCTTAGATTTGGAAACAATATGGCTTCATCATAAGACAATGAAATGTTGCATGCCTGGTTAAGGTCTTGGGGGTTCTTATTGGAAGAGTCCTTGGTGGATTTTATAAGTTGAATGAAAGCTCTAGGAGAGAGCAATAGTGGTTCTTGGAAAGTTTTATCCAGCCATATTAATTGTATTCATAATATTATTTGTCATAAGAAGTTTCATTAGCATTGTATGGGGGTGGGTTATCACTATTATCTTTAATTAGATGGATGGATATATCTCTTTATAAAAGGTACGAAGTTATCCACTTTGAGATATATTGTGGTAACTTAGTTGTATTACAAGTGTTTGAAGCTTATTTTGTTCATTGTCATTGGATTCAACAAGGGTGACTTGCATATTGGTATGCATGTTGACGAACTTGGGTATGGGAGTGCTTTTAATAGTTTTTGTAGTGGGAATGTTAAAAAAATGTGATTTTGTAACTTGAAATATAATAGATTAGGATCATATTCACGTTGGTAATGAACATAATCATGAATAACTTTATGAATTGTTTACGAGAGGAAGCAATCACTATCATGTAGTGATTTTAAAGGCAACCTAAGTGTAGATTTTAAGAAAGTGGAAAATGAAGAATCATGATCCTTGTGAGAATAATTTTGGGTCCTATAGTGAGAGGAATCCAAACATAACTAAGAGGATTTTTTTTATCATCCAATTTATGGAAAGTATGTTTTGTTTTGTTAAGATCATTTATGGAATATGCTAGTTCCTTTATTAACCATAGGGAAGCAACATTAATGTTGGAGCCTTCATCTATAATAATGTTTCTTATTTGAACATCATTGATAATTAATCTAATGAAAATAGGTGGATCATCAGATAATAAGAAAATTTCATCATTGACCATATCATTCTTGGAAAAATATATAAGGAGATTGTTAGTTGGTTGGGGATGGGATATGGCTTCAAATATATGCACTTCAGTAGATATTGGAGCTTTACGAGGATGAGTAGATGCTTTGATTCACTTTTTGATGTTTATTCTTCTATATATTGTAGTTATTGCATCATAATTTTACTATGGTACAATGATGCTATCACAAGTTCCATTAGAGTAATTTTACAAGGCATAGTGTTAAGTACTTCTAGGATATTCCATTGATTTTTTTTTGGTGAGAACCGTACATATATTTAGGTGGATAACTAGGGTTTGCTTTAGGATATTTGATAGTTAGAGGAGGTGTTTGATTATTTATGATCCAAAGTTATTAGTTTAGTTTATTTTATATTTTGTTAGTTTTATGTTTAAATAAAGAGTTGGTTCATGGGAATTGGTTGCATCCCATAACCATCCATAAAAGCTTTATATGCTTTTACCCTCGTAAATAATTAACTCGATATAATATATTATCATATTTTTATCAAATGATTTATTTCCAATGTAATTTATCAGTTAGTCCTCTATTACCCCTGTGCCACCAATGGTATCAAAGCCATAACAAGAAATTCTTGAAGGAGGATTAAAGATATTTTAAAAGATTGGTTGCAGTCCTGACAAATTAAAAACACAAAGGACATAAACAAATATGCAGTTATACGGCCTTTCTTTTGTAAGTTTTTAAATTTGGACTGTCTTATTTCCATTTTTAAAATTCTAATTGCAAACTTTTTAAACCCTGGTGATTTGAAGAAGAGTAAAATCATTTGAAGACTCTAGACATTGGGAAAGAAGTCCGTGTTTAAAATTCTCACAAAATAGATTGATCTATTGCCAAATTAAATGTGTTTATAGTGCTAGCACAAATTGCTTTAATAACCCATAGAAAAAACTCTACAAAATATATTTCTTGAGGTTTTTGAACTCAAATAACATTAGATCTTATTGGAACTATGGCTATGTTTTTTTTGTCTGATTTTCTTAGTGTAGCAGAGTAGAATGACATGCTGCATTGTAGGCTTGGTACATCAACTACACTACCATGATCAAACAGAAAATGGCACACCATCAACTTGAAATTTTTGAAGTTCAACATATTGACTATATTTTTCTAAGAGCAAAAAACTGAGCTTAAATTGACCCATGGTTTTCTAGTAGAGAAACTACCACCAACCCATGGATTTTCCATGTTATGTTTTGATATTAGTGCAATAGTAAATTAGTGGCTAGGTTTTGTATAAAATATAATTTGGTATTGACTTATTGATCTTTGGTGGATCACAGGTGAAACTCAATAGAATTTTAAAATTTTACATGCCAAGTAAAAAACGACTAGGGTGGAAGAAATTTTATTTTTCTCAATTTGAAAAAATAAGCATTTTCATAATATTTTGCCTCTACTTGCTCAAATTAATAAAAGGCAAGTTGGTTAGATTGATTTTGTTAGTCACTTGTTCAAAAAGGTCATAGGTTCTAGACCATCCATCTATCTTTTTTTTGTTAAAGTGAATATTTTTAAAATATCCCATTCAATGATACAAGGGTGAGAGTTGCGTAACACTTGCAACACCAATTGTAACCTTTATGGTCAGTCATTACTTTATCTGAAGGTGGTCTTGTGAATAGTCAAATTATAGGTTTTTAGATGTTCTAGACATAACATACTGGTTTATTTTATGTTTTGAAGCTTCCATATATGGTTTTTTTGACAAATTTATTCAACAATGTATAAAAAGTGTATTATCAGTGGAAACTGACACCTTTAAAATGATAATTTTCATGACACCTTATGCTTGTACTATTAGATACCATCTCATGATTTATAAGTCCATTAGGATCTTTATAATCGACAAAGTATAAGTGTTAAACTGGAGGTTGGAGGATCTATTGGAGGCTGGAGGACTATTACCCTTCTCCAGTTAACTATTCACTTGGAGTTTGGGTTCAATGCTTGAATGACAATTTTGGTAGCATTATTTTGTTTATTTTACTTCTACTTTTGGTTTTTTATCTATGATATTAATGACATGGAGCATGCATGATTATTTTATTTTGTTTCTCTCATTGTATAACTTCTCAACTCTTGATTGATAGGGGGAGAAGATATAACATTGGTAGGTCTTTGATTAGTTGTCAGTGATAATATGAGTTGATAGGAGTTGCTAGCACCAAAAGTCTTGAGTAAAGGTCATTAGTATTCATTGGACATCAAGGAGATGTGCCATACACAGTATGGGTTGGTCACTTTGATGGGTTTATGGTTGGATCCTTATGTGGGTTGATGTAGTTAGACAAGCCTTGATCATGTTTTATAATAGTATGGTACGATGATCATAGGGGATGAACAGACCTTGATCATGTTCATCAGTATTTTATGCCATAACTCATAGGGTGGGCTTCTGTATGGAGTGGCATCAATTTTGATTAGTGCTAGGATATAGAATACACCAGTTCTAGTTGCTTTAGAGTTTCTTTGATGATTTTAAATTCATTGCTCCTATTCTTTCATCTTCCATACCCCTTTGGATCAAGGGGGAGTTTGTTGGATTATTTATGATCCAAAGTTATTAGTTTAGTTTATTTTATATTTTATTAGTTTTATGTTTAAATAAAGATTTAGTTCACATGAATTACTTGCATCCCGTAACCACCCATAAAATATTTATAAGCTTTTAACCTCCTTGTAAATAATTAACTTAATATAATATATTATTACATTTTTATCAAATGATTTATTCCAAATGTAATTTCTCAGTTATTCATCTATTGCCCCTAGGCTAACAGGAGGTTGGCCATATGTTTGAAGCTCTGATGGTGGAGTGGATGAATCATTAGACGATGTTTCACTAATTTTAGTAAATATGGTTATATATTTGAGGAACATGTCTTTTTTGGAAGGTTTTTAAAGTTTGGTAACAAGATATTTATGAGTGGGCTTACATAAGTAGTTAACAAAACTGCATTAAAATATTGATAAATTATGTATTTTCTATCATAATTGGCATCAATATCACCTTAAACATATTTCATATGGGTGATATTAGGATTTGAAGATTTTAAGGTTTGTGATGAGACTTTTGATGTTGATATTGATTGGAGTGATGTGATTGACTAGATTAATACTTAAAAGCTTTGATGTATTCTTTATAATGCTCTTTAGTAATAGCTCTATTATTGAATTTTCACCTAGCATGAGGTCATAAGAAAATTCATTAAGTTTATACCAATTTAAATTAGAATTAATAAAATTAAAATGCCACCAAAAAAACTTATCGAGAGTGTACCATGGTGGGAGAGGTTTAGAAGGATCAAAACTTATAGGTCTAAAAGGTCGCATCCTATGCTTGAGCTCTTGGAAACTCAGGGAATGGTAAGTAGGGTGTTGATTATTTGGATTATTCGAAGAAGATGCTCCCAACTTATGTTATTAGGGGTTTTTATTTGTGATGTGAAATCATTGATTGAATTAGTTGATGTCTATAAATATTTCCTACTAGAACTTTGAAAAGGATCAAATTGGTTCATAAGGTAATATTTTCATTTATTTTTAACAAAGGCTTCTTTTAAAGTCTTTAGAGATAATTACCTTACTTTGTATTGAAATATTGGATTTGGATTGTTGATGGATATATTTTAACATATTTTACTCACTCATGTTGTGATCCAACTTATGTGGCAAATAATTCCATCATTTGATGAAATCATGGGAAACTTCCTTAGGTAATTTCTTATCATTAATGAAGTTTCCAAGGCTATTTTATATAAGATCATGATATTAAAATCCTTTGACTAGAATATTGACTAGGTATTTGAGCTTTTAAATTTAATTATATTGAAATTAATTGTACCATTATAATGCATCTCCTACTAGTGTTGTGGCTATAAGCTTGGTAATTTCATAAGTATTGGTTTAAATTCAATATTTATATAGGTTTCCAAATGTCATAATATGTAATGTGGGATCAATAGTCCCATCATATGTTATAGTTTGAGAAGCATATCCAATGTCCGTATCAATTGTATAGGTAGCTATAGGTTCATTTTAGAGTGATTTAATCATCCTTTTGAGAATAAGAGGTTGCGTAATATGATTCCAATTATCATATTTGAGGGGAGGTTAAGCAAAGTGTTTATTGGGGTTTTTATAAATAACTTATTGAGGTTGATTAACCATTTTTAAAAAATGGTTTTGCATTTGGATAATTTTATTGGTTTTGGTAGCTTGCATAAGGTCCAATTGGTTAAGCGCCTTAACAAGAACTTGTGAACTATTGAGAGGAGGATTTTTATTGTTATTTTTTTTTGATAAGACATGGATTTCTAGGAGAAGGATTGATGATATTGTTATTAAAATTAGGAATGTATTTTGATGTTGTAGATGTTGATGTAGAGTTTTTAAGGTTTTTGAGGCTTCCATATTTAGGAGGGAAAATATCATTTGAGTCAATATATTTGATATATTTTTTAGGATTTTCATGATTTATATTGGAAGGGAGTCAAACCATATTTCATTGGATATATCAAATTTTAGATTGAGTAAAGTTTCACCATGTGGAATTTCCTCCAATTCTAGGTATGGGATGGGTAAATTAACTACTTATATAGAATCTAAATGGTTTGAGTCTCACTAGAAAAACCCTAAGAGGAGACATCAATGATAATTATGGATAAACCTAAGAAGATAAAAAAATTGTAAAAAATACCCAAAAGACTGGTAGGGTAAGATTCATGTCAGATTCACGATAATGTATAGATGATGAAGCTTATGTGAAGAGAGAGTGGAATTTAGAAACCAATATATGCTTGAAATACTAATAACAATAAGAATATATGAAAATAAAATGTGAAGATAAACCAACATAGTGGTGGGGAAAGATTCATGTCGGGTTCACCAGAATGTATGTAAGGAGAATTTGGTCAACAATATACATATCCTATAATATAGGAAAAGGGAGAAAACCTCACTCTATCAAATGTACATAAAATATGTAGTTCTCACAAAGTGGGGTGGGGCTATAAATAATAGTTTTTTAATAATGATATTAATAATATGATTATGAATTCTATGCAAGGTACCGATGATCAAAGACTCACCTAGATATATGATATAAAATGGATAAGATAAAGAGATGTAAATTCTATTAGGTAAAAACCAAGAGGTATATAAACAAATTATTGTAAAAAAGAGATATATAAACTAGGGATAATAAGAAAGAGGTGTAAGTAGTGTAACAAGGCATCCAAAGATAACATATACTAATGCCAATTAAAAAAAAAGAATAAGATAACATATACTAGTAATAATATACTAATATAAGCATGGAATAAAACAACATAAATACATATAACACATACACACACATATATCTACAAAAGTAAATAAAGAGAGAGTATATTGATAGGGATACTTACCCTAAGTTGACTTGTTGATGCACAAATCTTACCCTTGGATCAAGTGGCACTTTCTGAGAGATTTTTTAGGTGACGGTCAAGATGTAAATAAGAAGGTCTAAAAATCCTCAGTTGGGGACTCAAAATACTAGGTTTACCTTACTGGTTCAACTTATCTCCTTAAGACCTTCAAAGACCTCATGCAAACTAGCCTTTTGAAAAGTTATGACCATTTTAAATGATTTCTCTTCTTCTTACTAAGGGTGGATTTATGTGTGTGAGTACATAATATCATATATGTGTCTTATAAAAATGGTAGTTAAAAACCCTATAATACAAATCAAATCCATCAATGTCACCTATATTAGAATCTAATGATATTGGCTTGATGATATAATAGTAATAAAAATATGGTAAAAACATTACTATGCCAACTTAGTTAATATAGTATAAAATACATTGACAGGAATAAAATTTTATCAACTTGACGGATATAGTATAGAAAAATGATAGTAGAGATATGACTCTATCATCCCAACTGATAAAGTAGGAAAATACATGGAATTGCATAATTTTATCATAAGGGCCAATACAATAGGAAAAACACACACCAATTTGAAGAAGAGGAGGAAAAGAGGGGGAACAGGAATAAATGGAAATTAGATTGAGAAGATGACATGATAATTAATATATGTATATATAACACATGATCACAAGGGAATATCTCACAAAGTATCACAAAATAGCCTACCCATATCCAAATACATTCTTTAGAATATTTACTCAAGGTAATTGATGGACTGATGTATTTTGCAAGAAAAATTATTAGTAAGTAAAATATATAGGTGTATACAATGTGGATATAAATTTATTTTGAGATGATTGGTTATAGGAACAATTCTATAATCCCTCACCTCAAAAGAGGCACATAAATTTTTACATATTTCACATTAACATTTTCTAATATTGAGTGAAAATATTAATTGATAAAATTGAGGGAAATGAAGGTGCCGAGAATGGCCAAATGACAATTATCTAATTCACCAATCAAGAAATGTTGAAGAATTAATAGTAATTTAGGTCCTTCCTATAGTCCACTAAGTTAATTCTAAGTCTAATTTGTGTGTGTATTTATTATATTTGTAAATACATTTTATTCTTATCTTTATGAGGTGTCACTCACCTCCCTAATCCACTTGTTAGATTTATAGTTACTTGCATCTAACTCTCCCTTCTCCATATGGAACATACCTCCCTTCTCTTTGTAAGGGATTAGGACACAAGTGACACACACTTAGAAGAATTGTAAGGTCATAATAGGGCCCTATGTAACTTCCATTTTCCTTCTCTAGATCTACAAAAGAGTTCTTCATTTTCTCATTTTCTCACTAAAATCTCTAGCTCTCTCTCTTCTCTTGTGCTCTTGATTCAATCTTGTATTTGTGGAGATTTTAGTTACAAACACTCTAATAATATCACATGGGTTTTTCTTTGATATGTTTGGTTTCCCACTTTAAAATCTTTGTCTCATTTGGGGTTTGCTTCATGAGAGGTAATATTATTTCTTACTTTCATCAAAATTTACACTCTTTTAATGTCTTTTCTAAATGATTTTGGTATAATTTTTAATATGGTATCAGAGCCATGGATTTATAACGTTGTTATTTGAGAATTTTACAAATTTAAAGGTTGAAAATCAAGGCTTTCAGATATTTTTGGACCTCAAACTTTTTTGTTTTACCTCTTTTGAATGCTTATCTTAGTATTTTCTGCTGATAACGCTAACTAATACTCATTAAAAGTTTTTTGCTCTTTGTGGCAATTTCATAATATTATTTTCCTCTCTATATTATGGCTCAAAGAATCATTAACTTCTACCATATCTATTAAGCAAACCATTTTTCTTAGTTTGCTAGTTTTATCTTATGGTTTATGCTGGTTGGATTGATCGATTGCCCTTTGGAATGAGCTTTTGGCATCTTTATTTCAGCGTTGGTGCTTTCTCGCTCTGGGTTTCAACGTATTCTCTTTTTGAATAGTTTTTGTTACCCATTTTACCTTTTGTTTAAACCTTTATGCTTCATCCATGCACTATAACAGTCCTAGGTAAAAGCTTTATTTTAACTCTACATAATTTTAATTTGTAGCACATAATAGTAGATAATGCTTTAATATAAGCTCAACATATTTTTTTGAATCTTAAATGCTTTCTTAATGATTTTATTGCTCTACAGATAAAAAGATTTTACTCATATTTAGCGTACTATGAAAAAAAATAAAGATTGAATCATTTTTTTCTCTGTTGCCACTGCATTTTTAATTAGTTGTGACATCTTTTTAACCATCTAGTTACATTATACTGTCAAGATCATTTTAATCAAATATTCATGTGTCATTCTCAATGTTTAAGCTATCTTTACCTTTTTTGGGGGCATACTAACATGATCTCATGTTAAGTTTTTATTTGTAGCTCTCTTCGCATTTGAATATCATTGACAATTTGCGCCATCCCTTTCTTGAGTAACTCACTTTTTTTAAGCATCATTTTAATGCCTTGGTTATTTTTTCTATCTTTAGCTCTTTATGTTTTTTTTAACCAATGCAGATAGTGGTTATATTTGTGGTATGGAGCAATAGTCTTCCCCCCAATGTTATTTGCTTATTGTGTATTTTTGAAACCGGGGTTAGTAGGAGTGTGCACAGGGGTTTGAGTGTGTTTAAAAGCACAAGTAGATTCATCATCATTAAAGTTATTAATATTAACAAAGATGCAAGTTTTGCATTTAAAGCATCAATGGAGTTTTGCATACACAATAATTTCTCATTAAAAAAATATTGTAAGGCATTTAAAGTCACGTTTTGACATGCAAATTGCTATTTAAAAATACTAATTTCATCATTTTGAAAGACAATTTTAGCCTTAAAATTCTTAAATGCTAAGAACTTGGCGAGTTTGAGAACCATTTTAAACACATTAAAATGTAAAGAGCAAAATATGATAAAAGAACTTACGTGCAAGGTCTAAACTAAAAAATATAGACAATAATACTTAAAAACGAGTTTGTCCAAAATTAAAAAAAAAATTAACTTATAAACATAAATTTACACCAATCTTCAATATTTATCAAAAATTTAAAACAAAAACTTATTTTCTTTTAGAAAAAAAAAAAATTTACTTTGAAAAGAAGAAAATTAAATAAGAATTAAATCTTATACCATAATGTCACATAAAGGACAAAAAGAAATTAAAAAAGATCATTCCACGTGGGAATGGGTATAGTTTGTTTTTAAAAAAAAAAAAAACTTTTAACAAAACATAAAGTGAAGATTTGAGTTAAAAAGATTCCCTTTTTTGTTTTTAAAAAACTTTGAAATTTTTTATGAATAAAATGCCAAGATCATTAAAACTTAGTACATGGTATAACATTAAAAAAAAACAATGAATGTCTTAAAAAGGTAAGGCGTTATAACTAATATGCCAGTTATCATTATATGGAGTTTGAACAAAGTCGAATTTGCAAACACAAGTAAATTAAAGACTTTGAAATTGCAAATATGATATTGAAGCAAATAATGGTTAGAAAGCCAAAAATTGTATCAATTTATTTGTATTTTTTTAAATGTGTATAAATAAATCGAAGAAAATGAAACGCTTTTGAAAAAAAGGCGAAGAGTAAAGAATAATTAAAATAAAAATACTGGGGGAAGATTACTGCTCTATACCACAAATATAACCACTGTTTGCATTAGTTAAAAAAACATAAAGAGTTAAAGATAACAAATATAACCAAGGCATTAAAACTGTGCTTAAAAAGAAGTGAGTTACTCAGGGAAGGGATGTCACAAACTGCCAAGGATATTCAAATGCCAAGAGAGTTACGAATAAAAACTTACCACGAGATCAAGTTAACATGCCTCCAAAAAAGGTAAAGACGACTTAAACACTGAGAATGACACACAAATATTTGATTAAAATGACCTTTACAACATGATGTAGCCAGATGGTTAAAATGATGCCACAGGTGATTAAAAACATATTAGCAACAGAGAAAAAAATGATTCAATATTTATTTTTCTTCATAGTACACTAAATATGAGTAAACTCTTTTTATCCGTAGAGCAATAAAATCATTAAAAAAACATTGAAGATTCAAAAAAATACATTGAGATGATATTAAAACATTATCTACTAAGAATGTGCCTCAAATTAAAACTATGCAATCTATGGGCTATTCCGACAGAGGGATTGGTAAGTGCTAAGATGGTATTCTTGAACCTATTTTGCCTATTTGTAATACAAATTATAAAAATTTTCGTGATCACATGATTCAAATGCTTCTAATGCACATTCAAAATCTTATTGTCCTCATTATCGAATGACTTATAATGCAACTTGTTTTGATTATACTGTTTTTAATTCTTATGCTTTGGTTAAAAATGTTAAACCATGTGTGCATTGTAGAAAATACGAGCATAAATATTAGAAATTGCACCCATGTAAATCTTGTGGTAAATCCACACATGACACATTGCATTATTGGAAAACGACTATATATCCTACCTCTAAAGCTAAAATTGTTTATATTCTTAAAAAAAGAATCTTCTAAAGGCTTTGATATGTCTTCTTGTGATAATTCTTCTAATGCTTTACATAGAATATCTTTTGCAAGTGACACTTTTTTTTGGCTCCATTTTGATTAACTAAATCTCTTTTATGCATTCTTTGTTTTTTATTACAAAGGCAATATGCTTTGAATATGTTGACTATCTTCTTTTTGTGCAAGTTTATGCACTTTGTGATGGAAGTTGTCTTTGCTTCATTTGCCTTTATATCTATTTTTAGTACTTTATGTATGTAGATTGTATTTTTATGGCATATTGGTGACTTAACTTGAAAGATTGCTATTATCTTGCTTGTTTTGTAGGTTTGTGAATCATTACTCCTTTTGGTCGGTCTTTGTTTCATAGCGGATTGACCACCTTGTCTGAAAATAATTTTTTGAAGATTCTTGGTGATCACACTTTCTTCTTGACGACTTTTGACAACACCTTCTCTTCTTTCTTTTCTCTAATTTTTTTGTAATTTCTCTTAAAGGAAGTTTCTATTAAAGATGATTATTGTGTGATTTCAACTCCCTTATTTGTTTTTAAAAGGTGTTCTCTACTTTTGTAACCCCAATTTAAGTTTAAGGGGGAGTGTTATAGAATTAATCTTAATTTGGGTCCTTTCTATAGTCTATTAGGTTTAACCTAAGTCTAATTTGTGTGTGAATTTATTATATTTGTAAATATATTTTATTCCTACCTATATGATGTGTCACTCACCTCCCTAATCCATTTTTTGGATTTAGAGTTACTTGCATGTAACTCTCCCTTCTCCATAAGACTCACATCTCCCTTATTTTTTTAAGGGATTAACACACAAGTGACACACACTTGGAGGGTTTGTAAGGTCATAATGGAGTTATATGTAACTCCCATTTTCCTTCTCTAACTCTATAAAAGAGCTCTTTCTCTTCTCTTTTCCTCACTATAATCTCTAGCTCTCTCTCTTCTTTTCTTGTACTCTTGATTCAATCTTGTACTTGTGAAGATTTTAGTTGCAAGCCTTCTAATAATATCATGTGGGTTTTTCTCTGATACATTTGGTTTCCCACTTTAAAATCTTTGTCTCATTTATGATTTGCTTCAAGAGAGGTAACATTGTTTCTTACTTTCATTAAATTTTGCACTCTTTTAATATATTTTCTAAATGATCTTGGTATAATTTCTAATAAGAAACAAGGTTGAGTTGTAAGAATTTGCTCTAAGAGTTATAGTACTAGATAAAGTGTAAGAAAGCATTAACAAATTTTATTTTCAGTTGAAACCACCAAAAAATAGTATAATGGTTCATGTACCACTAGGTGTATCCATTCCTATGCTTATATTATTAATTTTCATTTATAGATATTATATTTATATTGATTTACTATGACATCAATTACTTATTTACAATTAGTCATTACTTATAGATATACTAGAGTTTTTTGAACATCAAAGTGTGGTTGGAGTCCTTTCCTAACATTTAAACATTTCATCCTTCCCTCCTTAGGTAAATGAAGGTGTGTAGTTAAATTTATTATTTTAATTTGATGCACACATTAGTTTACATCACATACACACATCAAAGTATGGGCATTGTGTAGACACCTAATTTTGATAGAAGATATTTTTTTGTTTTATCACACTTGATGTACGTACACATGTTTTTCCTTTTTTGGTACATTTTAAATTTGTGTTGGGACCCATATCATCATCCCCTCACTTAAGTAATCCTCATAACTTGATTTTATATTAAATTTTAGCCAATTATTATATATAAAATCAATGCAAAATGTTTAAGAACTAACATATTGACTATTACTTTACCATCGTATATGACCTTGGATCCTCATAGAATGTCTAAAACCTTATTTTAGGGACTCTTCCTAAGTCCTAATCAATTTGTATGGATTTATCTTTAATTTTTGGGCCCTTAATTGGTTGATTGTTTCTTTTTACTATCTTATCAGTTATCCCATGTGTAGATGTGTTGTTGAGGTGCATATATATATATATATATATATATATATATATATATATATATATATATATATATATGAAGTTACCCTTAGTCATTTGAATATATATTCTTATCATAGAATTATCTTGTGTGATGAATCTCTCATGCCTATGTTACTAAGTATTATCAAGATTTCATCACATCAAAGTATTGTACATAATTATTTGATTCTACCTCATCCATCTAGTGCCAACATATTATGTCAAAAGAAGATTTTAGTGAAAAAACATATAGTTGCATTTGATTATTTATGATCTCGCTCATATGCAAAAAGAACTACATTATTCTAATTCCGTATGTGTGGTATATGTAGTTTCATCCTAAACTCAAAGCATAATAGTGTGTTCAACTTTTTAGTATAAAGAGGCCACATACACTTTCATCTTCTCCTCAAAATATCTTGAGTTTGGGTTATTGAAATTAATCAAAAAATATGTTTTAGTTCATATATATAAATATGTAGATCATATACATTTTTCTAATTTTTAGAAAAATCATTAAGTATTTTTTAGGATTTATTTTTTAATATAGTTTTTAATTTTTTTTGTCCAGCTAGTGGGACACAATATTATGCTACATCGAGTCACACTATTTTTACCAAAATTATTAAATATTAGTTCAAAATCAATGGATTTGAAAAAAGAATATTCTACCTATTAGACTATGCAAGTACCTTAGAAAATTGATGTCATAAAACTAAGTAAAAGTCACTTTCCAAGTTGAATAAAATTTTATACCTATCGAACTTGTCTCTTGTTTAATATGTATTAGTATGGAATCATTGGGTTGTTGATTCTATCCTATTTTAAAAATTTCTTATATTATAAAATGATTTCTAGTTTTTTTGTGTATTGTTATTTGAATAATCTTTCATAATTGTGGCATACTTTGAAACTGCACAAGTAATCCAAAAAATAGGTATTTCTTTATCCTCTTTTTCAAGTTTTGAAAATAATTTTGTATATTTTATAATATTTCATATCATTTTATTCATTATATATAGTCATATTTGTATTATTTGATGACTTTAATGTTTTGTGCATAGTGTAGACATAATTGTGCACTAAATAGTTAAAACATAATGTCACTATATTTTTTCTTTCTTAACTTAATGCTTCTTTTTTACCTATTATTTATACACGTCTTCAAATCTACATCTTTTGGTCATGGTCTTTCTCAAAATAATAGATTATTTATCCCTACATATATTTCTTCTATTTCTAAGTATTCACTTCAAAAAATTATTCAATATATGCAAACAAAAATTCAAATCTCACAAGGATGTCAAATATCAAGACATTTGGTGAATTTTCATGATATATTACTCAATCTATTGGCTTATGAGTTCTTTTTTTACCCTTTTCATATTATTTTTATTATACTTAAATTTTAATTATTTAATGGCAAGGGTGAGCCTTCACAATATATTAAATCATATTTTGTTTCATGTATTGACTTTGTACAAAATGGTAAATAATTGAATAATATCTCTCTTCGAAGTCTTAAGGATTATGAATTGAATTGGTTTTACACCCTCCCATTAAGCTTTATATATTATTTTATTTTATTTTTTAGGTAGTTTCTTAGCTCATTTTTCACTGTTTGTGTAGCGAAAACAAGGAACTAATGAGTCTATTAGTGAGTATGTGCTTAAATTCAAATCTTTGCCAATAAATATGTCTCAAATTTTACTTGATAGTAAATTGCAAAGTACTTTATCACAAAATTTTCTTCAACCTATAAAGGCAAAAGTTATTTTAACATATATCAATCTTTTGATGAATTATTTCATATAGTTAGGAACTATGAGATCAAGCTTATAGAGGCCAATATGCTTACATACAAGATTAGTGCCTTTACTTCTAGTGGAGTTAAATATTAAAGTAAAATAAATATCAAGGCTAAGGCTAACATTTATACTAATTTTAAATATAATAATGAGACCAATAATATAATTAATGGATTATCTCAACAATTTTATTAACTTATCCTTCTTTTTAATGAACAAATAAAATTTTCACAGTTAGAAATGTTTAAATGATTGTATGAATGCAATATGATATCTTTACCTTTTCAATGTGAGTTTGATTAATCTAATCATTTACTTAATAATTATGGTATCAATCCATATTTTGATTGTAATAAATCCTTAGGTCATAGTATTAATAGATTATTTTTATTGAGACATAAGATTCAAGATTTAATTGATAACAATGTTATTCAAATACAAGGACAACACATTGAATGTATTAATTACTACAAATAATAAACATTTAAATGTATTTAATAATCCACTTTTGTATCATGATATTAAAATGAAAGATAATGTTAACATAGTAGCTCCTAAATAATAACCATTGATTTAAAAGTCTCATATGTTAAATGGTTTATGTTAGAAAATCTAGCTTTTACATTGTGTAAATCTGAGTATTTACGAAAAGGTAAATAGTAATAGGTTAATTAATATTTGGTAGTAATATTATTATAAATAATATTATGATATTAGGTTATAATTTATATTGTTGAGATATATTATTTATATTGTTATAATGATATATCATAAATAGTGTTTTGCATAATTATAAGATTTTGGGTGAGAGATAATATGAATCATATTCCTATCTATTTGTATTGTATCCCCAAATGATTAATTAATTAGAATAAAAGATAGAAAAATATTATTGTGCATTGAAATAATTCTCTGTGTGTTCATCTCAATTTTATAGTGCATGAGTTAATTATTTGCATATAGCTCTTTGAATTCACAACAGTGGTATCAAAGTAATAATGTAGTCCTAAGAAATTGTGTCGGGTAGAACCAAATATAATTTTTTTGTTGCCTTATTTTATGGATACATTGTTCTTTGTGAAAATATTATAAGTTTCATTTGGTTCATTTTTAGATGCTAATATAGTTTCATAGAGATTTTCCATTCAACACTTCATAGATCTATTTTGACCTGTGTATTCAATTCGACATATAAGTGGATTATTTATTCTAATCAAGTTTAACAATGGCCCTGTAAGTAGTAATTTACATTTTTTATTTGGCAAAGATATTGGTAGAACCATTGGCAAACTCCTCACATAAAATGGTCTTTGAATTCCAAGCACAGATCCAAAGCCATAGACACTTTTTTGTTAGTCAAATAATCTATGCACTGTCATCCAAGTTCTTTTCTCTATGTTGGTGAGTACCTATTTTCTCCTACCATCAAGAGCACATTCTCAAATCTACTACAATTATGAATTTCTAGCTCTCTACAGACCCATATGTCTTCTCGATGGTTTGGCTTCTGGTAACCTGCATCGTAGTCCATTTTAATTTATGGAAAAGGGTACAATAGAAGCATAGAGATTAAGGTGCAGATATTAGAGGGATCTCATTATGTAGTTTTGATATAACATAAAATATTGATATTGGTGGGATATCATCTTTGATGACCTGGCAATCACATAGCCCCTAATTGCTACGACGACTTCATCTTTTCTACACAATATCAATACTAAGATTCCATGCCATCCCTTCAATAAATGCTCCCAGCAGTCATATACTAGTGCATACTCTTATTATTTTTTCGGGTAGTAATTTGTTTTTGATTATTCTTTCTAATTAGTGTCATTATAAGTTATAAGTTTTAGTAGGTCATATTGAATTTTTTATTATTTTAAGTTTTTGTTAGTTGTAATGTCCAAATAAATAGATTTGTGATTAAATGTTTATTACAAATCTAATTTTGTATATAGTTTTAATAGTCATTCGGTCCATGTCAATGATTCTTAATTTATTTTATGCCTACAGTCAGTGTCATATTATTTTATGTTAAAAAAAGTCATTTTTAATCAAAATTCTTTGGGTCCACAAATATTATATTAGTCATGGTGAAAAAGTCATTTGTCAAAACGCAAAAAGTATTAAAATTAAGTCATTTTAATATTGTGTGTCATCATATTTTCAAAGTCTCTTTTACAAATGCATTATCAGGTGAACTTGACGTCCTGAGTTGTATATGTTAGTTATGTGCGTGGGAGAGTTTTTCTTCAAAAATGACATGCAAAAGTTGAACTTCATCGACACATCAACTAAGTAAGTTGCATCTACTAGAGGTTAGAGAATACACGGAGGTTGGAGGTCTTTCAATGACCTCTCATCAGTAGCCAACAATGGGGCCACAAAAATGATGTGGTGACATTTTATGTGGTGTGTTTTTATAGTTTCTATTGTGTGTTTTTAAGAATAAGAATATAAGAATATACTTGTTCAAGAAATGTAATTTGTGTGCAAATTCTAAACATGATTTTCTGATGTGAAGACATTGTGAAAGGACAAAAACACAAATGTAAATCAATTCATGGATCTTAAAAGGGTTTGTGGTAGAGATCCATAAAATCATAGAAGGTGAATAGTGTTTTGGCAACAGTTAAGAGAACAACTACTATAGAGATCTCGTGATTGCCATATTTCTTTATGAAGATGACCCCTATTGGCACGTCTATTGAGGTTACATAAATTAAATGCAAGATGTATTCCTTTGCATAGTATTAGTCATGTGCAACATGATTACGGCAGTAGTATGCAAACCCAAGAGTATGTGGTGACATATAATTCTGTTCGTACCAATTCTTAGAGGTAGATGGTGTTCCTATTATATCAAAGTTTATAGGTTTATATTTATATCAAAGTTTTTGGTAAACCTATAAAACCATGGGAGGAGTGAGGCTCTCTTTATCAAGGTCATGAGCCAAATAAGGCATGCTAAAATAGGTAAGCATATGATAGATAAGAGTGTGTATGTTTTTTTACCATGTAAAAACTATGGGGAGAATTTTAAGAAATCTAGCTTTTACATTGTGTAAATCTGAGTATTTATGAAGATGTAAATAGTTATAAATTAATTAATATTTGGTAGTAATATTTTTATAAATAATATTAAGATATTAGGTTAGAATTTATATTGTTGAGATATATTGTTATAACAATATATCGTAAATAGTGGTTTGCATAATCATTAGATTTTGGGTGAGAGAAAATGGTGGAGAGATAATAGGAATCATATTTCTATATATTTGTATTGTATCCTCAAATGATTCATTAATCAGAATAGAAGATAGCAAAATATTGTTGTGTGTTGAAATAATTCTTTGTGTGTTCATCTCAATTTCAAAGTGCATGAGTTAATTATTTGCATATAGCTCTTTGAATTCACAACAACCTAATAGGTGTGGGAATAGATGAATGTCAATAGGTTCCTTATATTACATTATGTGACCATGAGATTCCAACAAATGATTATAACAATGGAAAATTATTCATACAAGTTATTATAGAATTAAATTTGAAAATTAAAAAATTAAATAATGCTTCAGTCTTAAACAAATTCATAATGAAATTTCTTAATAATAGTGTTGGATGGTCAAATTAGAACCATGTTATTTTGATGGAGGATGGAAACATAGTTTTTAACCATAGTTTTTTATATTCTCACAAGTATTTTAAGTAGGGCAAATATCTAGGCACAAAAACTTAAGGGGGGTCTACTTTCCTCTCTTTTGGTTTTGTAAGACCAAGGTGGGATTCCCTATAAGGGTTCTATATGTACATTTATTACCATGTATATGTTTCAACTAGACTAAAAGAAAGAGCTTCAATGTATATAAAGCCAATTAAGTGTCAATAATTTTCACACACTTCCTAGTAAAACACATAATCCAAAATAGATTCTATATGTATATCAAAGGAACTATATTAAACTAATAAATCTAGGTGATGAAGATTTGTCATATGGTCAATGTGATTTTTTCGTCAAATTAAGATTTACAACGAAATATTTCTATAAATATTTTTAAAATAAGATGTAGGAAATCTTCAATTATGTGATAACTTAGAAACTATAGATGAATAAGCTTGTCACTCTCATAGGGAAATACAAAAGGAGGTGATAGTGAAATTTGATCTAACTAACTTAATTACAAATATTTATATTCATTGGGAATGGAGTCCCTTGATTGAAATGTTCATGATTATACCCATAAATATAAACTTAGAACCACCTCTTCATGAAATCAAAAGAGAACAAGAAACTAATTTACCTTCATATTTAATTCTTTACACAAGATCTACATTATTCATCTAAGATGCAATTAAGAAATCATAAGACTTGTATTATGATAGGAAAATTATACAATTGAATGTGTAACATAGAAGGTCTAGTATCAAAATTAGAAGGTATAATGAGGGGATATTTTCATTCATATTTTGTTACCAATTACATATTAGGCATCAACACGAAATCATTTTCCTATACCTAAAAGGCCCTAGATTCTAAGATCTCTACTCCATTATAATAACACTTGCTATGACATGAATTGGCATTCATACTACTTGAGATCTATTTAGGGTTTTTTATAAGAAGTAAAAAATAGATTACAAGCATACACAAATAAATTTTTTGCTTCCTAAAGAATTAAAAATATTGAGATGAAAATTTACTTCATCTATTTATAGGACAACATTTTCTTGAAACTAAAAGAAACATCATTTAAAAATCATAATTCTATATTTGTGCCACTCGATAATCCTAAAAAAGGTAGAAAAAGATAATGATCTCTTGATACTTCAACCAATCACAAGGTGTCTTTACGTTTTGGAGAATTTATCAATGATTTTTATGCCAAGGTAGTTTTGTAATCTCCATAAACCCATATACATGTGTAATTGAATAGATTCAGGGGAGGCTAGTGACACCTAGAATCATATCAATATGTTCCACCCAGTAGCAAATTCAAGTACATGATTATGTAAGCATTACTCAAGAACTTATGAGGGAACCCTAAGATAAGCAGAAGTCAATCAACATATTTTGGATTCATAAGGAATTCATGTAACATAATTTATCTAATTATTCACCATATATTGAACAAAATCAAATATTTTAGTTTCCCATGCTAACTCATTCCCATGAGCTATGCATTTAGTTTTACAAAATTTCACACTATCATGATTCCCACTGTATTTGCCATCGACTTTGCATATCAACTAGATGAATCTAGGAATGAGCCATTTATTGTATATGAGGAGAAGACATGTTGGGAAATGTGTCAACCTTTCATACATTTGTGCTATGGTAATTGGGTGTAATTCAAGTGTTGCACAAGGTATTTTTGAAAGCACTAGTTGCATATGATGGTGCGTAAATTGATTGAAAAGTATGGATAGTTATTAAAGCTTGCATAGAGATTGCCTATGATAGTTGTGAAAATTTTTAAGTATGAAATAATTATGGTAAATCTACACAAGTCACTATGCAAATTTACAGTTCACTATGGAAGGTTGTCAAGTGGAGCACAATGGTTGAGTTGTATTAATGTGTTGTGAGGAGTTGTGCACCATATTAAGTAATGAAAGATAACTTATGAAATTTCATGCACTTGTCTAATTTTTTTTGTCAAACTAAATAAGTACTAGAAACATATTCATGGCATTCTAGAAAAGAGATAATGAGGAGTGTTACACTTTTATCACTTGGCTCAGTAATTCTACTATATGGGCATTACAAACCAAGTGCAAGATAAAGGCATGGATCTTGTTATAAAAGGGTAGTGTGTTGAATTATTAATACACATAGTCAAGTGTATGCATTTTAATACATATTAAAATATTTTATGAAATGTAAAAAAACCTTGAAAGTTGGTGTAAAATTGTAAAATAATTTATTTTTTTCTATAATCAAGAAGGTTATTGTGTTGGGTTTTTTACCTATAAGGTTCTTCCTAGTTGAAATTATGTGTATCTATGTGTTTATATTTATATTTTTGTGTGTATGGTTTTCATAGAATATCTCTCACTTATTTTAATTTATTTTGCATAGGCTTATTCCAATCATTAGTTATCATAACTCAATATTAAGATTTTTATAAGTTGGAATAACTTATGATAAATTTTATCCTTGAAGTGGGAGTTTGGCAGCTTTATTAAAATTTGCACTCTTCCCACATATTTATATCATCATGAATTTTTTTAAGATTATTTGATCTCATTTAGTTGTGTGAAATTGGGTTGAATAGTGTGCATTGACTAGATTTGGTCACTGGGAAGAAAAAAATCTATGAACTGGGCAATTTTCATGATTGTGCATTTTTCAAATGATGAATAATTTCATGTAATTTTATTCATAGATATATTATAATTAAATTTATTTATCTTCATGAAAATTTTCATAATAAATAGATGTGTTTTTATAGTGTGAACTTAGGTTGGAAATGTGCGCATTAGCTAGGTTTGGTCACTTGGAGAGTGCATAAATCAACACAATGGTTGATTTTCATGACTACGAATTTTTTAATTGAGGAATAATTTGATAAGACTTTATTTACCATTTTATTAAACTTATATTGTGATATATTCATGCAATTTTTCATAATAAATGGATGCATTTTGATATTGTGAATTTAAGTTTGAAACATGCACACTGGTTAGATTTGGTCCCTTGGAGATTGCATAATCAACACAATAGTTGGTTTTCATAGCTATGCACTTTGTGCATGAGAGATAATTTTTTGTGAATTGTTTCACCATTGTGTTCTCATTATAGTTAGATATTAAAATATAAGTTCTTAAGAGACACAAATTTGATTTAACTTTGATAAATTAGGTTTAAAGGGTGCACACTGGGCATATTTGGCAACTGGAAAGATGCGAAAAATTGACCAAGTAAACATTAGTGTAGATTATAATTTTGAAGGCTACACATTTCACACTTAGGAAATAAATTTTCTACTAATTTATTTACATTTGTACTTTTACCACATTTTACTACTATATTGCAAAAATTTGTGTAAAATTGGTAATATTTGGTCATGCGAAATGAGGTTTGAAGAGTGCATAGGGGGAATATTTGACAATAGGAAAAACATAAAAATGCCCAAGTAAAAATTAATTCAAATGCCAATTTTTAAGGCTGTGCATTTCATACTTAGGGAGCTAATTTTCTATGACTTTCTCTACATTTTCACTCTTCACACAATTGAATACTATCATGAAAAATTTCAAGTAAAATTGGCAAGTTTTGGTCTTGTGAAATGAGGCTTGAAGAGTGTGCATTAGATAAATTTGGCAATAGGAAAGATATAAAAATGATCGAGTAAAAACCAGTTCAAATGTTAATTCTGAAGGCTGTGAATTTCACACTTAGGGAAATACATTTATTTGAATTTATCCACATTTTGACTCTTACCACATTTGGATATCTTCATAAAAATTTCAAGGAAATTGGATATAATTTGGCCTTACAAAATGGGGATTGAAGAGCGTGCACTGAGAAGACATAAAATGATGAAGTAATAATTAGTGCAAAAAATATTTTTAATGCTGTGCATTTATCATGTGGAAATTAATTTTGTATGAAATTATCCACCTTAAATTTTTTATCACATTTTACGACTATCCCAAAATATTTCATGTGAAATGAACATGATCTGGCCATACGAAATGCCTCCCGAAATGTGACTTTTGGTAAGATTAAAAAATTGGAAGAACACAAATCAATACAAAAGTCTATTTTGATGGCTGCACATTTAACATGTGGGAGGTATTTTTATATGAATTAATTTATGAATGCATTATGATGACATTTGACTATCATCATGCAAAACTCCCCTAGAAATGGACTTCATTAAATGGTGTGAAACTGCACTTGAAAAGTACCGAGTGGTAATAAATGGAAGTTGTAATACATTCCTAGAACACTTAAAAATACTACAACTAAAAGTAGATCCAGGTTTTAAAGGGAAAAAAAAATGGGGTTCCCCATTTTTAGTATGAAAAGGGGGTGTGTTGTGTAAGCAACAACAAAATGTATACACATAATATTTTTAAAATTTATCATTTATTAATGATTTCTCTCTTGAAACAACCTATCAATTTTCAATCTCTCTAAATTCATTCCTTAAAGGGTACACCAGGAAAGGTGTGGGAAGATCAGTGGTACTTCATGAGAGACATTTTTGTTTATCTATCATTCCCACATCCATTCCATCTTCTCAAATTTGATCCCTTAAGCTATCTCCTTCCATATGGTATCCTCTAACTATGTCAAGACCTATATTTTCCTCCTATGTGTGCTAGGTCAATGTAGTTTTGAAGGTTATCTATCCCATTTCAACTAAATCGATCAGATCAATGTAGATTTGAAATTTTTGGTGCACTCTTCATAACTAGGTCAGTGTGGCTGACCTAGTTCAAGGTTAGTTGACCCATTCAGGACTAAATTAATCTAGATAATATTATTAGATAAATATTCAAGAAAGATTAGGGTCATCAATCACTATAAATACAAGTCAACATTTCAATCTAATAAAGAGAAAAAAATATTTTCAATTGTTATTTCTCATACTTCTACTATGAGTCTACATTTGGAGGAGTTATTACTTAGATCTTGTCTTAGAGGGAAAAACTTGTCTTGTGTAATCTTGGATGTATTAGGAGTTATTTTATCCTAGAGCTTGATTCAACCATTGAGATATTTACAACCAAAACAAGCTCTTGTAAAGCACCACTGGCTAAGGGAGAGATTTAGGCATGACATGGCTTATTCAAGGTAGGTATATTTTATCCCTTACTCTTTGTTTTTTCTAGATAGAAGTTACATAATTTATTGGTTAATGAATGTATATCTCCTTATTTGAATTATCTTTACATTTAAACTCAGTGTGGATATATGATTATTCAAACTTTCCATTTATACACCAAGGTAGCTTTAAGCGCCTATTTGCTTACATGGCTCTTTTCCAATTTTAATAAGTTTCTAACCCATCCCCTTACTTACATTGCTTGATTTTGATATTTGAATACTTTATAATTAGAGACCTAGTTATGGCTATTGCATTATGTTAATTTTCTAGATGGTTTTGAATCCTTTTCTTGCTGTTGTGTTGTAGGTGCTCCCCTTGCTATAATTAGAAAATCCATTGATCATATCTGGATTTCATTAAGTATCAATGGGATATAATTTATTTACATTTTATGAGTCTAGATCTTTAGATAGGATAGTTGCAGGTCAATCCTAACTCATTGCATACAGTGTCTTAGATATAATGAGATAGGTAGTGGGGTGTCATGTCACATGTTTTACTTACCCCTGCCATTTGGTTAATTAATCCCATACATGGAAGGGAGATAATGGGTAGGGATTAAGTTTTAGCTTCACTTATCTTTCATTTTTTAAAAAATTTATCAGTGGTGAAGTGTGAAAGGTTTTCGGTCCCAAGGAATTCATTTTCTTGTTATCTCCTTTGGCTGTCATGTGGGCATATGCACTTTTTCCATGATTATATTGTTTTTAGTGTATGGAGATGGATTTTAGGTTGGTTATGTTAGAGGAATGACTAAATAATATATATTTTTCTTAAATAAGTGAGGTTTTTAAGGCCATAAAATATGTCATGGAAGTCAATTACCTTGAGATTGAGATAAAATCAAAGGTGAATTCTAAGATAACATCGATGTTTGTAACAAATATCCTTGCTCTCCTCACCCAAAAGGAAAAGTTTCTTCTAGTTTCAAAAATAATTTTCAAAATGGAGCATCAAGGAGGATTGGTTACAACAGTGGATTCCATTGACATCTCTATCTTATACGACATTCTATTTACATGTTAGGAGATAAGGGAATTATTCTCTGTGGCATCATTTTGTGGTGATTGAAGCAAGGTTTATCTAATTGCTCAATGTATTATTGGAAATGCAACATGATCTATTTGTAGGAAGGATCTTGTCTAGAGTGGTCGAGTTAGTCAAGGATGACTTGGATTCACTATTAAAACCAATCCTCCCAACTCATCACCTAATGGATAAAAACTGTGACACAACTGACAACTTTAACAACAAAAAATATAGTTAGAATTGTTGGTGGTGCTTCTGCTTCCAGAAATGGATTAGGGGAGTTGGAGTTTGAGGTGTTTATTATGGATCCCAATATGGACACCAAAATTTCTATAGCTATCTGATGTTAGTTATGTGGTTTTTTTCTCATAGGTAGTTTTTAGTTCTCAGAGGTTTATTTTTAGTTGAAGTTGGATCTCTAGATTTATGTACAGTTTCCTTGTTATCTCTTCTAGGGGTAATTGATAATGCATATCATTTTTTAAGGGGATGATCATAGAGTTATTGGTTTGTAATCCTATTGTTGCTTATTATGGATCCCATTGGAAGATCCCACCAATCCCAAGTGGTTTTTGGATGATTTTTACGTAGTTTGGTCATAATTTGTCAAAATATTCATTTATAATCACATGTCAAGATTCATTAATCTAGATGAATTGTTATTCACTTGGGACAAGCATTTTACACTTCTGTACATTGAAAAAATATACCCTATTCTACCCAAATTTTGCATTATTATTAAAGAGTAGTCCTAAGCCAAGTCAAGTTCCCTTTGATGCAAGTCAAGAGATATCATTCTCAAGTATAAAAATCCACCTTATTGATACAAAAATAAAGTCAAAGGAGTATGATTTCACCTTAATTATAGTTGGGATAACTATATGATATTTATTTCCCTCCTTGGAGTATTGGATACATAGGTAGTGGTCAATCGTCAAGGTGGTGATTGAGTTAAGCTCAACCCATTAACATCCCTTAATTTTATTGCATGTTTTTAAGATATCAAAGTGACTTAAGTATTTTAAAGATAAAAAATAAAAAAATGATTTTTCATGATAAAACCCTAAGTGCAATATCTCAGACTTCTCATCATTTACTAGTGCAATATGTGCAATAGTTAGTCTGGATGCACAGTCAACCCAAATAAGTCTACAATCAATGAAATGGGAACATTGTGTCACTATCTGCCTACTGGGATCCTATCTAAAAAATAATTCTACTTATTATTATGTTCTATCATTTCCATATTCATACTTTCTTTGCCTTTTATTGTCCGTCACTTATCATAATCATCCTAAACAAGTATACTATCAACAAATTTGAGAGCATTATGTCACCATCCACTTAAAGTGGAGCTATCTAAATTATGTTTCTATTCCTAATTCTAATAATAATCCTATATATTCATCTCTTCTTTTAATTTTAACAATAAAATAGTAAGAACAATCAACAAATATTAGTGTTTTCCAAAAATACTACAATAATAAAAAAGGTGTCTCCAAAGTTACTCAATGGAATCTCATACTCTGCATCATAATCATTTGGCATCTAGAATAGACTCTTACCCACTACCAAAACTATTTATAACGCCTAAGATATCAATTTATGAGGGTAAAGGTGATACTAAACAACATATTTATTTATTCCATGCAACATGTTTAGACTATGATTACAATGACAAATTACTTACAAAAATATTTCCAAGAAGTCTCAAAGACTATGCACTTAGATGGTTCTATGACCTCAAAATTAGTCAATTAGAGAATTAACCCATTTATATATCAATCTTAGCACATTTCTCAATCAACCTTTGTGAAAAGTTATCTTATGTACAAATTGCTAAACTCAAGCAAGGGTCAAATGTGCAAATTAGTGAATATGTTCTATGGTACAAGACTTTGTTAGCAAAGATGAAAAACACTATGGATGATAATTAATTACAAGATATATTTACTCAAAAATTGTTAGCACCAATCCAAGAATATATAATGTTTTACAAATTCAGATCTTTTTATGAGTTATGCCATATAGTCAATAAAAGTGAATTTACACCCATTAATGGGACAATAATAAACTCAAGGACAAGTTTGAAAAAGGATAAGGATTCCTGGATTCCTCCTCCTTTAGGGTGGTTTAAAATGAATTTTGATGGAGCCTCAAGGGGAAATCTGGGTGCTTTTAGAATAGGTTGTATCATAAGGGATTGTAGTGGTTTGTTGATTAGAGCTGTGTTTAGGAAACTAATGGATGGCACAAATTATGAAGCTGAAGCTCAGGCTCTTAAAATTGGGATTGAGTTGGCTTTGTAGTATAAAATTGATAATCTTCTCATTTAAGGAAACTCTCAAATCTTGATATCTTATCTCAAGAAAAAGTCAACAATCTAATGGAAATTAGAAAACATTTTAGCTAAAAGTTTGGGAAAGCTTAGATAGTTTTTCATCTTGGGTTGTAAACATTATTTTAGAGAAGCCAGTCTAACTACAAATTTTTTAGCTAATTATGGGATTGATCAAAGATAATAAATCCGTATGGACAACCAAAGGTATTCATGGGAAGATTTTCTTGGGATTTTTGCCATCAATTTTGGCCTTTAAAATTTCATGATTATTCTCCTAATTGTTTTTGGCAAATGGTTTAAGTGGATTTGTTTCATTGTTGTTGGCTTGTGGGTCGGTTCACTCTTTAATTATGGCTTAGCTCATGTGAATGGAGGTGGTGATCAACTTCATTTAATTCAATAGGTGTGAATTGGCATGTCTCAACTTTAATCACACATTTATTTTTTCTACGGTGGAGTGTTTGCATTTTGTTTTGACTGGTGTTGTCAAGATGTATCATGAGGTGGCTATGGCACTTGGGATACCGATGGTTTATGGTAGAACCATAGTGAGGGAAATGGCATTCAAAGGTAGTATCTCTAGGGCTTAGTTAAAAATAATTTTTTGGGCTCCTACTAAGGAGATTTTGTAGGCTATTATAGTAGTCCTAGGGGTTGACTATGTGTCAAAGAGCATCCATAATGGAGTTAACTCAGAGGTGGCGGCCATGTTTACCAATAATGTTTTGGCTTTGATGGTGGACAAGGAAGTGGTTGGAAAATTGGTGGAATTTTTTATGATTCCATTCCACCATCAAGGGCTTATAGGGGATAATGGTAGGGTGGAATTGGGTCCATTTCCTAAATTAACATTTTCAAGCTCTAATAGTTTTAGTCTGGTGCTAATCTCTACATCTAGAGCCCTCAAAACTAGGTTTGTGGTTATGGTATGTTGGCTCCAAAATTTGGCTAAATATTGTCCATTTTGGCACAAAAATAACATGACATGGAAGAGCCATGGCATAAAATTGACACAAGTTGTGGAACTTGATAGACGCAGAAGTACCATGTTATAAAACCAATAGGACATGAAAAGATAATGGAAGAAAAGGCCTAGCATGAGAGGACCCAGTTAGAGGAGAATGAGTCATGAGGAACTTGGGAACATAGGACTCAAAACAAAAGTAGAAAACTAGAGGAGCACATGGGAAGTAAGAGCAGTTATAGAATAATTCATATAGGTCACCTAGACCTTATTCATTGGAAGTGTTACACTGGATCTCAAGGAGAGGAACACTTGGAAGCAAAGATATATCATAGAGCGAGGATATAAGGGGGCATGGAGGCCCAAGTTTTTAGGAATAACTAGTTGATTGAGCACCATGACTCTTAGTTTGTTGAGAGTTTGTTGATGATTTACTTTAGTAATTAATGTTGTAAATACTTGATCAAGGATAAACAAGTATAAATACCCCTATCATAATCATTATGAGGATGTAATTTTTTCCTTTTGATGTTGAAGCATAATATATGAGTGCTGGTCATTATATCAATTCTTGTGTTCATGATGAATGAATGTGTTATGATAAATAGAGTGTAATGATTAGAATTTAGTATGTAATCTAGTCCATCTCTTCTTCAAAGTAAGAACTTAGACTAAGAATGGTAATAGTCTATGTAATCATGATGGCTAAGTTTGGTAATTCTAGGAACAAAGTAGTTTACCTATGTTTTTATATAGTAACCATTTAAATACATACAGGAAAGAATATAACTAATATATTAGCACTATGCAACAAAGCCTATGGGAACTGGTCTTTCGCTATGCACTTTGGGTGAACACGCAAGACCACAATCTTGTGTGAAAGGACCAATGTGTTAGCTCATTGGGCTAGACTCTAGTGCCAAAGCTATGATAATATTAAAAACCCCAACATTTTAGTTCCATTGCTAGGACCCATATCGCTTGCTCCTTAGTCATGAAAGATGTTTGAACACATCACTCTTGAGAATATAAAATAATGGATTACCAGAGTTGAAGATAATTTTGTAGTTCCCTTTCTTGAACTAGGAGTGTTTGCATGATAGTGGGCATAGCAGAATCTCTATAATGTGCTATATGAAACTTTCTCTACTGAAATCCCAATTCACCTACACACTTGGCTCTCTGCATATGCTCAAAGATGGTCCCAAAACCTTGGGATAAGACAAACTTAGACCCTAGAGAGACAAATATTTAACATGACTTGGAACCCCGTGGACTAGAGCTCTTAACATTTGGTAGAAGGGAGTTTTAAATAGCTACATTCTAGAGTATGCTATAACCACCTATTCATGTCCTAAAGAAACCAAGTTTTAGTTCCTTTGAGAACTATATGGCCATTACGTTAGACATATTACCTTAGAAATTAAGAAGTTATTTGTTGATTTAGGACTCGAGACTATGCCAATGGAGAGCTAAATCTTTTTGTGCATGAGCCGCATAATTAGGAAGGGATTAGAAATGAGTTGGTAAAATATCGTGGGTTTAAAATGGTAGTTAGTTAGTGGGAATTGTGGAAGTGGAAGTATGATGAATCTCAATAAAGGATTATGGGATTTAGTGGTGAGATAAGGGATAAAAAAAGCTCAAGAAGTGTTATCAAAATCTGTAGGGAAGCAAAAACACACAAAGAGGACCCCATAACTTTTGAGCCACACCCTATGCCTCTAATATCATACAAAGGAGAAATAAGCTAGACAACAGGAACTGAGGAACCAATTCTAAACCAACCAAGATCCCCAACCATAGTACCTACTCATGCTCTTGAATAAAAAAATACACGTATGTAATTGGGACATAGACAATGTGAATCAAAGACTGAGCCAATAAGGGATACTAAAACTCAACCATTTGACATACATACAAACTTAAAACTTTCCTTCCCACTTCAAAGGAATTACATGGCACAATTAGGGATGCCTAGAGCTTAGCCCATAAAGTAGATATAGTACAAGCCCAAGTGTGGTTAATCAATAGCCTACCATGCCTCATACCACAAGTGCTACTGGTGAAGGCACTAGAAGCAGACTAGGTGTGGAGGTACAAGAGGTGGTAGTGGACTTCCCCCTAAAGGGATAGGGGTTGGAGGTTCTCAAAAAACACCCATTCAAGCACCTCAACCAACAATGGTATATTATGAAATGACACTTCACTTTCCAGAATATCAGGGTATGGAGAATGTCGCTGAGCACATCCATAAATGTGAACTTATTTAGAGAGCATGATACATCACCCGTTGTGAACGTAAGATTACATAGTTTATAACTACACTATTCGAGTACATGCACAAATGGTATAAATTTTTTTGACCCATAACAAGTGGTGGTTGAATATGATCAACTTAAAGCAAACTTCCTTTAGGAGTTTAACATTCTTAGATTTGAGTAATAAATCATAGTTGTGTTGAAGAACATCAAACATAAACTTACTAAAAGTGTACATGAGTATGATGTAAGGTTTAAGATGATCTTATAAAATTTATCCTTAAAAATTAATGCTACACAACATGCATAATGGTTCATGTAAGGTTTGTTATTCCCTTTTGGATGAACATTATCTCAAAATACATTCACTAGCCCATGCAAAGCCTTGGAAGCTGCCCTCCATGCTGAAGTAGTTGGAAGTGTCGATAAAGGGATCAGTCCATTTATGGAAGATTAGATAACATATATGGCATAAAAACTTGATAAGTTAATAGCTAATAGTGTGCATGATACATGTAGTGGTGTTTGGTGCATTGAATGCAAATCCAAAGGGCATACATAGAGAAACTGCCCATGCAAGAACATCTGCACGGTACTTAAATAGAAATGTGAAATTTGTCATGAGGAACATGATGTATGCTATTTTCCTGTTATATAGTGAGATACACACACTAATGTGTTTGATAATTATAAGATATGTGATGCTTACACTCATGACACTAATGATTATCGACTGATCAATGACATCCATAAAGCATGAGAGCATGACATGTACCAAATGTCTATAAAAAATAACCAAGATAATGGTGGCTATCAGTGTTGAGGAAGAGGATGTGGAAAAGGAGTTAATTATTTCTATCCTAGGACTTATTACAAATGTGGATCTCCAGACCACTACCAAAGAGATTATTTAGACTACCCTATATGTGCTTTTTGTAAAAAGGACCACTGATTGGAAGAGTGTCCTAATTTATACATAGTTATTACTAAAGAGCAAAATGAAAAGGGTACCAACATGATATGAGTTGAGAAATCACATTGGTACATGTATTTAGGCACCCCAACTATCTAACAAGTGAATATTATCATGCATAGCAAACAATCTCAATCTATCTTGAATTCTACTAAAGAAGTTTAGCGTGCAGAACCATGAGCAAGAAAGTATCCTGATGCCCAATAGTAGAATGATGTCTTATAATATACGATGGTATTAGTATGAGAACTTCAAGGAGAGATTAAATTCCTTAAAGACAAATAAGCAATGTAACATGATATTGTGCAAAGGGTAGCTGAACCACAAAATGTGGTATGTGATGACTTCCAAGAATTGTGCAAACACATGTTGGATGAGGACATTATCCCACAACTAAGCACTTGGATTAAGAATAAATCATAAACACCACACAATGCTCAACCTTGGGTCACTTGATATATTGAGGATTATCACTTGAATCATACTCGAAGGTAAAACACTTCTATTCCCTTGTCTCCCTTGGAAGATAGAGATATACTAGTCAATGATACCATTGATGGATGGGTAATCTGGGACATACTAGTTGACACTAGCATAGCAATAAATGTCCTTACCAAAGATGCCTAGTAAAAAATGGATAGTCTAGCATTGCAATCATCACTTCATGTGTTGTTCATGGTTAACAAGACTCAGGCTTTACCAATCATGTCCTCAAGAATGCCATGATTGAAATACTTGGAGTACCCTTCAAGGTACATTTTGAGGTTCTTGAATTAGTTGAGGCAGATGACTTCACAAATTTTTTGGGGTGACCCTGGTGCTATGAAATAATGCAGATATGAGTTTTAAGAAATAGTATATTAGTTTTGAGAACACTAACCAGTGTGTTGTTATTCCCTTGGATCAAACATAGGGGCCCTATTGAACCTATCAATGTGGAAGAAGACATTAGCCACATATACAATGTCATTTTTATAGATGATGAGAAAAGAGTTACAAATCTCAATGGAATTATCAGATGGTCAAACACTCAGTCCCTCTCTGACACTACAAGCAATGCTTTTAATTATTGGGCACATAACAACTATGAACTCATTGGCTGAGTGTGTAGTGCAATTAGAAGTTAGGAAACCATTCCATGCCAGTTTCATAAACATCATAGGTTTATGCACCTTATCATCGATCAAGACATGAGGGGTCCTATCATAAAGGCACCACTTGAAAGGCTTGATGAGGCTCCATGGTTCCATGGTTCCATGGACAAATAGAGGTACATAACTTCATACATCACCTTAAATTTTATGACGCTAAAAGTGAATGTATTAGGTCATTAGTTCATCTCTTAGATGGTACAACTACATGATGGTGGTGCACCCATCATGAACAACTCCTTTATTGGTATCAAGTATTCTCTATTTTACATCATCAGTTCCACCATGAAAACAAGGTTAGGGGATGAATCTGTTACAGTGGCATATAAACATCATAACCTCACATTGAAGCCTATGAAGTAATGTGGAGGGATGAAGTGACATACCTACCAGAGTACTTGTGGGTGCATGAATTTTATGAAACTTTACATACCTGGGCAAGAGCATGGTATGTTCATGAAGAATGACACATGGGAACCTAATTTTGTCATCTCTTGAAGGAAAACATGAAATCAACTCTATCATATTCTTATCCAAGAATGGATTTGCGCCTCACCCTCCAAGCCATATGTGAAGCAATTATTGGTGACTCAAGTCCTATTGAAGATCATTTATAGAATATCCATCATATTCCTAAACAACCTTTACATCTCTTCAATGAATCATCAACACAAGTTTCCATGCTATAACTAGTCCTTGATCAAGACTGATATGAAGAAACATGTCTAGGTAAATAAAAGCTGGTGTTTCACATGGAAAAAGGTGAAGGGTCCAAACCACATGACCCTTTAACAACCTATTTGGATGTCCCTATGAGTTATGATATAGTAAATGTTTGTGATATCAATGTCAATCTAGACAACCCTTACAATGGACCAATTCAGACTGTTCAATGTGACATCGGTATAGATTAAGAACCAAAGATGGCTATGATATGAAATTAATAGAATAAAATAGAGATTTAAAAAATATTTGAGTTGTTAAAGAAATATCAGGATGTCTTTCTAAGAAATTATAACAAAATTAAGGGAGTCCACCCATCTTTGGGAAAGATGCATATCAAGTTTAGTGACGATGCTTGACTAGTCAGAAAGCATCCATATAGAATGAATCCTAATATACAAGAATGTGTTAAAAAGGAAATTGACAGTATGTTACATGCTAGAGTAATCACACCCATTAATGAATTTGAATGGGTTAGTCCAATTGTTATTAGTATAATATTTTTATGGATGCATCCAAATATATGTGGATTATCAAATACTTAATGCATCCTGTGTCACTGACCCTTTGCCAATGCCTTTCATGGAGGAAATCATTAAAGGTGTTGCCTAATGTGAGATATATACCTTCACAAATGGGTTTACAGGATCCCATTAGGTAAAAATAGCTGAAGAGGACCAATTGAAGAAACATTTTACACTAAATGGGATCCTTCACGTATACTATTATGCCCTTTAGACTGAAGAATGCCCCAATAGTGTTCTCATGAATAATAGTTGAAGCCTTTAAGGACTTCATACATAAGTTCCTTCAAGTCTATTTGGATGATTAGATAGTTTATGGTTTGGTCAAAGACCATTGTTTTAACCTGAGGCTTATGCTTGAGCACTATTGGGTCTTACAAATATCATGGAATTTAAAAAAGTGCCTATTTACTACACCTTTTGGTGTGCTATTAGGACATTATTTTTAGGGAAGGACTTCTGGTAAACTTGATTAAGGTGTCTATTATTCTTCACCTTCCAGAACCCAAGACTTAACATGAGGTCCATAACATTTTGGGCCATACTGGTTATTGTAGAAAGTTCATTCATGGATATGTAAAGATTGTCACACCCATGGAGGAACTTATAAAGCATAATGAGAATTTCATATGGATGATTTATTTTAAAGAAGCTTTTGAAACACTAAAATACAAACTAGTCACTACTTTTATCCTCTAGTTTCTTGACTGGACAAAATCACTCCACATCCATGTTGATGTATTTGAAATGGATATTGGTGCAATCCTTACACAACTAGGTGAAGGTCACCTAGATCATCTGATCTACTTTTCTAGCAGAAATCTCACTCCAACTAAAAGGAACTATACCACTATGGGTTATGAAGTATTTTTGATGGTCTATGCTCTACAAAAGTTTTGACAATACTTATTGTCCACTCTTTTTGTTTTCTATATTGATCATGAGGTTTTAAAATACCTTGTTAACAAACCTATACTACATCAAAGGATATGTCACTAGATAGTGTTGTTATAATAATTCCAATTTTCTATCATGGTGAAACTAGGGAAAACTAATTATGGACCTGACCACTTGTTTTGAATTGAGTCTGGAGAACCCCCGCATGCCATTAAAGATGAGTTTTCTGATGCTCAACTATTCTATGTCACCTATGTACTTGATGAACTTGAGGATATTAATAATTTTCTAACCTCTGGATTAGTTCCTGATTATCTCACTCCCCAGGCCATGAAACAACTCACAATCTACACCACATCATTTCAACTCATAAGAGGAGATATATACAAACTTGGTTGTGATGAGATTCTTTGACATTGTGTTATGTAACATGAGCATCTTGAAGTACATAAAGAAGTTCATGAAGGAATTGCTGGAAGACACTATGCTAGAGAATCTACCACATGTAAGGTTCTCTTGGGTAGATTATGATGGCCTACTCTTTTTAAAGAAGCTAAAATGTATGTTAGGTAATGTGATATATGTCAGTGTGTAGGGAAACCTAACTAAAGAGATGTCATGCCTCTACAACTAATACCTTCTTAGGAACCATTTGAGAAATGGGTCATTGATTTTGTTGGCCCCATCACTCTATTTGGATGAGGGATATGTTCTTGGTATATAATCACAATAACTGACTACCTCACACGATGGGCTAAAGTTGTACCAAAAAAATAATGTACTACTACCACTGCTATGTGCTTCATTTGGGAGAATATTATAACTCATTTTGGATGCCCACTGAGTTTCACTAGTGATCTTGGTACCAACTTTTTGAATAAAACAATTTGTGTCTTACTGAATGAGTTCATGATTGCACACCATAAGACAAAATCATATCACCCTCAAGCCAATATCACTGTTGAGGCCTTTGATAAGATCCTAAGCACCACCTTGACAAAGATTTTCAATATTGGCTGAATAGACTGATGATAGAGTATCTATGGTCCTATGGTCATATCAAATGACTTACAAGTGCTTGAATAAAATCATTACTTTCAACTTGGTCTATGGTATAGAAGCATTACTTCAAATTGATTTTTTAGTATCATCTCTTTGTATAGCATGCATAAGATAATTAGATGATGAGTCATCCTTGAAAGCATGCCTAGATGCTTTATTACAACTTGATCAAACCTGATTCCTTGCTCATTAGAGACAAAATGTTGAAAAGTGCAAATAAAAGGCATGACATGATCACCATATAAAGCATAAAACCTTTACTCCCAGAATGAAGGTCTTATTATATGAATCCAAGTTCATGCACCACCTTAAAAAGATTCAAATCCATTGGGATGGTCATTTTATAATTCATAGCATTCGACCTACCAGAGCATATCATTTACAAAGTATGGACAACCAGTTCTTTCTTGGGCACTATAATAGAAGTCAACTCTAGCCGTATTATACTTTTAAATATCTAAAGTATTGTAATTAATAAGGATTATACCATTAGTGTAGGATTTCTTGTTTTCAATAAAAGTACTGCCTTTGTTACGTGCAACATTTCTTTATGAAATTTTCTTTCAAATTTTGGTTATCTTTTCATGGAGGATTATGAATAATTTTAGTGTGGGGTAAGAAAAGAAGTCTAAAGTCACGATTGGTAAAGGAATCATGCAAGTTACCAAGGTGTGTGGGTTAAATAGGCATGCAAGTGACTTTGACACAAAAGGTATTCAAGATGCACAAGTGTGTAAAGGCACTCGAGTGAGTTAAGGCACAAAAGGGTGGAGTGTTCCCACTATAAGTTTGAAAAATCAAATGAGACAATTGTTTTTCACCCCATAAAAAGTGTGGGACACAACTATCATCCAATTTGAGGAAGGAAGGTGTGAGATGGGAAGTGCCATTAATGTGGAAAGAATAGTTATGTCCAAAGATGTGCCAACAAAATGATGTGATAAACCATTAAAAGTATTAATTGCCAAAAAATGAGGATCCAAGCATAGCAACCATTAAGGATCTATATGAATGACATGAGGTGATGGGTAAAGGAAAGGTATCAATGATGGTGAACCCCCCTTGAGCCTATAAATAGGTAGTTAAACTCTTTTTATGATTTACCTTTGTGATTATTTGAGATTACAAGAGCAGAGCAAAGTGAATCCAAAAGCCAAGCAAAATGAATTCATTTCCATAGTAAAACTACATAGGGCATTGAACATTTATGAATAGGTATTACAAGTTTTTTTACATGAGAGAAACATAGGGTAATACCAAAAGTTACAGGTTGTAGGTCTGCCATTAAAGGATACTCAACCTCCAAAAGCTGAATCAGTCAACCACAACCATGTATTCCTTTAGAAACATTGGATGGTTGCACATCAACCTTTGGGCACCTTGGAGGGTGATACAGCCTAAGAAAAAGGCCCAAAGGATCGAACCACCATCTATGATACTAGAAGAAGAGGAGGCAAGTGGAAGAGATTGGGTTCTGATTAGGGAAGAAATACTAGAAAAAAAATTTCAACATTTGGAGGAAGAAGAAGCAAGCATGACTCAAAAAGAAAAGAAGGTTCAATCATCCTTGACATATAAGGACCAATCATCCCCACCCCATCTCTATTGATAGAAGAGATGAAATATCTATAATCAATGTTGTGCATGAAGAAATAGGTCTCTAAGGTTTCCACTTGCACCATCTTTGACTATACTCATTAGAAACTTGTAAATAAGGTTTAGCTTCAAAATGATTAACTTTTCAAGCACTAGAACACCAAGAACCAAGTGGTGTTTGATCTTAAGAACTTTAACTAGTTGAACACTATAGGGATATTCTAGCTTTTCAATTTACCATACTTTGGAAAACCAATAGAGGTAGTCCAATTTATTTTCTCATGTGTCCATGAGGACTATATCTACTTTATCGAGAGTAGTATGAAGATCATGCATGAGAGGATGAACATGTTCATGAGATTGTAGTGCTCAGGGTTGAGCCTAATTGATGACTTGGTAGACACTAAAGAGGTCTAAAAGACCACCATGACACTCTTTTATTAGAAATAGGTCCAAACTATTCATATCAAGAACCTACAATATCAAACCCTTTTTGTTGCGATGTGAATCGTTATGACCAAGATCAGTGAGACTGATTGATAGAAAGATGTTGTCATGTTGCAAATATATATTGCCCACCAAGTCACTCAGGGACTTAAATAAGATAGGGCTATGCATTTTACCTAGAAGATTATTGAAGATGTAAAGAAGACCCATCAAATGCCTAAGCACATGTTCTCATGGGGGGTGTTTCTTCTATTAATGGTTTTTGATGACATCAATGTACTAAACTATAGCTCAGGAGCACTGAAGTGGGTATACCCTCCCATGCACAAGTCCCATATTGAATGCTATAAGGCTTTCACTTGTCCTCAATAGATTACCCCCTTATACAAGATCAAGATGAGGTATTGGTTCAATGGGATGAAGGTGATATTCAAAAATGAGTGACACATCTTGAAAGACTTACCCCCTTTGATTTCTAATCCAACACAGTTTACTGTGAAGCAAAAATTTTCCCTTGCACGCATCAAAATAAACCCTTTTATAGAACTCTCTGCATGGCTCAGGTTACCATAGGCCTTCTCAATATGGTACTTTATATACTCCATGAACTAAATTTATGATGCACAACCCATTATCCTAGAGGTTGAGAGAATAAACTTGGAGATTCACATCCTCCAAAAAATGTTTGTCTATCTAGGCAAGAAGGCGTATATGAAAAAGAGGGAGATGGACTTGATTGACATCAAAGTTAGGTAGAAAGTGATGGGAAAATAATTTCACAACTTATTCTACATACTGTACCCCAAAAAGGATCCAAAGGGTGGGGACCCTTAGAAGAAGCTTCCATCAATGCTATAATTGAAGATGAATCAACCAGAACCTGGTTTTAGCATAAGTGGACATAAAAATCCATATAAGAGGAAAAAGATGACCTAGGCACCTCCACCGTGCCCATATCCACCACATCCCTCTCCACCTCTACCACAGTGCTCCATCACCTCACCCTTCTCCATCCCTACCTTATCCTTCTCCATCACTTCACCCATATTATCCCCTGTGCCCTTCCCAACTGTGCCCTTCTCCACCACAATATTCTTCTCCCTAGCCTTGTCAGCCACTTTCACCTCCACCTTCTCCACCTCCACCTCTACCTCCATCTTCTTTGCTATCTCCCCCTAAAGTAACTCCACCACCATATCCCCTAAGGGATTATACTTCATGGACTACCCATAAATAATCCATGAGGCCAGTGCCCCAACAATATATTCTTTAAGTACAAGTTCACAACTTAGATTCTGACTCTTAAAAGACTCCATCCATGGTGCAGGAGGAAGCCACCTCTGACAACTCACTACTTGATGTAGAACCACTCTATGGGGAAGAGTAGGATGGTGAAGAATAAGAAAGGAATGAAAGGACCGATGGTAGCATCTCCATGGTTATTGATGGAAAACCCACCTTAGATCTCAACCCTAGTAAGGAGAAGGAACTGATTAGGTCTATAGAAGAGCTTGGTGATGACGTATCTGCCAACCCATGTGAGCATTATCAGTTTGGTGTCCCTGATAGGATATTCTATCTATTAGACATTTTATCCCACATACCAAGCTTATATCTAGATAGACCAGGTTGTTAATGGATGAGCAGATAAACAAGGTTTTGAATGGAATAAGTAATCTAGGATCTCAATTTGCTCATAAGGCTTTTAAGACACTTTGGGTTCACTTAAAGTGTAAATAGCCATTTGCTAAGGGAAGGACCAGATTTACATAACCCCCATGGGATGCCAAGAATGCTTGGAATGTCTTAAAAGTGCATGGGATCCATTTGGTTCTTCATTGTGTTTTTTTAGACACTTGGGCCTAGTGATATAATTTCTAAGTAGGAACTTTTCTGATGTCACCATTGCCACATGTGGATGAATCAGGTAAAATTGGTCATATTGGTTTGTTCACATTTATGCCAAGTTTATATGCATAAATTTTTAGGTCCTCTACCAAAGTGCATCAAAATTGACAAAGGTCTAAAGTTGGCTCCTCAGTCACATTCTGCATGTTTTACCATACTTAGCCAATTTGTAGGGAGCTCAAATAAAACCTAGTGGACATATTGAAGATGCTACATCTCACATGTGTGATAACTTCTAGAGGAATTGATCATATGGGGTTTTTCACATTCAGGCCTGTAACATATGCACTAAGTTTTAGGTCCTCTGATGAAGTTTGAAATAAGATATCTTTATTCAAAGTTAGGCTCCCAAGCAGTTTGACATGTTTTTCCATACTTAGCCATTTTCAAGATATTATAGCAGAGTCAAGTGAGCATCTTCAAAAATATATATCTCACATGTTTAATAGTTGTAAGGGAAAGTGATCATGTGGGTTTCTTTATTTTTGTCCCTAGTTGTTCATGCTAAGTCTCAGATCCTCTTCCAAAGGGCAAATAGAGTTATGCTTGTATAAAGTTGGCTCCTTAGTCAAAATTTTCTAGGTTTTCCATACTCAGCCAAATGAGCTCGACCATCACTAGGATGTCATGTAGGAGTACATATGGACCAAACATATTGATCATTTAATATCTTCACCTATAAAGTTCCCAAGACTAGTGGATCAAATGGGTTTGTTTTTTTTGACCTCAAGAACATCTCTTAAAAGTTTGGTGCCTCCATGATTCTAGTGCTTCAAGATATAACTATACAAATTTTAGTCAAAATGGACCTGGAACGCAAGACATTCATGCTAACATCAAAATAAAGATTGATAAAAAATCTATCTATGCTTAAATTTTATGGTATGTAAGATGTTAGTTATGTTCTATGAAACACCGAATGATGGTCGGTGGGATGTCAACTTTAAGATAGAACAAGGTAAATCCTATTGAGATAAAATTTGATGGTCACATAATCATCATTGATGGTTAGATGAACACTATTCTATGGGAGTGAGGATGTCAATTTTAATATCATGAACTAACCATTGGATTTTAAACAATGGGTCCTAGTTGATCTAACAATCCACATTCGATCATATTTTTAGATCTAATGATGAGTAGAGGTCAAAGGGTTAGTGGATCTCAAGGATGAATGTGTGCATGACAAGTGTCAAGGATCTATTCAACTAGTAGAGGATCAATGGTTCTTAGGCATTCATACCAATTGAAATCAATGGAATTAGATGAGTCAATGTGTTAATGAGCTGAGTCAGATTTTGAAAACCAATTAGAGTAAAGATGATCTCAATATTGAAAGTAAGGTTTTTTAAGGGTCTTCTCAATGCCATCAAACCTAATTCAAATCCTACAGAGTGATCTATGTAATGTAGTTAAGTATGGAGAACATAGAGGGACCACACATGTGGCTAAATATGGACCTTTGACTCATGGGTTTGCGTCATAAAGAGATTTTACTCTGATTGTGTTCACCATTTATGGATGGAAGAAGCTAACTTTTCAAAGGGTGCTATGAAGGCAAGCAAGTGGACCCTAACAGATCATCCTTAGGATCAACTGCATGAAAGTGACCTCTCTCTCCACTATGCATGCCACAACCACCAGTTAGAAGTAGTTTACAACAAGACATGATTCTAAATGATGGATCCGAGTGTTGTAGCTACATTGATACCTATACCCAATTAGAAAAAACTTTCACCCACCATTTTAACCACCATGGAGCATCATTGAGAGAATAATGTAATGATGTAATGGACTGGAGTGTCCTAGATCAATCAGAAAGGGTTTAAGTGAGCTTAATTGGTGGAGGTAGTTGTAATAAATTTTCAAATGGGTTTGAGATAATTTGATTTACTCTTTGAGGGTGCCAAAATTCCCTCTCTCTTTCTTCTTGCCTTCTATAAGTATGGCCATTGAGCTATTATTTTGGATCCCTCAAGCTGGTATGACTAGACTCTACCAAGATTTGTACTCGTAGACATCTTGGATAAATGAATAAAACACTTGTAGCTATTTTAAAGATTTATACTTAGTGTTTCATACTTGTTTAGATGTTCTTAAGTTGATAAATCTTCCCTTCATTAGGTCCAAGTCTTACCTAAGTGATAACAACTTTCTTTGCAGGTCATCTAATGTGTCTTGATGATTGATGGCTCAAAATTGAAGTGGTTATTTCATTATAAGTGACTTTAAACTAGGCCTCATTCTCACTACCCTCCTACTATAATTAGTCAATTTGACCTCTAGATGAAACACTATTGCTTGGAAACCATTAGAGATAGTGCATTAGTCCTATACTCCATCCATTAGTGTCATTTGAGTCCAAAAAAGTGGATGGATAAATTCATGGTGCATCACCATAGGTTAGAATAGGTATTACTTAATGAAAATATCTTGTCCCTTTTAATCCCAACCATTTTTTTAGGCTTTAGAAGAAAAAGTCCAAATTATAAAATATGAGGAGCTAGCCTTATAAAAAATCTTAGATGTCTGGTCTAGTTATAGGCATCCCGCAACTTTAGACCATTCCCATGTTAGTCTAGGTATGGGTCAGACTTGAATAAATCTGACTACTATTAGGGTGCTATTTGGATAGCTAACAATTTTGGCATGCTTAGTGGGACTGCTTTCAAGTTCCTTTAAGCATATTCTGAAGACATTTGAGAGCATTTGGAATCTAAAGACACCATCAACATCATCTGTAACACACCTTGATCAGAGTCAAGCATATTTGGGGGTTTTCAATCAACCTCAAGTTAAAAGATACCAGTAATTTCATGGTTGTAGAGGTAAGAAGGCTTTGTCATGATTTTGGTTCAATTCACATATTTCATAAGGAACCATGGCATCCTATGAGGAGGGTTTCTAATCTCTACCCCCATATCTACCTTACCATAGCCCAAATGACCCATATAATCCACATACTCCATATTACCAAGACCATCTACCATATTTCCAACCTCCTCATCCTCATGATGAGTCCTATTATCAACCTTCTACCCCTTGTAATCCATCTACACCAAACACTGACTCCCTACATTTATAAATTAAGAGATTATAAAAAGAAAGAGATAGCTTGCAAGAGAACCTTAGATAATAGAGAAGGGGATAATTCCAAGCTCTTATCCCTCACCAAAATACTCCTTCAAACCAACCATCATCAACTAAATTGGTCAGCCCATCTCCCTTTCTTACCTCCTTGGTCTTAAGAGATTTCTTGGTCCTTAATTTTTCACTTAATGACAAGACAAATCTCTCCATTATTCCTAAACTAGTAGCAGATGCCTTAAATCTAAGGTATGAACCTATTTCTAACTTTGATTTGAAATGGAATGGGTCTTCTATGAAGGTTTTTGGCATTATTAGAGATCTTCAACTCACTTTCCATGCCTACTCCAAACTTTTGGTTGTGCAAGACCTTATTATAGTAGATTTGTAACCTCATTTTACCTTGTTTTTTGGTAATGCATTCATGACTAAGGTTGGAGGGTATTTGTTCAAATACTTATCTCATATGGTGGGCAAGATTGAATATGGTATGGATATGAAAATCAAGTCTGAGCCACTCTTTAAGTTCCATCTTTAGCGTATTACCCCAACCACCCAAAAGGAAAATTACCTTCACCTTCCTTATCTAAAGAAATCCACTTATTCTCAATATCCTATACCTACCAAAGGGCCTGAGGTGATACCAACATGAAATCCTTCATGGGATATGGATCCTAATTTCATCATGCCTGCCCTTGACAAGGATGATAAAAGAGGAAAAGTAGGTGTAAAATCTATTATTGGTCCTTCATCTGCTATTACTCAAACACCTATTCCCACTTTTCACATCTCTCCTTAATCCCAAGAGCTTCCCAAAAGATCATTAAAGATCCCTAGTTAGAAATATACCCTTGCCAACATCAAACAATTTGATGTTATCTATTGTCAACCCACCCCCTCCCCTCTTGAAAAGAAATCAAGCACACCAAAATTAGAATTGGATCATTCAAGTATAATGGACAAACTTTCCAAGGTGGTAGAGGAAGGGTCAGTCATTGAAGAGATTGGAAATGATGTAGTTGTAACTGAGTGTCAAGATCACCTTGGAGAGGACACTTCAAGTGTTTATGAAAAAGAGATTTAGATTGGGACTCTCATGCACTCTAATAGATTAGAAGGTAATCATGAGTAGAAATTGGGTGTTAAAGGGCAGCTGCAATATCTTAATGTTGCAACTGAGGCAAGTGAAACACCAAGTGATATTTTCCTAGGAGATAAATTAGATGGTATCATTCATAATAATTTTATTGATACTAAAGTCAAGAATCCATTGGAAGACCAGTGGAAACACTTGTGTTTATAATTCTTGGATGAGATTAAGCAACTTAGTGTGGCAGATTTAAGTGATGAAATTAAATAATAGGTTAATGTTTCATATGAAGAAAGTAGTGAAACTTTAAAAGTGCCAACTTAAGAAGAGATTTTTATTGAATGGACTGATGATTTATCACCCCTCTCTATTGATGAAGAGGATGAGCAAACCTTAGTTGATCAAGAGCCTTGTGATGACCTTGTCCAAAATAAAGAGGTGGGTAATCAACTTAATGTCTTATAGGTAGATGATAGAAGTAGAAAAGGGTCTCATGGTTTGTACATTAACCAAGATGGGATGCCATTTTGGGAAGACTTAGTGGACTTCTTCCTAAACCTAGATGCCTCACCACTACATCAACCAAAGCTCAAAGAAAAAGAGCTCATCAAGAATGCTATGATAGTTGGCCAATTGAAGTCCAATGAATAAAATTAGTTACAATGCTTGACTAATGAGGCCAATTAGCATTTTTGATGTAAGGAAAAAGAGTTTGAGAAGAAGATGATTAGGTCTTGGATCCATATCTTCAATCCCTACACCTAATAATGGAGATAAGAGGCCTAGTTGCATCATCAAGAAGACATGAGCATCCACTTACTCCCATATGCAAGAAGATGCCATCAAGGAGAAGAAATCATGTTTCAAAGATCCATAATGCATCAAATAAATTCCCATTTGACCTGAAGGAAAGCTTGTTACTTTAGGTTAGTTGTTCTTGGTTTGTCTTATTTCAATAAGTGAGTAGCACATGCAACAATATATTCTCCACTTTTCATTAGTTTTTTGTAAGTTAGTGATCCTTGTGTTGGTATTTTAGGTTCCACTTCTATTTTGTTTTACTCCTTTTGGTCTTTGTTTTGTTTTAAGATGTTAGAATAAGAATGGCACATGGTTTTGGTTCTCCAAGCATAACAGTCATGCTTCCATGTAATTCACCAGAAATGTTGGCCATTTTAGCCAACATACCAAGCTTATGTCTAGATAGACCAGGTTGTTAATGGATGACCAGATAGACAAGGTTATAAATGAAATAAGTAGTCTAGGATCTCAATTTTCTCACAAGGTTTTTAAGACACTTTGGGTTCACTTAAAGGGTAAATTACCATTTACTAAAGATAGGACCAGATTAACATAGCCCACTTGGGATGCCAAGAATGCTTGAAATGGATTATAAGTGCATGGGATCCATTTGGTTCTTCATTGTGTTCTTTGAGACACTTTGTCCTAGTGATAGAATTTATGAGTAGGCACTTTGCTGACACCACCATTGCCACATATGGATGAGTCATGGAAAATTGGTCATATGGGTTTATTCACATTTGTGCTAAGTTCAAATGCATAAAGTCTTAGGTCCTTATCCAAAGCATGTCAAAAGTTATAAAGGTCCAAAGTTGTATCCTTAGTCATATTTTGCATGTTTTTCCACACTTAGGCAATTTGTAGGGAGCTCAAATAAAGCTAAGTGGATAGATTGAAATGCTACATATCACACATGTGGCAGATTCTATTGGAATTGGTTATATAGGTTTGTTCACATTTGTGCCTAAAACATATGCGCTAAGTTTCAGGTCCTAAAATGAAGTGCAAAGGAATATATGCATGTTCAAAGTTGGGCTCCCAAGTAGTTTGACATGTTTTTCCATACTTTGCCATTTTTTGAAGGTTCCAACAGATCTAAGTGAACATCTTCATAAAGTTATATCTCGCACGTGTAATAGTTGTAGGGGAAAGTGATCATGTGGGTTTTTTTATTTTGGTCCTTAGTTACTACATGTTAAGTTCCAGGGCCTTCACCAAAGCGTAAATTTAGTTATAATTGTGTAAAGTTGGCTCCTTAGTTAGATTTCATTAAGTTTGCCATACTTAGCCAAATGAGCTCAACCATCACCAAGATGTCATATAGGAGTAGATATAGACTAACCATCTTGAGCATTTAATATCTTCACCTAAAAAGTTCTTGGGACAAGTGGATCAAACAGGTTTGTTCCTTTTGACTTCAAGAACATCTCTTGAAAGTTTGGTGCCTCCATGATTCTTGCACTTCAAAATATAAATATGAAAAGCTAGTCAAAATGGACCTACAACATAAGATGTTCATGTTGATGTCAAAATAAGACTCAAGAAAAAATCTAATTTTGCTTAAATTTGATAGTCTATAGGACATTTGTTACATTCTACAGAATGCCAAATAATAATTAGTGGGATGTCAAATTTAAGATAGATCAAGATAAATCCTATTAAGATTAAATTTGATGGTCATGTAACTATCATTAACAATCATGAGAACATTATTTGATAGGAGTGAGGATGTCAATTTTAAGATCAAGAACTAGCTGTTAGCTTTCAAGTAGTGGGTCCTAGTTGATCTAACATTCCATATTCGATCATACTTTTAGATCTAATGAGAAATGGAGGTCAAAGGGTCAATAGATCTCAAGGATGAATGTGTGCATGACAAGTGTCAAGGATGCATTCAAATAGTAGAAGATCAATGTTTCTTAGGCACTCATACTAATTGAATCGATGGAGCAAGATGAGTCAATTTGTCAACGAGCCGAGTAAGATTTTGATAACCAATTAGAGCAAAGGTGAGCCTAGGGTTTTTGATGGAGGTTGAGAATCCATTTTTGATCATGGAAAGTAAGGTTTTATAGGGTCTTATTGATGCCATCAAAGATGGTTCAAATATGATGGAATGATTAGTGTGATGTAGTTAAACATGGAGAACATAAAGGGACTACTCATGTGGTTAAATATGGACCTCTGGCTCATGAGTTTACTCATAAATAGATCTTAATCTGACTATGTTCACCATTTATGGATGGAAGGAGTTATATTTTTGAAGGGTGCCATAAAGGCAATCAAGTGAACCCCAATAGATCATCCCCAAGATCAAATACATGAAAGTGACCTCTATTTCCACTATGTACTCCACAATAACTAGTTTGAAGTAGTTTTCAATAATACATGATTCTAAATGATGGATATGAGTATTGTAGCTACATTAATACCTAGACCCAATTGGAAACAACCTTATCCCACCATTATAACCTCCATGGAGCATCATTGAGAGAATAATGTAATGATGCAATAGATTGGAGTGTCGTAGATCAATCAGAAAGGGTTTGAGTGAGCTTGATTGGTAGAGGCCATTTTAACAACTTTTTAAATGGTTTTGAGCTCATTTGATTTGTTCTTTGAGGGTGGCAAAATTCCCTCTCTCTTTCTTCTTTCCTTATATAAGTATGGCCCTTGAGCTATTATTTTTGATCCCTTAGGCTGGTATGATTAGACTCTGGCAAGCTTTGTACTCGAAAACCTCTTGGATAAATGAATATAACACTTGAAACTATTTTTATGATTTGTACTTAGTGTTTCATACTAGTTTAGATATGCTTAAGTGGATAAATCTTCCCTTTTATAAGTCTATGTCTTACCTAAGTGCTAACAACTTTCTTTACAAGTCATCTAATGTGTTTTGATGGTTGATGGCTCAAGCTTGAAGTGGTTGTTTGACTATAAGTGCCTTAAAACTAGGCCTCATTCTCACTACCCTCCTACTACAATTAGTCAATCTAACCTCTAGATGAAACACTATTTCTTGTAAACCATTAGAGATAGTGCATTAGTCTTATACTCCATCCATTAGTGTTATTTGAGTCCAAAAGAGTGGATGGCTAAATTAATGGTGCATCACCACAAGTTAAAATAGGTTTTACTTTATGTAAATCTCTTATCTATTTTCATCCCAACTAGTTTTTTGAGGCTTTACAAGAAAAGGTCCAAATTATAAAAATCTTAGGAGCTAGCCTCATAAAAAACCCTAGAGATCTGGTCTAGTTATAGGTATCCCAAAACCTTAGACCATTCCCATGTTATTCTAGGTATGGGTCAAACTTGAACAAATCTGACCCCTATTAGGGTGCTATCTAGATATCTAACACTATCTATGGCCACATTTCAATTCTGAGGATGCAACCTTGGAAACAAAGAAGTAGGTGTCCTTCTTTCTAGACATGTATAATGAGGAGTGGGAATTTGAGCTTCCCCATGGTAGCCTCTCTTTGGGAATATATACTCCTATGATACCTAAGCTGCTATGGGTGGATCCTCAAAACATCCCCCCTTCAAGTGAGCATGACATTTTTGAAGATAGCATTGGAGGTCACGTGCCAAAATATTTTTTTTGATTATGATGCATGCAATACTAAGAAAAACCATGCCAAATTTGTGGGTGTGTAAAATAAAGAGGTACCTTATAAACAAGTGTTTTTAGGAATTAAGTGAATGTAAATCAGATTTCTAAACCACCATAAAATCATAAAACTAGATTTTAAATGTGTGAAAATTAGATTTAATTATGCAAAAACAATTCCTTCAAACCGCAATATAATATGAAAGCATAAATTAGAGATAACAAAACTAGTAAAAACACATAACATAGATATACCATGGTTCACCCAATGTGGGATACATCCACCAAGAAAGTCCTTAAATAAATCAATAATTTGAAACAATATTACAATGAACTCTCATAAAGATATAAAAATCTCCTGTAGAAAATGCTGCATAAAAAGCTACACTTTCACCTGCAACTGCACTTTGTTTTGTGTCTCACAAGATTCTAAACCACACCTTGTAAATGAATACCTACAATTTTCAAAAAACCTGCACTTTTGACTCTGTCTCCCAAAATCCACACCTACAAATAAAAAATATCAACAACCTCTCATAGGTCACACCACACCCTGTATAAATAACAAATGGTGTAGAAAACATCCTTCAAAGAGAAAAATCACCATCCTCCAACAAGATAAGATCTATACATGAAGTGAAATGCCACATTCCATATTTTAATGCATATCCAAAATATCTCTAGAGTAGGAATGCGTCATTCCTCTCCAAATTGGTACTTCCAATGTGGAAGTCCAATCCACTTCCATAATACATCAAAAAATTATTAAATACTGCATTTAATAATTTTTCTCCTCCTAATGCATCATAGAAATAAGTAAATATATCATTTAATAATTTATCCAAATGCATCATAGAAATTATTAATTACATCATTTAATAAATTTCTCCTAATGCATCACATAAATATTAAATAAACAATTAATTCCATAGAAAAGGAAATCAATCCCACTTCCAACAAGTATGGAAGAATACATGAAAATTATTACATAAACATTTAATTAATTTCACCCACATGAGGAGCAAAGGAAAAATTTGCTCCCCACATCCTTGTATCTCTCTAGGCCCCCATAGTGTACCAACAAGGTCATGTGATAGCCCCAAAGGGATCCACACTCAACAATCTCCCACTTGGAGACCTTTTCTCTTGAACAGAATCTATCACTACTCCATGACCACTAAGGCCAACCAAATCTGAATATAATCTCAATTTGTCCAATGTGACCACCTTGGTCATCATATCTATATGATTTTGGCTAGTATGAATCTTCTCCAGCTTCACCAAGTTCTCCTCCAAAGCTGTCTTGATGAAGTGATAATGTAACTGAATATGTTTCATCCTTGAGTGGAAACCAGAGCTCTTTTCCAAATAAATATCACTCTGAATATCACTGTGTAGTCTTTCAACTTCCTTCTCATGCCCCAATTCTCAAAATAACTCTTGTAACCAAATCATCTCCTTGATAGCCTTTGTGGTAGCACCATACTCTACCTCTATGGTTAACAAAGCCACAACCTTCTGTATATTAGAAATCCAACTAACCACTATATCTCCAAAAATAAATATATATCCTATCATACTCCTCTTGCTATCAATATCCCCTACCATATCTGAGTCCACATAACCATGAAAAGTGGTATCTGATCCACCATAACATAATGCAACATCAATGATTCCTCTCAAATACCAAAGAATCCAATTCATTACTTGCCAATGCTCATAACTTGGATCACTCATATAGCTGCTCACAACTCCCACTGCATGGGTAATATCTAGCCTAGTACAAACCATGGCATACATCAAGATGCCAACTACTAAATAATAAGGTACCTTAGACATCTTAAGCTTTTTAACTTCCATCTTGGGACATTGCTCCTTTGATAATCTAAAGTGGCCTACCAAAGGAGTACCAACATATTTAATATCCAACATACTAAACCTTTCTAAGACTTTATTCACATACTTTGATAGGGATAAAACCAACTTCGTCTCCTTCTTTTCATCAGTAATCCTCATAGCAAAGGAGTCACTAAGCTGTTTCTTGAGCATATGAATAGACTGTATGTTCTTACTTGCAACTAACATGTCATCCACATACAAGCATAAAATAATAAAGGAACCATAATCAAAATGTTTGATATACACGTAATGGTCAGAATTACACCTCTGATATTCTTGTTCCAACATAAAAAAATCAAATTTCTTATACCATTGTCATGGATCTTGTTTAAGGCCATACAAGCTCTTCTTTAATTTGCACACATATTTCTCCTTCCGTTTGACCTCATATCCCTATGGTTGCTTCATATACAACTCTTCATCCAAATCACCATGAAGAAAAACAATTTTCACATCTAACTATTCTAAGTGCAAATCCTCAATTGAAACTAAACCAAGAACAATCCTAATAGAAGTCATTTTTACAATAGGAGAGAAAATATCATCAAAATCATTACCTAATTTTTGTGCAAACCCTTTGACCACCATCTTGGCCTTATACCTTTTTCTCCCATGATCCTCTTCTTTTATTCTAAAGATCCACTTGTTTGTCAATGCACTCTTGCCCTTGGGTATCCTTACCAAATCCCATGTTTGGTTCTCCATGAGAGATCTATGCTCCTCATCCATGGCTTGTTCCCATTTCAACCTGACATCTACTTGCATTGCTTCCTCATAACACTCTGGTTCTCCATTGTCAGTGAGTAACAAATAATTCAAAGAAGGAGAAAAATTTTCAGGTGCTTTTCTTACCCTAGAAGATATTCTTACCATAGGAGTTTGGGGTCCTTGTGTAGAAGATTTATGAACTGATTCATTAGATACTTTTCCATCTGCAATGTCATCCAATACTATGTACTCTTTCTATTCCTGTTCCTATTCTTGTTCCTGCAATTGATCCTTATACATCAATTTTTCATTAAAGACTACATATCTAGACTGAAATATTTTCTTATTTTTAATGCATCCATAAATGGAAACCAAAGTCATCCTCACCATATCCAACAAAGGTGTATTTATCTGATTTAGCCTCTAACTTGGCCCTATTCTCTTTCTTGATGAGGGTAAATGCCTCACATCCAAAGACTCTAAGAAAAGAATAATCAACATTCTTACCAGACCAGGCTTGTTTAGGAATGCCTCCATCCAAAGGCATAGAAGGTCCTCTATTAATCAGATAGACTACTATGCTAACTGCTTCTACCCAAAACTATAAAGGCAACCTGACATGTAAACTCATGCTTTTTAGACACCCCATTCTACTGTGGAGTTCTTATAACCATCCTTTGCCTACAAATTCCATTGTTAGAATAATAATCAAAGAAATTATTACTACAATACTCACCTCCATTATCTAATTTGAGACATTTGAATTTGAGACCTATTTCATTCTCAACCAAGGCTCTCTACTTCTTAAAAGTGTCAAATACACCAGATTTATTTTTAATACAATAAACCCAAATTTTAATAGTTGCATCATCAATAAAATTGACATAATAATTGAAACCACCAATAAAATATACCTAAGCTGGTCCCCATACATCTGAATGTACCAACTCTAACTTGTGCTCTTTCTTTATGGGTCCAAATTTTAGGAACTTAACCCACTTCTGTTTCCCATACACACAATCCTCACAAAAGTCTAGATCTAGATATTTCCATCCAGGCAACTTATCTTTTAATATCTCCATGCCCTTATGGCTCATATGACTAAATTTGTAGTGCCACATAATTATATTTCCATATGCAACAACTAAATTAGAAGAATCAACACTACTAGTCAAATATAAAGTACCAAATTTCTCACCTCTTGATATCACAAGAGATCCTTTGGTAACTTTTAAAAAATCTATAGTAAACATAACTGAACATCCTTCACTACCCAATTTTCCCACTAAAACCAAATTCCATCTCAACATAGGCACATGTCTAACATCTCTAAGTAGCCATGAGTTCCCATTTTGCATTTTCACCTAACTATAACCTTTCCCTACTATCTCACATGGTTCATCATCACCAAGATATACATGTCCTAGATTCGCCTGAACATAGATAGAAAAATAATGCCTATATGGGGTGGCATGAAAAGAAGCCCCTAAATCTAATACCCAACACTTATAAAATTATCCAAAGAAAGAATTAAGGCATCTTGACTAGTTTTACTTGATGTCACATTTACCTCATTCATTTCCTCCTCATTTCCCTTCTTATCCCAAAGTGACCAACACTCCTTTGAGTGTCCACTCTTCCCACAATGGAAACATATCATCTTGGCTTTAGATATTGATTTAGATCTACATTTTGAATTTCCATGGTTACCTTTACTCTTGTCCTTTTGCCTCCCTCTAGTATCAACAGACAAAGCATTACCTAAAGATGATTCACCAGTGCTTTTCCTTCACATCTCCTCATTAAGAATCACACCTACAACATCTTCAAAATTCAAGCTTCCCTTGGTAGGGACTGCATTACTCATAACCATAACCAAACTATCATAACTATCTGGCAAAGAACATAAAATTATCAAAGCTCTAACTTCATCATCAAACTTAATTCCAACTAAAATGAGCATACTTACAACTGTATTAAAATCATTTAAATGATTAGCAATAGAATCATTCTTAGACATTTTCATGTTAAACAATCTTTTCATAAGAAAAATTTCATTTGAAGCTGAGGGTCTCTCATACAAATTTCCAAGTTTATCTATGAGATCCTTTGTAGATGTTTGATCGACAATGTTAAATGCAACAAAAGATGCAAGGCATAATCGTATGGCTCCTAATGCCTTTCTATCAAGAAATGTCCAATCCGCATCACTCATACTTACAGGTTGTCCTTTTTTTTCCTCTAAGGGAAGTTAAGTTCCTTCTGGTACAAGTAATCTTCCATCTGCATTTTCCACAAACCAAAATTATTACCATCAAATTTTTCCACTCTGAATCTGATTTATTCTCCCATAGCTCCCACTCAAGCTAATAATCTTTCCTGTGACTTACCACTTTAGTGTGAAACACCACCAAAGCTCTAATACTAGTTGTTAGGAATTAAGTGAATGTAAATCAAATTTATAAACCAACATAAAAACACAATACCAGATTTTAAATGTGTGAAAATTATATTTAATTATGTGAAAATAATTCCTTCAAACCATAGTATAATATGAAATCATAAATTGGAGAGAACAAAACCAACAAAAACATATAACACAGATATACTGTGGTTCACCCAATGTGGGCTACATCCACCAAGAAAGTCCTCAAATTAATCAGTAATCTGAAACAAGATTACAATGAACTATCATAGAGATAGAAAAATCTCCTATAGAAATGCTGCATAAAAAGCTGCACTTTCACCTACACTTGAATTTTTTTCTATATCTCACAAGATGCTAAACCATACCCTATAAATTAGCACCTACAATTTTGACTCTATCTCCCAAAAGCCACACCTGCAAATAAAAAATATCAATAACCTCTCATAGGTCACACCACACCCTGTATAAATAATAAATAGTGTAGAAAACATCCTCCAAAGAGAAAAATTGGCATCCTCCAACAAGATAAGCTCTATCCATTAAGTGACACACCATATTCCACCTTTCAATGCATATCCAAAATATCTCTAGAGTGGGAACACACCATTCCTCTCCAAATGGCATAACTTTCAATGTGGAAGTCCAATCCACTTCCATAATACATCAAGAAATTATTAAATACTGCATTTAATAATTTTTATCCTCCTAATGCATCATAGAAATAAGTAAATACACCATTTAATAATTTCTCCTAATGCATCATAGAAATTATTAAATACATCATTTAATAAATTTCTCTTAATGCATCATAGAAATATTAAATAAATAATTAATTCGCTAAAATAAGAAAATCAATCCCACTTCCAACAAAAATGAAAGAATACATAAAAATTATTAAATAAATATTTAATAACTTTCACCCACATGAAGAGCAAAGGCAAAATGCACTCCCCACATCCTTGGATCCCTCTAGGCCCCCAAAGTGTACCAACAAGGTCATGTGATAGCGCCAAAGGTCTCCACACTCAACAAGTGCTTGTTGAGGAAGTGGCTACTTTAAAGCAATAGATTCAAGAGGCCATAGAGGCAAAAGTGAGATATTTGAACCTATGTAAAAAATTTTGCAATAAAAACTAGTGCTGGTAGATGGTGTACCTCTTGATGGGGATGCCATATGCAAGCTAGAGACCTTGGTGAACCTTTTGCTAAAGCAATGTAAGGAGTAACCCACACTAGAAGATGAGGAACCAGAGATAACGAAGTAGTTCACCATTGTATTTGAAGTCTACAAGTGCACCCTAGAGAGGATTGGGGAAGTTATCCCCATTTTGAATGGAATTTTTGTATATCTTGTTTGCTCGAATAAAATCTTGGAGGCCTAGCTCCAAGCTAAATAATCCCATAGGAAAAAATTGGCTAATGTTGCACTCCTAATAAATGATTATGTATATCATGCTAAGGCATCTATAGATGTGGAGATGATGAAGGATACAATAAAAACACATCATCAATAGCTAAATGCAAATTTTGTAACCCTCTGAGGATAGGTTGATAAAGAGGTTTTAATACTTGAAGATGTCTAGAAGGATGCTACTACATCCATGGATGAACTAGTCAAGAAGGCTAATAAGATCCCCGACCAATTGAAGGAGATGAAAAAATTTAAGGGGATCATCAAATAAATAACTACTAAGGTGCTTGAGGCATTGTCACATTGGGATAATTTGAAGAAGGAGATCAAGCAGATGGGACCCAAGTTTTTGATAGAGGCCACTAGCACAACTTAATTCAAGATGGAATAAGAGCATAGTGTGGGGTGATGTTGGCCCCAAATTTTGGCTAAGTATTATCCATTTTGATGCAGAACTAGCATGGCACGTAAGAACCATTGCATAGAATCAACACAGTGCAGAATAACCATGGTGTAGAACTTAAAAGGAATAGAAGCACTATGACATGGAACCAATAGGGCATGAAAGGACAATAATGGGAAAAGACCAACATGAGAGGACCCAGTTAGAGGAGAATGAGTCATGAGGAACTTGATAACATAGGACTCAAAATGAAGGTGAAATACTAGGGGAGCACATGAGAAGTGCGAGTAGTTATGGAATGATTCATACGGGTCAGTTAGACCTTATTCATAAGAAGTGTTTCATTGGCCTACAAAGAGAGGAACACTTTATAACAAAGATCTAGCATATAATAAGGATATAAGGGGCACAGAGGCTCGAGTCTTTAAGAAGAAATAGTTGATTGAGCTTTATGAATCTTAGTTTGTTAAGTGTCTGTTGATGATTTACTTTTGTCATTAATGTTGTAAATACTTGGCTAGGGATAAACAAATATAAATATCCTTATTGTAATCACTGTGAGGATGGAATTTTTTCCTTTTGATGTTGAAGTGTAATACATAAGTGCTGGTCATTATATCATTTCTTGTGTTCATGACAAATGAATGTGCCATGCTAAATAGAATGTAATAATTAGAATTAAGTATGCAATATGTTTTGTCTCTTTTTTTTAAAGTAACAATTTAGACTAATAATGGTGATAGTTTGTGTAATCATGATGGTCAAGTTTGGTAATTCTAGGAACAAAGTAGTTTACCTATGCTTTTATATAGTAACCATTTAAATACATAGAGGAGAGAATATGACTAAGATATTAGCATTGTGCAACAAAACCTATAGGAACTGATCTTTCACTACATGCTTTAGGTGAGTGTGCAAGACCATAATCTTGCATGAAAGGGCCAAACCATTAACTCGTTGGGCTCGACTCCAGTGCCAAAGTTATAATGATATTAAAAAACCCAACATGGTTGGATTTGTGGAAGATATGTAATGAAAGGTCTATGATACTAAGTATTCAAAAGGATAATTTCTATCTATGTCACCTTTGGCTCAAATTAAGAGTTCCATTCCAAAAATGGAGTTGTGGAAGGAAGCTAGGCATAATAAAAAATGAGTAGATGTTATCAAATTCTTGGTAAGGATAGTGATTTATGGCATGGGTCATCACCCCCTTAGTTGACATGAGATCTTAGGCATGTGGCTACTATAGCAATATAGGGTAATTTTGAGAGCAATTGAGTCGTGACTTATTTATGTGGCATTAAACTTTAACTTCAGGGGGCAAGGAAGAAAGGATGGTGTACTACATACTCTTCAAAGGTTTGAGATTTGAATGATGCTATGGTAGTATTGATGAAAAGGTGGACACTAACTAAAAATTATGGGGATTTTTGGTCTAGTCTTGGGTAACTATTTTAGCTTTTTTTTTTCTTAGTTATCTAGGCCTACAACCTTCTAGGCATTTTTTTGGGTTCTTGTGTTGGTTTTTTGCATGACACTCCAGCTAGATGGCTATGCCTTAGTAGTGGTCTTAAGTTTTGATTAAAAAATGATAATATATGAGATGACCATCTTTTTGGGGTTATTTTCTATATGTTTTCTATGGGTAGAGGGCCAATTCAACCCCAGTATCTATATAAAAAAAGTGAATTTAAGTTTTTAGCAGTAAACAAGCTAAAACATACACCCAATGCTCCATCTACATCAACTATCAAGTTCCAAAGAAAGTTAAACTACAAAGTGAAATCTAATGAGATTAAAAATGAATCCAAGGCAACAACTAATTTAATAACATAATATTAAAACAAGCTTCAATTTTTAGCTCCACTAAGGAGGTAATTTTCAAGGTTACCACAACTTCCTCTTATCTTATTAAAAAAGCTTATCAATTACATTCTCATCTCTCTACCTCATTCATTTGAGTTTGATTTGACCTAGCCTTAACTTAAGGGATTTAATAGTAATGCATATTTTGATTACCATAGATTCATTGGGAATTCTACAAACCAATGTTACAAGTTAAGATGCAATATACATGACATCATTGATGATAATACTATTAAGTGTTAACCAAATTTCACCATAGGACAAATTTGGTCAAACCCCCCTACATATTCAAAATTTTTATAAGGTTCTTATGGGTTTGAAAGTGGTCACATGGTCCTAAATAATGTTAAGTCATAGTTTGAGGGTCACATAATATGTTCTAACTTGGTCAGATTTGTCTAGTTGGTCTCATGTCATCTTTTGGCCATGTTTTGGTCATTCTCACAGAATTGTATAGTTTTTCATCAAAGGACAAATGTGTCAAGAGGTAAGCTAGCATACCACATGTTAGGTAAGTGTCAAGAATAGTATTTAAATTGAAAAGGTTGTAGGTTCAATGTTAAAATAATAAGATCATCTATGAAATTTAGTTTAAGATATTTGTATAGACTGATGTGGCACATGGCATGTGTGGAGGGTTAAGGGAAGTGTCTTAAAATACCCTTAGGTCAGTTTTAGGTGCAAGTACCTTCAACAAGCTCAATATTGATCAAAAATAGTTTCTCTCTTTTATCACTCCCTTAAACAAGCTAAGAAGGTCAAATAGTTTTCTATTGGTATGGATAAGAGAAGAAGATTTGGAATGAGTGAACTTGGTGGATCTTAGGGGTCCCTGTGTGCTCCCATTCCATGGAAATAACTTTAGGATTAGTGGTTCATACTATATGAACAATCACTAAGTTTGTTAACACCTCCAAACTACCTACACATCCCCAACATCTTGATTTTCTCATATGATTGAATTAGTCTATGTGAACCAAGTGATGTATATAGTCTTATAGAGCATGTTCACTTATTTCATGTGGATTTAAAACTAGTTGGCATGTGTGGATATGGAGGGATAGGTAAAATCATACTTGTGCTAAGAGTGAGTACCATTGAGAGACAAGAATAGCGTTTTATCGATTGTACAACTTATTTTCCTATGATTGGATTTAGGTCAAGAATGGTATATGTTTATTTCCAAACTCTTAGAGCATAGAATATTCATATTATCCATTGAAGGACTTAGAGTTTGGTTGATATGGGTTTGAGAAAGTCATGAAGCCCTTACACATAATCCACTGCCCTAACACTACTAATAACTATTTCAAGAAATGTTTGCCTTAGACAGTGGTGTCTAATGGAAATATAGAGGTTATAAGGCATTGATGAATGTTTCTATGCTCTTAAAATGAAACAAGACCATTGCACTGTTTGAATATTTTTTAAAGGTCTAGAAACCCAAAGCATAATTAATTATTCAAAAGGAACATCTATAGCTAGTTTTAAATAATATTTGAACAACCATATTGATGGATCAAGGAGTTTCAAGGTTAAGATAAGACCTTCAAGGTAAAAATAGTAAGATTGATCTATTATAAGAGTTTGGATATTGATGGTGGGAGTCAATTCAAGACCTACAATCAACCAAAAGGTAGAAAGTTGCTTAATGGGAGAGTTTACCTTAACTTCTTTAAAAAGGTACTCTGCTCTACAAAATTTCATTTTTTGGTGAAGGTATATGAGGTTTGTATAAGCTTGATGGCTTTCTTATTGCACCCTGGGACTAGAGATAACATATGAACACAAGATAAGGTTGCTTGCCAAGAGAGATGATGGTTGAATGGGGTTTTAATTTAGTCAAATTTATGATGGAAATGCTTAGTGAATTATAATGCCATTTGAACAAAATGAATAGTGCAACTTACAAGCAACTCCTAGTACATTGATGACAAGAGATAATAACATGGTCTCAAGGAAAGAGTGAGTTCAACTAGACATGATATGAGCTCAGAGATTTTAAGAGGAATCAAAAGAGTAAAACACTATCCTCAAAAACTAACCAACACCTACAAGAATCCCTTGTATTCCTAAATGAGCACCTATAAAATGAAAATAGTCTACAGACTAGCCTAACCTAATGGAGGATGTAGTTTGGTTGGTATACAAAGGTGTAAGGTGAATGACCATGTATAATTTACTCTCTGATTGATAACATCACATTTCTATGTGATTCTTAAAGGTAGGAAAATAGAGTAAGGAGTGATAGCTAGGTTTCAAAACCTCAAACTCAGTCAAGTCAAAATCTTACATAGTCATAAGCCTATAAATCAATTTTGGGAATTGGAGATGTTGAAGGCTTTGAAAAGACTGAAGACTATATTTTTCCAAGCCAAAAATATCACATGTGATAACAACAAAACATCACATGATAATCAAATTCAAAAAATAAAGAGCAATATCATATATCTCCATATTAATTCTTCTATAAGCTTAGCTTATGGCTTTGCTTAAGAGCTTTACCTAAGAGCCTAATTTAGAGTTTGTCTAATACAATGAGAGAGCCTTGCATATATAGGCAAGGAAGATCAATATGCAAATCATCCTAACCAATGTGGGATAAATCCACAATGGGAAAAGTAAATAGTGATAAATAGTGCACCTAATATACATGAGTTAAGGTAGGTAAATAACCTACTCTAACACCCCCCTCAAGTGAAGCTAGGGGATAAAAATAGTCAAAAACAAAGTGGCATATCCATAGTATGAGTCTTGATAACAAGGCTTGATTAAGTACTCATGTACAATATATCCATGAAGTAGAGAGGTAAAACCCATAGGCAACAAAAATCCCCCTAAGGATAAGTGTCATCGATATTGAAATTGTCGATAATCCATGTTAGGATCACACGATGACTAGTATTGATGTCAACACCCTCGTCTAGAAGAATATATAAGCTCCATTTGTAATGAACAATGTTTCTTCCTTTTGCCAAAGGAAGAACATGAATGGTGTATTGGAAATCTGCCCATTCCATAATGAAAGATAGAGGCAAAAATATAACTATCTCTGAATCACATCCAAATCTGAAGTGTGGTATAGGTTTGAAAAGATCATGCACATGAACTAGATGTAATGCCGTGAAAGTGGACTATTTAGAAGAAATACTTAGAAAATTCACTAAAAAAATGTCCATGAGAAGTGGAGCATAATGCTCAATAAGTGTACACTCACTAGAATTAGTAGAGTCCTCCAAAGTGATAATCTGTGGTAGCTCAACATCCTGCATAGGAAAAAAGGTAGGTTCTACAAATAGACATCCCAAGTCGAGTATAAAATCATCCCATGGGATGGATTGACAAAAATAAGAGCAATGTCCATCTTTAATGTGTCATCACAAGAAACTATAGTAGGATGAGAGAGTACATCATTGAATAGAAAACCTTGTTGATAGGAGGAGAAGAAGGAAGTGCCAATAATGCTTTTCCCATGTCACTGTCAAGACTCAAATATTGAAAAACATCAATATCATCATCAAAATATAATTCCTCAATAACAAGAGGAGAGGGAAGTGGAATAGGAGGTGGAGTAAAAGAGAGTGTAAAAGACCCAAAAGACTTAGTATCATTCTCAAATAAGGCTACGATAACATCTTAAGCTTTCTTTGGTGATGTGGCACATGTGACATAGCACTAAAAACTATCCAAAATATGGAGGTAAATAAAACAAAGAGCCTCATTTTTCTTGGATGCAATACATGCAAGAACTTCCTCATCTGTATAGTGGGGAATGTCACCAAGCATAACTCTCCACAAACCTTTCAGTTGAATTTGTATCTTCATTTTTATTTTATAAGTAGTGTAATTTGAGGCATCATTGGGCTCCATTATTAAAATACAATGAAGAATTTAGGAAGAATAAATAATGATCTCTTATAAGAACAACTCCTGATTCAAATAATGATAACAAATAAATAAAGCCCCAAAAATGTGTAAAGCCCCCCCCTAGAATTTGGAAATTTATAAATATAGTTAATTTTTAAAAATTGATGATACCAATGGATATAGAATTTAAAACCATATACTTTTAAAAAAAACTTAACCCAAATTTGAGTTATAGTTCAAAAGTTATAGGCTTTATGAATTCTTGTAAAATGGGTGAAAAACATTAAAAATTACACTACAAGCTAATTTTAGTGACCAAATTAAAAATGAAGATAGATTTCCAACCAATAATTGGAACCAAAATTGAACTATGGAGAATTAAAAAAACTCAAACAATCCTACCATACACCCTTATGTGTACTTTAGTGGAAAAAAAATAATTCCACATAAGGGTTAAGAAATTAAAAAACAAGCTATTTTCCATTTAGGAAAAATAAAAACTAGATGTTAATAAAATTTATAGAACTTTTTCATCACTAAATGAAATTAAGAATTTCAAAATTATTTGGAAATATGAAATCAAGATGCACAAAACCCATAAATTTTTTGGCATTACAGATCAAGAGAAGTTAGTAGAAAACCAACCATTTTTATATGGTAGAAGAGGAGTGCCCAACTCACTAAAAATGCCTCTATGAGAGTAAAATACACATATGGATTCCAAAGGGGAAAATAATCTAACTAGAAAATAATGTACACAATAAAGACACAAATTGAGAGTGAACTGGGAATGTTGAGGATGGAAATCCAACAATGGCATGACTACTTGCAAGTTTCTTCCACAACCAGGTACGCTTTGACCTACAAGAAGACATAAACAAAAAAATTTACAAAGCCTCCAAAATATGCTCACTATAATTTATTTCACACAATTTTGATTCTCAGGACTACCCAAAGAGGATGCAAGAGAAGAACATACTTAGTATGACAAGAAAATCTATGGAATGATCACAAGCCCTTGCTGAAAACTCCAAATGGATGCCTATAATACGACCTGCTATGTTACCATTAAAATAATGAAGACTGTATTTCTACAAGCCATAAAGATCATAGGTGATAACAAAAAAAATTACATGACAAGCAAATGCAAAAATTAAAGAGCAATATCATATATCTACATATTACTTCTTCTATAAGCTCAGCTTATGGCTTTGCCTAAGATATTAATTCAAAGCTTGTCTAATAAAATGAGAGAGCCTTGCATATATAGGCAAGGAAGATCAAGAAGCAAATCATCCTAACCAATGTGGGATAAATCCACAATGGGAAAAGTAAATAGTGCTAAATAGTGCACCTAGTAAACACGAGCTAAAGTAGGTAAATAACCTAATCTAAAAAGATATAGAGGCATAATCTCAATTTGAAACTTATTAAAAAAGGTCATCATGATGTAAACAATCCATTAATAGTCACCTTCAAGTCAGACTAATAAGGTAAGTGGCCTTTGTTTTATCTCAGAATAAAGGCACTCCATAATTAAGGCCATCTATAGACCTAATGCATGCATGGTAAAAAGATGAAAGGGAGGGAAAAGAATGATTATTGGATGATGTCTATATTTGAATTGAATGTGAATAGAGGTTGATAAGGACCTATGACCACTAAGACCACTTAGAAGGGTTAAATACTTAGGAAACATAGTCCATGCCTATTAGGCTTAGAACTAGGCATGAACCCTAATAATGTATAATATAATTTATATGATCATATTATCCTTAAAATTTTTTTTAGAGCCTTCATGGGAGAGTAGAGGGTTTATAAGAACCATCATTTTGTAGAGAGCAACTCAAATTGGTCATTTTTTACCTAAATTTGCCCAAAAGGTGTCTAGAATGCCTAGTAAGAACTCGAGAACCATTTTGTTTTGCTCATATATGTACAAACAATGTGCATGGGATCTCAAGCACTTAGGGATAGTTGAGAGAGGTTTTGAAATCAAACTCAATGGCATTGGTTTGAGGATTAAGGGTTTAAATTTTAAGAATAATCATTAAGAACCTAAATGACCTAAAACCTTCCTAAAAACCTTATGAGAACCTGATGAGAAAGATATGAAGGGAGATGCATACATAAGTGGTCAATTAGCCTTGAAAGTGATTTGAATATATTTAGAACTCTCTCAGGCTCCTCACCACTCAGTTGTTTTGTATTATCACTTATACATACATGTCAAATATTATGTTTTCTATAAATTTTGAGTTGAATTAAAAGTACATAAGGGAATATACAAGTGAAAATCATTGTGTAATATGTTTAAGGATTATATTATACATTATAAAACCTAATTCTCATCATAGTCATTCATGAAAACTCCTCTGCCATGTTGGTCATTGTAGGCAGTCTTGAACAAGATAGTGAGAAAGGGTGACTCTCAAAATTGAAAGTGAGAAGTGTGATGCTAAGTTATTTTTAGGTTTATTTGATAGAACAAAGGGAAAAGAGGTATTTATGAGGTGTCTCACACATAATTTTTTTTTTATTGAACAATTGTAAGTCACCATAGTGATAAGTGTAAAGATTGAGGCCTAGATGGCTAATGAGTGACTACAAACAAGTAACAGAAGTGTCAAGGAGAAGTTCATCTATTATGGGATGTATATGACTATCACAAATTTCATTTTAACCTTCTCAAGTTAGGGCACATATGTCAATATAATTTTAAGGTGGTTTTAAGCAATTAAGTGGACTACTCATCAACAAGGCAGTTTTAAGAAGGACATGGAGTGTCTCTATGCCAACCTATAAAAGATGTTATGTTTTAAATTGATAGATATTCAAGAGGATTTCATGAACTATTTTACAACTCATTTTATTGCATTATAACTAGACTTCAAGCCTTGACACTTGGCATTGTGACTGTTCAACTTCAATTATTCTCTCTTCTCTCCTATGCTTTATATATTCAAGCCATTTTAGCATTATAAATAATCCACAATTGGTATGGTAAAGCCTTGTTAGTTTTGACATCTAATTTTTCTTTAGAATAAAGTTTTCTCAAGATAGTTTAGTCTCTATAATTCTTGCCTAAGTATGTCAAGTAGTCTATTTGGATGACAAGTGATGACTGTCTTCTCCATGCTTCCATTATGCTCTTATATGCATTGTGTGACTAGTAGAATTTATTCTAACAGGTCTCATGAGGTGTATGTGTTTTTTAGGTGTATTTTGAAGTGTGAAGTAGATTAGTAGTGTCTAAGATCATACCTCCTAGTTACCCATATTTGGATATGCATAAAAATATACGTTCATGTAGAAGCACTTATACTAGAAGAACCCTTGAGTTGAGATCAATTTTAGCAGTCTTCCTTCTTAGTGCAAATGCAAGTATGTTTTTGGAGTCATCTTTGGTGCATCACCTTCATTATTATAAATTGATTTTATGTTCTTTCTTCCATTTTCACCCCAAATAGTGATTAGTATAGTATAGTGTGAGAGCCTAAAAGATAGATCAAGGGAGCTAGCCATTCAAATCTAGAGATTGATATCTTGTAGTAGCTTGTCTATATGAAAAGATAGTTCCATGTTATCCCAAACTTGAGAAGGTCTACTTGACTTATCTAGGGTGAAAATTTGGGATATAAAAGTTTTGGTATGCTCGATAGGACTTGAAGTCCAAGAAGGTTGTTCAAGGTGGATGCTGGTCTTGATAACAAGGAGGCTGTAACAGTTTAATTCCTACAGTATATGGCAACTCCAACATTTGATTCTTGGTTGTAGACTGGTGCACTATTTCATGCCTAAGGTAAACACAAGATCTCTTATCAAAGGCATTCTTTTTGAATTTCAAGAGCTTCCTCACTATTCATACAAAGCAAATAGATTTGCTAACACCCATCCTTACCCAAAGGAGTCCTACCTTGCTCATGAGCTTATAAGGTTGTTCAAGGTGGATGCTAGTCTTGATAACAAGGAGGCTGTAACAGTCCACTTCCTATAGTATCTAGCAACTCCAACATTTGATTCTTGGTTTTAGACTGGTGCACTATTTCATGCCTAAGGTAAACATGAGATCTCTTATCAAAGACATTCTTTTTGAATTTCAAGAGCTTCCTCACTATTCATACAAAGAAAATAGATTTGATAACACCCATCCTTACCCAAAGAAGTCCTACATTGATCATAAGATTATAAGAAAGTTTTTTATTGGTCAATTATTGTAAAGTCCTAAAGCTACAATTTCAAGGAACCTAATGTTTCTTGCCTTCAATGTCTATAGTCCTCTAAGACTTTCCCACTATGATGATATTCACATATTTGCCCTTGAAAGTGTTCCCTCATACACCGATGAGATTGCCATCACCCCTATTAACCATATTAGAAACATTAATAACTTCTAAAATATACATCACATCATTGAGGAGAACATAGTAATCAGGTTGTTGGCTATATCTTTCAAAAGGAAAGATCTTGACTAGTATGGTACATTAGCCCCTGAATCTATCACCACATGGGATGAGTTGGGAGATGCTTTGTCTTGGGTGAATATTTTGTCACCAGCTAACTGACAACAAAATAGGTATATCAACCTTAGCATAAGGAGATTTATACGACAAAGTGTGCAAGTTTACCACAACAAAATGAGATAACTCTCTCCTCTCATCAAGGGGAGGTTCCTTATAAGGCAGGGGAGGTTCCCTGCAAACTACTATAACTAATATAAGCTGAAAATACACTCAACAGTGGGATAACACCATCCATCTCTCTTTTTTTAGAGATGATGTTCACAAGGACAAGGAGAAATCCTAGGTAATTACTGAAGGCATTTCTCTTCTTTTAGAAATGATGTTCAGAAAACTAGAGGAAGACTTCCTGGGTAGTAACTGTAACCATAAGAAACCCATGAAATCACAAAGTCTTTCATTGCTTCTCAAACTGATCAGGATGCAGTAACACAGTATAATGAAATATTACGAAGGGTAATGGGAGCTCAAAGTCTCACCAATATCCTTTAAATTGAAACATAAAACAAATAGACTGAAGATAATGATGACAGCACAAAGTCTCCCATAGTTGGCTTTAGGACACCTTCCAGATTACTTCCACTAATTCTACTTATTTGATTAAATGGACAAGACTGTATTTAAGAAATAGACATAAGAACAATTTCCTAGATAACACAAGTTATTTCAGCATAAAGTTTGAAAGGTCACTTGCTTTCTCATTCAAATAACAAAATATGATTAACAGTGTGAGATCAAAGTCTCAAGAATGCCTTTCAATTTGGGTAGAGTTTTGCTTCTAATAACAGAGAGATCTCCCTTATACAAAATGGGAGATTACAATATATAGCATTCCAAGAAAGGCTTGGGTGCTTATTTTCTTGAAAACGGCCCATGTTGAATTGAATGCCTTGAATATCTGTGAAAGGGCCATGCTGGAATAGGTCATCGGCCTTAACTTTGGTGTTTTGAATCATCTCAAATGTCTCCTCCTAAGCATGGGTTGTCTGGTCTTCTTTATGATGCTTACATGGCTATCTATTCACCTTTACTTAATGCAAAAAAAATAGGTCGTGCCTTTGAATGTTCACACTCTCTGATGTCCACCTAGTGGACTATTCCACCTACTCGAAATAACTCTCCTACAGATATTTCTAAATTTCCTATAGTTGTTCTCTCTTTCCTTGCCATGTTTTATTCTTCCTTGGTGATTTGAGCTCTCAGGCTAACTTCTCACTTTCTGATGGCTCTTTCATCTCCTTATTTGGCTAGTCACTAAGTTTGTTCCCGGGTCTGCATCTTTGAAAATCAATGGATATTTCATCACCCTAAATTTGACGTTTGCAAGGACGTCATTGGTCACTTGGTCACTTGAACCACTTTGAACCTTGAACCTTGAACTCTTTTTGGTTCAAAATTTCAATGGTTCAAAGGTTCAATGTTTTATGAAGGGCCGCGTTCACTCTCTTTTTTTTTCTTCGATTGAACCATTTCTTTGAACCCTTTGGTTGAACCATCTTGTTGAACTTCTTTTTGGAATCTTTCGCTTCCTTCATTTGTTCAAAGATTCCTTTCGAACTTTGAACTCTTTGAACCCTTTGAACCTTTAAACCTTGAACCATTTCGGTTCAAAGTTCAATGGTTCATTCTCTTTCTTTAAATCCTTTGAAGCTTCAAACTCCCTGGATCCTTTCATTTTCTAAGTCTATTGAACTTATTGAACTCGTTGAACCTTTGAACCTTTTGAACTCTTTTTGGTTCAAAGGTTCAATAGTTCAATCTTCACTCTTTGAAGCCTTCTTTTCTTTTGTCTACCGACGCCATTGAACCTTTGAACTCGTTGAACCTTTGAACCTTGTGGAGGTAGGGTTTAATGGTTCAACAGTTCAAAGTGGTTCATTTTAATTGTTTGAAGCCCGCCATTAAGTATTTTGATCAAACCTTTGCATTTAACCATCCTCAAAACACTAAAGAAAAGCCTCACGTGTTTTTAACTTCCTTTGAAGAAAGCCCACCTATTGAACCTGTGACTTCCTTAGCTAAAAAGGATTGAGTATTTGAAAAACTTAACTGCTCAGAATATTTTTGAGAAAGAAAAGAGAGTTTTTGGTATGTAGGACCAAAAATGGTTGGTATGTTGCCCACAAAAGCAAGTGACAGATTTTGGGAATAATAGCTAGCTTCAGTTGGGGAACTTCCATTGATTATAAAAATGATTGAGGGGAGTAGAATCTAAAATCTCAGTGCCTTCATTTATGCCATTGGGATACGGAGTCATGCCACCCAAAAATAAAGGTGCCAAAAATAAATGAACAACATAAAACAAATGGAAGACTATATAAAAATTATACATATGTACAACTGGACTTATCTGATACTTCAAGGATTGAAGTGCTCCAGATGCTACCCACTGTGAGGTAGTGAAAATAGTGTGCCATCCTGATATTTTAGTAATAAACTATTCTCACCATTGAGTTGGTGAATGGAAAATGGGCCTCTCCATAAGGAATCCAATTTTCTATGCATTCCTTTTGGTTCTCTCCTCTTGTCCCATAACAAGACTTGATCTCCAATCTAAACATCATAGATCCTTAATTTTTGGTTGAAGAGTCTCTTTACCAGACTTTGATGTGCAATAATACGGTCAACCACCATAGTTCGTTGCTCATTTAGTTCAGTCAAGCACATGATCCTCTTGTCGATCAAACTTTCAAAAGTTGAATCTTCTACTGCCTTTGCCAACTTCAATGCTGGTAATTCCAAGGTGATTGGTATTTGTGCATTGAGACCATACAAAAGTTGGAATGGTGACATATCTATCTCCCTCTTGGGTGTAATTTTGTCTGCCCATAAGGCATCAAACAATGCTTTATGCCAAGTTCTCTGATTGGCATATACCAGCTCCCTTATAATGGTCACTAAGTTCTTGTTGCTTGATTCTGCTTAACCATTTCCTTGTGAATAATAGTCAGAGGAGTGGGAGAGGGTAATCCCATAATTGTATCAAAATTGGGTAATCTCATGAGAAGAGAAATAGGTTGCATTGTCTGTTACAATCTTAGTTGGCACTCCAAAGCGGGAGATGATATTTTCCTTGAGAAAATTACATACCACTTTCGAAGTAGCATGCTTAGTTGGGATGGCTTCCACCCACTTGGAAAGTAGTCTATGGTTGTAAAAACATAATAATGTCTAGAACTCGAAGATGGATTTACAACACCAATGAAATCAATACCCCACTATTGAAATGGCTCTTCAAGTACTACTAGCTTGAGAGGTAATACGACCAATTTAGGTCTTCCAACGAACTGTTGACATAGTTCACATATATGTACCCATTTGTATGCATCTTGAAATAGAGTAGGCTAATTATACCTAGCTCATAGAATCTTATGAGCAGTCATAGGTGCAAAAAAATGTCCTCCATAAGCCAAATTATGGAAGTACTCTAAAACTTTATTCTACTACACTTTATCCATGCAACGAAGGAATACCCCATCAAGGTTCCTCTTATACAGATTATTGTCCCACAGGACAAAGTTGGCAAATTTCAACTTAACAATCATCTTTTCTTTATGAGACAGGTGAGTAGGACACTCACCATAGGTAAGGAAATGAGCAATATTTGAATACCACTCATTCGTAGTGGTGATAAAGAGAATTGTTGGCGTGACTTCAACTTCTATTTCTTCATGCCCTATTTCTTTTGGTATGTTATTAGCAATTAATTGGCAGAGACCCCTTCCATGTACAAGTTTCATTGGTTTGATGACCAGATCAAACTCTTAGATTTTAGCAATCCAATTGCCCCTTTTGATTCCAAACTCCTACTAAGTTAGTATAGTCTTGACTGTTGTATCAAGAACTAGAGCAATAGTGTGTGAGTTCAGGATATAAAAATAGAAGTGCTTAACTGCCTTTCCCACATCATTAGCATGCTTCTCCATGTTTAAATACTTCAGTGCATGAGATTTAAGAGGATAACTCATGAAAGATATGGGAGATTCTACACCTTCTTTGTTATGTTGAACCAAAATGGCTGAAAGCATGTGTTCAAAAGCATATTTGTACTTCATGAAGTCTTTGGTGTAATCAAGACAAACTAGAATTGGGACATGGGTGATAGCTTCCTTGATGTCTTAAAATGTTGACTTGTCTTCTTCTGTTCAACTGAAAGTGGCTTTTCTTTTCATCATATTGATGATGTGGTGAGTCTTTTCTAGGAATTCAAGAATGAACTTTCACAAAAAATTTACCTTTTCGAAGAAAGATTGGACTGCGGTCTTACTGGCAGGAAGAGCAAGCTCTTGAATGGATTTGACCCTTTCTAGGTTGATCTTTATGCCTTCTCAGGATATAGTGTGTCTAAGAAGTCTACCTTCTGTAACCTCAAAAATAGATTTCTTGGGATTAAGAGAAATACCATTCTGCCTACATCGCTCTAGCACTTGTTGTAGATGATGCACATGATCAGGATGATGTTTAGAAAATATTGTCAAGTCATCGAGGTATACCATAATGAATTTCCCCATTTAATTTCTAAAATCAAGATCCATTTCTCTTTGGAAAGTGGCACTAGTATTGATCAAGCTAAAAGGCATTCTGCGATATGCAAAAGTGCCCTAAGGTGTTATGAAAGCGGTCTTATGCTGGTCTGCTTCACCAGCTTCCACTTGATTATATATTAAAAAACCATCTAGCATTGATAACATCTCAACACCAATCACTATTTATAGGAGCTGATCCATGATGGGTAGGGGATAGTTGTCCTTTAAAAATGACTGATTTAGATTTTTGAAATCAACACACAGGCAAATTTCTCCATTCTTCTTCTCATAGGGACTATGTTTGCAATCCTGGTGGAATGATGGATTGGAAAAATAATTTTTGTATTTAGCATTTTCTGTATCTTAGACAAAATCATGTCTCATATCCTGGGGTTGTACTGCCTTTGCTTCTGCTTGTGAGGCAACGACCCAATCTTGAGAGGAATTTCATACTAGATTTCTTCAAGTCTAAGAGATTTTAGATCATCATAAGAGAATGCCAAAACATTAATGTAATGGTGAAGTAGAGTGATAAATTTGAGTTTTTTTATCAGGGGTACAACAATTTCCAATGTTGACCATTTTTAGATTGTCTTCTGTACTCAAATTGATTTGATCAAAATCCTTAGAAGATTTTGAATCCATTTTCTATTCCTTGATAAACCTATCATGCTTGTCAAAAAGTTTCTCAGGAGAAACTAATCTTTTGGGAATTTTATTCCCTTTGAGCTGAAGGAACTCTTCATCAACTTTTGAATTTATTTCCAGAGCTGATTCTCGTGGTGGAGATTCACTGCCTTCAAAATGAAGCTTTTCAAAACTATTTATCTGTTCCAAAAAAGCAATGATTTGGTTGTTGCCATTGAATACCTACCAATGGTTGGAATTATCAGGTACACTTAGTTGAAAAATCAACTCGATAGTGTACCTATTTTCTTTGAAATCTTAGTGAGGGACCAAGAGAGTTGTGGAGATGGTCAACGAATCTGCTCGACCATTGAATTCTCTGGGCATGGTAGAAATACTGAATGCATTAAAGCTTTCAATGCAATCCCACACTAGATTATGATAATGTCACAATCTCTCATTCTTGGTTTGATATAGGTTCCTCACCTAAAAAATCACCAGTTCATCGTCTCCTTTGGCATGAAGGATTTTAACACCTTTATCTTGAGTAGCCTTTAAATTGAGTTGTAGCGATTCATATTTAGTAGTGTTTTTAGTGTTTCTAAACTACAACTTATATGCATAGGAAAAAATATCTCCTTGAGGAGATATTAGAACAACTCCAGCTCTAGAACTAGTAGAAGAATTGCTGCCATCGAATTCTAGAATCTAGACATCATCAAAATTTGATCTTCTTTCAAAATTTTCTTCATCAAGAAGGGAAGATCCATTTTCATGTGTACTGCACCCTACTAATTTTTCTGATGCCTTATCTAAATTTTTTATATTGTCACTTAGTAAGCTTTTATTTGCTGAAATAGGAACATCTTTAGTAGACAAAAATTTGAGCTTCAGAGGCTGACATTTGGGTGACAATATACTTTGCCTCCTCAAAAAGTAGCCTTTGCATAATGCCCTTCATAGGTTTCCTTGCCTCAGATAGGTCCATGCTCAATTCTCCACCAACATCCTTGTAAATTTTTTGTCCAAGCAGAATGCCATAGGAGGCTGAAACATCGGCCACCAAGACTATCATTTTGATTCTCTTATCTAGAAAAGCCATAAATGTGAATTGAGCATCTTTAATTTGTCCCAACAAAGGCACTTGTTTGTTTTCCATGGAAAAACATCTACCAAATGTCTTAGTAAGTGTGAGACCAAGAGAGTCTGCCACTTTGGCAGGCATGACATTGTCAAAAGCGTCTGAGTCTATAATACAATTGTTTAGCTGATGACCATTTATCAACAGGGAAACATAAAATAGTTCTATTTTTCTAGTAGCAGCTGGAGGAGTAATCACAAGATTATTTTGGGTGGTATTATTCTTGGGGGGACCAAGAGTTACTTTCAAAATATCTTGTCCTGTAGGGAAAATTTTATTCTTCACATATTCAACCAACCTATCCAACTGCTTAGGGTTAGATTGCAAGAATTCAAACTTAGACATTTAAATTTTGGTCTTCTTAACATGGTCAATTATATCAAATGGCTGGAATGAATTAGAACTGGGGGAAAGTAGTCCATCCTTCTAGTTTTTTAGGGGTGTGGTATTGGTCTAAGAATTTGAAGTAGAAGGAAAATGAATATTTGAGGTACTTACTTTTTTAGTGATTACCGGGTCCTTTGATTGAAAAGGTAGAGTGGTCCCCCATTTAGCAATTGAAATTGCTGGTCAAGATTCTTCCCCTATTTTTTCCTTATCATCTTGTTGACCTGATTGGTCCTAGGACCTAGTAAATACAATGTATGATCCATCAAACACTTCTGACTTGCTTCTAGCTTCTTTTTGGTAATTTAGGAAACTAATTTTGGAGTCGCCAACTAATTCTTCTTCTCTTTCTGTGAAGATATTAGCGTCATCTTCTTGATCAAACTCAAGTTGGAAAGAGGAATCATGTTTAGATTCATGATAACCAACTATTGAGTTAGCTGGTGCTACTTTAATGACAAGCTTTCCCTATGGGGGAGGAAGATGATTTAGTTGCCCTTGATTTTTGGCAGCATTACCTTGGTATGACTGGTTGGGAAATGTCCTCCTTAGTATATCTTGGTACAAAGGAGGAGTAGACATCCCTTGTGTCATTTAATTCTTGAGAGATAACAACTCATTTGATAGCTTGTACATCACAAGATCAGTGGTACCTGAAGAAGAATATTCAGAAGATGAAGAAGATTTAATTTTGTTAGGATATCTTCTTATCTTCCCTACCAAGATGAGATCATCTTCGACCTCAGTGGCCAAAACTTGAGCTACAACAAGGTCTATGTGGCCATCCTACCTCAACAAGAAACTTTCTTCAGAAAGCTAAGAATTGATGAAGAAGCATTTGAGATTCTCAGGTGTTGGCTAAGCAATTATAGGAATCCTATTCTTTGGCTTATCAAACTTGGCTATGAAGTCTCTCATAGGTTCATGAGACTCTTTCTTCATTTATGTGAGTTGGGCCAATAGGAAATACACATCTTCTGTAGGCTTGAACCTTGTTTCAAACTTGGCTTTGAAGGTGTTCCAGTCAGTCACAGTCTGAGCCTACAGATGATAAAACTAGTCTGCAGCAGCACCTTGTAATGTTTCTACAAATAGCTTGACTACTATGTCCTCATACTCCACGCCTATCACACCACAGGCTATCTATAAGGCTGTAATATGTTCATCAATATGAACTCTCCCATCACCAAAGAACTTAGGGAAAATCTTCCTTGAACTGCGAGGTAGTTCATGTAAGGGTGGAGTTAGATTTAGGGGACCAAAGGTGTTACCCCAGGGGCCTTGACCTACCATTGTATGACTATGGAAAGGAGGGATAACAAATATTTGAGGGGTATGTTTTAACAAAGCTCTGATAATAGTAGAAAAAGAAGCTTTGCCTGGTATTGGTGGCTTGATGTTGGTAGGAGGAAAACTCCTGGTTCGCTGGAGGCGAGATAATGGAGGAAACAGGTCAAAATTGCTCTACTATACCAACTCGAATATAGGGTCAAAAATACCTTGAGATCTCTGGCTTTGTGTATATGATGGATCTACTAGAGTATAAAATGAAAATGGAAAAGAACTGGAACTACTTCAATTTGAAGCTTGAGGCTTCAAACTGTGCATTCTTCCCTAGTGGAGTCACCAAAAAACTATTGGGTGAATTAGTTGTCACTAGCTAACTGACAACAAAATAGGTATATCAACCTTAGAATAAGGAGATTTATATAGCAAAGTGTGCATGTTTACCACAATAAAATGAGATAAATCTCTCCTCTCATTAAGGGGAGGTTCCCTATAAACTACTATAACTAATATAAGCTAAAAATACACTCAGGGGTGGGATAACACCATCCATCTCTCTTTTTTTAGAGATGATGTTCACAAGGACAAGGATAAATCTTGGGTAATTACTGAAGGCATTTCTCTTCTTTTAGAAATGATGTTCAGAAAACTAGAGGAAGACTTCTTGGGTAGTAACTGTAACCACAATAAACCCACGAAAACACAAAGTCTTTCATTGCTTCTCTCATTGATCAGGATGCAGTAACACAGTATAATGAAGTGTAACGCAAAGTCTCCACTTCAACTACAACAAAGTGAAATATTATGAAGGGTAATGGAAGCTCAAAGTCTCACCAATATCCTTTAAACTGAAACATAAAACAAATAGACTGAAGATAATGATGGCAGCACAAAGTCTCTCACAGTTGGCTTCAAGACACCTTCCAGATTACTTCCACTAATTCTACTTATTTGATTAAATGGACAAGACTGTATTTAGAAAATAGACATAAGAAAAATTTCTTAGATAACACAAGTTATTTCAACACAAAGTCTAAAAGGTCACTTGCTTTCTCATTCAAATAACAAAATATGATTAACAGTCTGAGCTCAAAGTCTCAAGAATGCCTTTCAATTTGGGTAGAGTTTTGCTTCTGATAACAGAGAGATCTCCCTTATACAAAATGGGAGATTATAATATATAGTATTCTAAGAAAGACTTGGGCACTTGTTTTCATGAAAATAGCCTATGCTGAATTAAATGCCTTGAATATCTGTGAAAGGGCCATGCTAGAATAGGTTATTAGCCTTGAATTTGTCATTTTGAATCATCTCAAATGAATCCTCCTAAACATGGGTTGTCTAGTCTTCTTAATGCAAAAAAATAGGTCACACCTTTGTTCGCACTCTCTGATGTCCACCTGGTGGACTATTCCACCTACTAGAAATAACTCTCCTACATATATTTCTAAATTTCCTATAGTTTTTCTCTCTTTCCTTACCACATTTTGTTCTTCCTTGGCAATCTAAGCTCTCGAGCTAACTTTTTTCTTTCTAATGGCTCCTTCGGCTCCTTATTTGGCTGGTCACTGAGTTTGTTCTTAGGTTAGCATCTTTGAAAATCAATAGATATTTCATTACTCTGAATTTGATGTCTGTGAGGATGTCATTGGTCACTTGGTCACTTGAACCACTTTGAACCTTGAACCTTGAACTCTTTTTGGTTCAAAGGTTCAATGGTTCAAAGGTTTAATGTTTTGTGAAGGGCCGCATTCGCTCTCTTTTTTCTTCTTCGGTTGAACCATTTCTTTGAACCCTTTGGTTGAACCATCTTGTTGAACTTCTTTCTATAATCTTCCACTTCCTTCATTCGCTTGAAGCTTCCTTTCGAACTTTGAACTCTTTGAACCCTTTAAACCTTGAACCATTTTAGTTCAAAGTTCAATGGTTCATTATCTTTCTTTGAATCCTTTGAAGCTTCGAACTCTCTAGATCCTTTCATTTTCTAAGTCCATTGAACTTATTGAACTCATTGAACCTTTGAACCCTTTGAACTCTTTTTGGTTCAAAGGTTCAATGGTTCAACAGTTCAATCTTCACTCTTTGAATCCTTCTTTTCTTTAAGTCCACCGAAGTCATTAAACCTTTGAACTCGTTGAACCTTTGAACCTTGCAAAGGCGGGGTTCAATGGTTCAAAGTGGTTCATACCAATTGTTTGAATCCCACCGTTAAGTCTTTTGATCAAAATTTTGCGTTGAACCATCCTCAAAACACTAAGGAAAAGCCTCAAGTATTTTGAACTTCCTTTGAAGAAAGCCCGCCTATTGAACTTGCAACTTCCTTAGCTAAAAAGGTTTGACTATTTGAAAAACTTAATTACTCAAAATATTTTTGAGAAAGAAAAGAGAGAGTTTTTGATTTACAGGACCAAAAATGGTTGGTATATTGCCCACAAAAGCAAATGACAGATTTTGGGAACAACACTTTGAGGAGAAGATTTGAAGATAAGAGTGATAACTTGTCATTGACTGAGCAACTGACCAACATAAGAAGAACACCTCATAAGTTTCATTCAAGAATTCAACACAAGATTTTAGAAGACATGGGATAGGATCCCAATCTTGGTAAGACCCACAACTCACCATGCTTTCCTTTAATATCTTAAAGGTTTTAATAGTGATATTGATATGGTGATATAATCTATGGGAGGGATCACATTTCCTAATGCCTATAAAGTGGCCATAAGTGTAGATAATTGTTTGATTCAAGATGGAAAGATTGCCTCAAGAGCCCTCATGCATTTATTCCCTAATTTGAAAACCTCTACATTTATTATTACTCCCATTCCTACACCTAAACATAATCTTGCTTCCCCTAGCCAGCCAAGCAAATCTAATGAGGTAGAAAGAATGAGATCTATGGAGAAAGAGATATTAGGTCTCAAGAGGATCATAAAATAACAAGTAAGGTCTTTCCAAAGCTGCTATCAACCTAATCAGTCCTAATTTAACTATCAAGGCAACAAAACACCTTTCCAAGGTCATCCTCAAGGTCAAGGACAACTGGTTCAAACAATGTCATATAATGGATATAATCCCAATTCTCCCTCTACCTCAAGAGCATTAGTGCCTACTCAAAATAACCTTGTCAAATAATAGGATGGTCAACCTTCCTGGGATCAACCTCATGATCCATCTACCTACATCAATGAGTCCTTCAATCAAGCTTTCATGGAAAACTTGGGAATAATTCCAACCATGACTCAAGATGAGGTACCCAATGGAGGAGATTAAAATGGGAAGAGTGCTCAAGTGGGGTCTACCTTAGTCAATTGGTAAGTCCTATAGCTGAAAACACAAGGGCAAAGAGGAAGGTAATTGAATAGGTTCAAGGGCCTACTAATGTTTCATATATGAATGTTAAAACATCCCAAAGATAAGGTATGTTTAATATAGTTCTAAATGCACAAGTTGATCAAATAATTTAGAATGTTATGAACTCTCTCACACTACAAAATTCTCAAGGTATAGGTAATACTATTCCTACTAGTGGACAAAAAATGTTAATGGCTCTTTCACTAACATTGTAAAACATATGAAGAAGGATCATATGAATGTGTCAATTTGGGATACACTTTAAATACTTGGACAAGTATACCTACTCCAAGAAGAGCTATCTAAACTTAGTTTAGCAACCAAGTCGCCTAGTGAAAGAGAGGCTACCTTCACAAACACTTTGAAGATTAGTGAAGGACAGTCAAACAAAGTTGAAAATGTAGAAAAACCTCCTCCATTATATCTTTCCATAATCATTGGAGATGCTTTGGTTCACAATTTTATTATTGATAGTGGAGCAAGTACTTGTGTCATGCCCAAGAAAGTAGCTGATAAATTGAGCTTGAAGTAAGAGCCTCATGCTAAATGCATGCTACAATTGGATGGGTCAGATGTCAAGACTAGTGGCATAATCAATTGATTGTAATTTATTTTCCATACTTGTCGTACTTTAACCATTTTTCAAGATGTTATGGTTTTGGATGTGCCACCTCATTTTGCACTTTATTTTTGAAGAGAGCTTATTGCTAAGATTAGAGGATACTTGACTTCTGATTCCAAATGATCAGATTGAGGAGTGATAAGTGAACATGACAAAGGTTAAGAGGGGTGAAAGATAAAACAAGCCTCTTGAAAAAATAGATGGAGTGTTCATGAGAGATCCAAATGATACACTTGCAGCCAATAGAGGATCCAACAATGGTAAGTCATTTGAGTATTTACATAAGCAAGTGTTCATTGACAAGTATTCATCATACGAAGGATTATTTTCATGGAGAAAAAATAATGATATTGTTGGGTGAATATTTTGTCAATCAACTAACTGATGTGTAAAATAGGTCTCTTCAACCAAAGCATAGGGAAATTGGTCAGCCAGATGTGCAGATTTACTACATCAAAAGGGGACAAATCTCTCCTCTCATCAAGGGGAGGTTCCCTGTAAATATGTAGGAGCTATATATTATATATATAAGCAGAAAATAACACTCAAGGGTAGGATAAACCATCCATCTCTCTTTTTTTAGAGATGATGTTCATGAATCAAAGTAGAAATCTAAATGAAATGACAGAAGGCACTCTTCTTCTTTCAGAAGTGTTGTTCATCAGACAAAAGGAACCTTTCAGGTGGTGACAAGTAACTGTAACAGGGTGTAGTAACACAACAGGATGAAATATAGCACAAAGTCTCCACCTTAACTACCAAAGAGTGAAATATGAAGGATAATGAGGGCACAAAGTCATCCCAAGATCCTTTACACAGGAATAAAAAGAAAACACACTAAAGGTAATTATGGGGGCACAAAGTCTCTCCACAGTTGGCTTCATGACACCTTTCTGATTATTTTCACTAATTCTGCTTATTCAATTAAATGGATAACAAAACGTATTAAGGAAACATACATAAGAACAATTTCCCTAACAACAAAGCTATTCCAACACAAAGTCTAAAAAGTCACTTGTTTTCTTATTCAAATAACAAAATATGATCAACCATCTGAGCTCAAAGTCTCAGTAATGTCTTTCAATTTGGGCAGAGTTTTATTTCTGATAACTAAGAGAGATATTTTTTTAAAACAATAAGAGAGTCCAATATATAGTGCTCCAAGAAAGACTTGGGTGCTTTATTTCACAAAAATGTGTTACGATGCATTCAATGCCTTTAATGCATTTTAAATTCTATCCATGGGCTATGCTAGAATCGAGCATCAATTTTAAATATGGGCCGCTTGATGTGTTTCCTTATGTGTGCATAGCTGTTCGCTCTACTCAATGCAAAAAAATAGGCCGTGCCATTGAATGTTCACATTCTCTGATGTCCACCTGGTGGACTACTTTACCTTCTAGAAACATATCTCATGCGTAGATATTTCTGATCCTTCTTCATCGTCCCCCCTTTCCTGGCTATATTTTACCCTTATTTGTGTGATTTGAGCTCTCAGGCTGTCTCTTTGGCTGGTCACTGAACTTGTTCACAGGGTCTATGCTAAAGCCTGCAAGGATCAACAGTTATTTTATTATCACAAATTTGACATGTTCGGGTCCATCATCATTTGAAAGCCAATGGCTATTTGGTTGCCCTAAATTTGATGGTTTCGGGCTTGTCATCCTCCTTAGCACTTCCATCGTGTCTTTCCTATTTGCTTTGGCTGCTTTCCACTGATCTCAACAAGTGACAAATGGCACGTTCTACTGTGAAATAGGTAGGGACACGTGATAGCATCCAATTAACTTATAAAGGCTTTGGGTGCCTTTTGAGAGTCTTGTGGGAGATGACACATGGCAGCTTCCGCTGAGCTCATAAAAACACTATAGAAACATTCAGGACTTTTTTGGATTCACACAAACAATGGCACGTGGCACATTCTACTCGAGTTTAGCTACTCACCTAGGAATAACCATAGTCCTTACTCAATAAAAGGAAGAAGCTATGGATGTTGCCACCTGGCAACCTCTGATGAGCTTTATAGATGACATGTGGCACGTTTCATTGCTTTAAAAGTTACTAGAAACTGTGTCCTAGCAGATGACACATGGTAGCTTTTGTTACAACTTTATGAGGGACACGTGGCATGTTCTACTACAATTTGAGGTTTGATCCTTCTTAGAGGGAACTTACCCTTTGGGGTCTTGAGAAACGGTCCACTTTCCCTGGTGAGAGTCTCCTGCAAAGGTATCTACCCTTTGGGATCTTTCAGGCGGCCTTCAGGCTTTTATTTCTTCAGTGGGTTTTTCCTTTTTTGGCAGAATTTTCCTTCAAATAAAAAGTTTGAAAGAATTATTTCGGACAAAAAGTCTGAAGGAATTATTTTGGACAATTTGTCTGAAGGAAATCTTCCTTCGCTTTGCCTCTACTTTCCGTCGGACTTTCTTTCGGTGGGCTTTTAAGTCTTTGCTTTAGGTTTATTTCTTCAGACAAAAGTTTAAAGGAATTCCTTCAAACATTTTGTTCGAAGGAAATGCCTTAATTATTTTGCCTTAGTTGATTTTCTACGTTCTTTTCTTGAAAGAGAACTGTGCCCTCTACAAGGACTGTTCAAGCCCAGAAATATCCTTCGGACTTTTACAATGGTCCATCTGCTCCTCACCTGCCCTCTGCGAGGGCTATTTTGTCTTTGACTCACTTTTCTGAAGGAATTTTCTTTGTCCACTTTTGCTCATTTCCCTCTGCAAGGGCACTCGGCTTGGTTCACTACCCTCTACAAGGGCACTTTTTCCTTTGGTTTTGGGGCAGCCCCTTGAACCTGCCGATTGAACCGACCGATTGAACCAACTTTGGTTTAATGGTTCAATGGTTCAATCTTGCATTTGAAGCCATATTTTTGTCTGAGTCTTTTGATCGCTTTGAATCGATTGAACCCATTCAACCATTGAACTTGTTGAACCTGATTGCTTTAAGGTTGAATGGTTCAATGGTTTTGTCACTTTCTTGTGTTCCACTCATTCACTTGACCACTTAAACCAAATGCTTTGAACCATATGGCCATTAAACCTATTGAACCTTTGAACTAAAGTGGTTTAATGGTTCAACAGTTTAATGGTTCAAGCCTTCTTTTCTTTGATAAGTGTTTTGAATCCATTTGAACCTTGAAGTGGTTAAACTTTGAACCTTGAAAAATGCACTTAACTCTTATTGATGACGTTGAACCTTTAAACCTATTGGACCCATTGAACCAAAATGGTTCAAGGTTCAACGGTTCAATGGTTTAATGGTTCAAACACTGCATAGAAGCTTACCGATGAACTCTTTTGGTTGAACCAAGGCATTGAACCAATCCTAAAAATGATTAAGTGTTGAAAACTTATTCTTTTGATTGAACACGCTTGTAGAAGCCTTTGAACCTACTGATTTCAAGCATGTTGAGTCCGTAGAAACATATCTACAGAGTTCATAGATTTAAGCCTATAGAGTCCATAGAAATGAGTTCGTAGAACTGGTGGAGTCCATAAAACTGAGTTCATAGATTTAAGCCTATAGAGTCCATAGATTCAAGCCTGTAGAGTTCGTAGAAATTTGAAAAAGCTTGAATAATGAAGAATTTGAATGCCTAGAATAATTTTTGAGAAGGGGAGAGAGGAGTTTGGTCTGTTGGACTAAAATAGTTCAAATGTTGTCCCAAAAATGAGTGATATTTTTGGGGGACAACAACTGGCTCCAATTGGGGAACTTCCTTCAGTTGGAATAGCTGAGGGGAGTAGAAACCATAATCTCCAGTGCCTTGAAGTATGCCATTGGGCTATGGAGTCGTGCTACCCAAAAAGAAAGGTGACAAAAAAAAAATGAAAACAAAAAAATAGAACTAAAGACTATACAAATATACATATGTACAAGCTGATCTTATCTGATACTTTATGAATTGAAGTGCTTCAGATGCTTCCCATTGTAAGGCAGAGAGAAGAGCATGCTGCCTTGATATTTCAATAGGAATGTGTTCTCACCATTGAGCTGATAGATAATAAATGGGCCTCTCCAAAGAGAATCAAACTTCTCATGCATCCCCTTTGGTTCTCTTCTCTTGTCCCACAGTAGGACTTGATCTCCAACTTGGATATCATGGGTTTTTCCCTTCTGGTCGAAGAGCTTCTTCACTAGACTTTGATGTGCAGCAATTCGGTCCACCACCATAGTTCTCTACTCATCTAGCTCAGTTAAGCACATGATCCTCTTATCAATGGAGCTTTCATATGTCTGATCTTCAATTGCCTTAGCCAATTTTAATGTTGACAATTTCAAGGTGATTGGTATCTCAGCATTGATACCATAAAGAAGTTAGAAAGTAGACATACCAATTACCCTTTTTGGTGTAATCCTATCTACCCATAAAGCATCAACCAATGCTTTATGCCATGTCCTTTGGTTGTCATCCACCAGCTTCTTGATGATAGTCATCAGGTTCTTGTTATTTGATTTAGCTTGTCCATTCCCTTATGGAAAGTAATCAAAAGAGTGGGAGAGGGTGATCGCATAGTAAAAATAGAACTGAGTAATCTCGTGGGAAGTGAAACATGCTGCATTGTCTGTGACAATATTAGTTGGGACCCCAAACCTAGAAATGATATTCTCTTTGAGGAAATTGCACACTACTTCTGAAGTAGCATGCTTGGTTGGGATAGCTTCTACCTAGTTGGTGAAGTAGTCAGTTTCTGTAAAGACATAATCATGTCTACCACTTGAAAATAGGTTTACAGCTCCAATTAAATCAATTTTCCATTGTTGGAATGGTTCCTCTATGACCACTGGCTTGAGAGGTAGGCCAACTAACTTGGGTCTCCCAATAAACTGTTGACACAGTTCACATTTTCTTACCCACTTATATGCATCTTGGAAAAGAGTTGGCCAATAATACCTGGCTCACAGAATTTTATGGGCAGTCACAGGAGCAAAAAAATTTCTTCCACAGGCTAGATTGTGGAAAGATTTCAAAAGTTGGCTTTCCTGCTCCTTGTCTACACAATGAAAGAACACTCCATTAAGGCTCATCTTGTACAGGCCGTTGTCCCAAAGGATAAAATTGTCAAATTTTAACTTGATAGTCCTCCTTTCTTTATAAGATAGGTGAGCAGGACACTCACCATAAGTAAAGAAATAAGCAATACCTGAATACCACTCATTCATGGTGGAGACAAAGAGGACTATCGGTGTGTCTTCCACCTCTACTTCTTTATGCTCTGTTTCTTTTGGTTTATTATCAACAATTAATTAACATAGGTCTTTTCCTCATACCAACTTTGTTGGCTTGATGACTAGATCAAACTCCTAGATCTTCACAATCTAATTACCTTTTTTGGTTCCAAAATCTTGCTGAGTTAGTATGGATTTGACCATGGTATCAGGAACCAAGGCAGTAGTGTGAGAATTCAAGATGTAGAAGTGGAAATGCTTGACTACCTTCACCACTGCATAAGCATGCTTCTCCATGTTTGAGTACTTCAACTCATGAGCTTTGAGAGGGTAGATCATAAAAGAAATAAGAGATTCCATACCTTCTTTATTTTGTTGAACTAGAATTGCTGAAAGCATATGTTTAGAATCATAATTGTATATGATGAACTCTTTGTTGTATTTTGGACAAACCAAAATTGGGGCATGGGCAATGGCAGTCTTGATATCCTTAAATGCTGACTTGCCTTCTTTAGTCCAGCTGAAGGTGGCCTTTCCCTTCATCATGTTCATGATGTGTCGAGTCTTCTTAGCAAATTCGAGAATGAACCTTCGTAAGAAATTGATCTTCCTAAAGAAAGAGTGAACAACAATCTTACTTGTAGGCAAGGTAAGATCTTGGATAGACTTGACTCTGTCTGAGTCAATCTTTATTCCCTCTTTAGACATAATATGTCCAAGAAGTTTCCCCTCTATTACTTTAAAAACTGACTTCTTAGGGTTCAAGGAAATGCCATTTTGGTAGCAGCGCTCCAACACTTGTTATAAGTGGCGTATATGATCCGAGTGATGCTTAGAAAAGACGGTCAAGTCATCAAGATAAACTATAATGAACTTACCCATCTCATCCTTGAAAGTAAGGTCCATTGCTCTCTAAAAAGTGGTGCCAACATTTATCAAGCCAAATGGCATCCTTCTATATGCAAACGTGCCCCAAGGTGTGGTGAAGGCAGTCTTGTGTTGGTCTACTTCACTAACTTCAACTTGATTGTATCTTGAGAAGCCGTCTAACATTGATAACATCTCTGAGCTGGTCACTGTCTGAAGTACTTGATCCATGATGGGAAAATGATAGTTATCCTTTAAAGATGACTGATTTAGATTCTTGAAATCTACACAGATGTGAATTTTGCCATTCTTCTTCCTCACAGGGACTATGTTGGAAATCCATGTGGAATGATGGATTGGGAAAATTATCCTAGCATTCAACATTTTTTGTATCTCAAATAGAATAGTACCTAATATCTTTGGATTATACTGCCGAGATTTCTGCTTGTAAGGCATTGAATCATCCTTGAGAGGAATTTCGTGGTGAATTTCTTCAGGGCTGAGCAACTTTAGATCATCATAAGAGTATGCCAAAACATCCATGTAATGGCAAAATAGGTCAATAAATTTGAGTTTCTCCTCTAGAGTACAACACTTCCCAATGTTCACCATCTTGGGATTTTCCTTGGTACCCAAATTTATCTGATCAAACCCTTGGGAGGAGTTTGAATCCATTTGTTGCTATTTGATGAACCTATCATACTTGTCAAATAGTTTCTCAAGAGAAACTAGTCCTTTGGAAATTTTATTCCCTTTTAACTATAGGAATTCTTCACCTGCATCTGAATTCATTTTGGGATCTGATTTGAGTTTTTGGAGCATACTTCCTTCAAAGTGAAGATGTTCGAAGCTGTCTTTTTATTTTAGAAAGGTGATGATTTGGTTGTCGCCATTGAACACTTGCCAATGATTGACATTATCGGGCACACTTGGTCTAAAGATCAATTCGATAGTGTACCTATTTCCTTTGAAGTCTAGGTGAGGAACTAAAAGAGTTAATGAAATAGCTAGTGGATTAGCTTGGTCATTAAATTCTCTGGGTATGGCAGAGATGTTGAAAGCATCAAAGCTTTCAAGCTGGTCCCAGACTAAATTGTGGTAGTGGCATAATCTCTTAGTTTTAGTTTAATACAGGTTCCTTATCTGACAAACCCCTAGTTTAGCATCTCCTTTAGCGTAAAGGAGTTTAATGTCTTTATCTTGAGTGGCCTTCAATCCAAGCAATAGAGATTCATACTCAGTTGTATTGTTGGTGTTGCTAAACTGCAACTTGTATGAAGAAGGAAAAATATCTGTTTGAGGAGATATCAACACAATCCCATCCCCTGAGCTGGTAGAAGAATTACTGCCATCAAATTTTAGGATCCAAAAATCATTAGAAATTGATCTTTCCTTAGATTTATCCTTGCTTGGAAGGGGGAAATCTTTTTTATCTATACTACACCCTATCAATTCTTCTGATGTCTTATCTGAGCCAATTTTTAGACTGTCATTTTCAAAAGTTTCATCAGTTGAAATACAAATATATTTTGTGGTTAAGAAGTAATTACCCATGCCTGAAGATTCAAATAGAATTTGAGCTTCAAGGGCTAATGTCTGAGTGACAACATATTTTGATTCTTTTTCAGGAAGTAGCCTCTGCATAATGCCTTTGATAGGGATCCTTGCTTTAGATAGGTCCATGCTCAACTCACTACCAACATCCTTGCAAAAATTTTGCCCTAGAAGAATGCCGTATGAGGATGGAACATTGGCCACTAGGACTATCATCTTGATTCTTTTGTCTGGGAATACTGCAAATACAAATTGGGCATCCTTAATTTCTCCCAGTAGAGGTACTTGTTTTTTTTTCATAGAGAAACATCTTTCAAAGGTTTTGGTCAGTGTGAGTCCAAGAGATTCTGCTATTTTGGCTGGCATGACGTTGTTAGATGCACCTGAGTCTATGATGCAATTGCTCAATTTGTGACCATTTATCAACAGGAAAACATAGAAAGGCTCTATTTTCCCAGGGGCAGTTGGAGGAATAATGACAAGATTGTTTGGGATGGACATGTTCTTTGGGGGATCATGAACTACCTTGTTAATCTCTTGTCCTACAGAGATAGCTTTATTCTTCACACACTGAACTAATCTATCCAATTGTTTGGGATTGGCTTGCAAGAATTCAAATTCAGACATTTTAATTTTGGTCTTCTTGATATGGTCGATTATGTCAAATGATTGAATTGGACTAGGAATAGAGGAAGGGAGTTCATCTTTCTAGTTTTTAGGAGGGGTGGCAGTGGTTTGTGGAATTGAAGTTGAAGATGGAGGAATGCTTGATGTACTTACCTTTTTATTACTCACTGGGTCCTTTGGCTGGAAAGGTAGAGAAATTCCTCGTTTGGCAATCAAAACTGTAGGCTAAAAACTTTTCCATATTTTTTCTTTATCAGCTTGTTTGGCTGACTGGTTCTGGGATCAGGTGAATACAACATATGATCTATCAACTGCTTCACCTTTACCTCTGGGTTCATCCTGGTAATTCAGAAAACCAATGTTGGAGTCACCAACTGACTCTTCTTGATCTTCTGCAAGGAGATCAATGTCATTTTCTTGGTTCAATTTAGGCTAGAAAGAGAAATCAGATTTTAAAATCAGATTTTATTTTAAAATATCCAACTACTGAATTGGTTGGGGGTGCTTTAATGGCAAGTTTCCCCTATGGGAGAGGAAGATGATTTGGTTGTCCTTGATTTCTAACAGCATTACCTTGGTATGATTGATTGGGGAATGTCCTCCTTGACATATCTCTATATGAAGGAGCTGAAGATATCCCTTGCACCATTTACTTCTTCAGAGCTAGCAACTCATTTACCAACTTCTGCACCATTAGATTAGTGGTACTTGTAGATGGATATTCAGAAGATGGAGAAGATTTACCTCTATTAGGATCTCTCCTTATCTTTTCTGCCAAGATAAGGTCATCTTCCACCTCAGTGGCCAAATTTGAGCTATAATAAGGTCTATTTGTCCAGCACATCTCAACAAAAAACTTACTTTAGTCAGCTGAGAGTTGATGAAGAAACATTTGAGGTTCTCAGGTGTAGGCTAAGTAATTATAGGAATCCTGTTCCTCAGCTTGTCAAACTTGGCAATGAAATATCTCATAGGCTCATGAGGTTCTTTCTTCATCTATGTGATCTAGGCCAGCAAAGCATGTGCATCTTTTGCAGGTTTGAATCTGGCTTCAAATTTGGCTTTGAGAGTGTTCTAGCCAGTCACAAACCTAGCCTGCAGATGGTAGAACCAGTCTGCAACAACTCCTTACAATTTTTCCACAAATAGTCTGACTACCACATCCTCAAATTCCACTCCTATTATGCCACAAGCTATGCTGAATGCTACAATGTGTTCATCAGGATGAACTCTCCCATCACCATAGAACTTGGGGAAATTCTTTCTTGAGCTGCGTGAAAGTTCATGCAGGGGTGGAGTCAAATTGAGTGGGATAAAAAAGTTACCCCAAGGGCCTTGAACTACCATTGTATGACTATGGAAAGGTGGAATAATAAATCTTAGAGGGGTAAGTATTGACAAAACTTTATTAATAGTGGAAATGGAGGCTTTGCCTGATAATGGAGACTTGACTTTAGTAGGAGGAAGGCTCCTGGTTCATTGGAGGTGAGATGGTAAAGGAAACAGATTAGAATTACTTTGCTATACCAACTCAAATATAGGGTCAAAAATATCTTTATCCCTTTGGCTTCGCGTATAGCATGGAGTTGCCAGAGTGTAAAAATAAAAATGAAAAAGAACTAGCACTGCTTTAGTTTGAAGCTTGAGGCTTCAAATTGTGCATTCTTCCACAACTGGTGTGGGGATGGAAGGAGATGGTAAGGCTATAATGATAATGGATAAGACACAGAAAGGATTCACCAGAGTTTATAATGGATAAAGGTAGGCATTGCTTCAATCTAAAACTTGAGGCTTTAGATTGCATGTAATTCCCCAGTGGAGTCACCAAAAACCTGTTGGGTGAATATTTTGTCAATCAGCTAACTGATGAGTAAAATAGGTCTCTTCAACCACAACATAGGGAAATTGGTCAGCCAGATGTGCAGGTTTACTACATCAAAAGGGGACAAATCTCTCCTCTCATCAAGGGGAGGTTCCTTGTAAATATGCAGGAGCTATATACTATATATATATAACCAAAAAATAACACTCAAGGGTAGGATAAACCATCCATCTCTCTTTTTTCAAAGATGATGTTCAAAAATCAAAGTAGAAATCCAGATGAAATGATAGAAGGCACTCCTCTTCTTTTAGAAGTGCTATTCAGCAGACAAAAGGAACCTTTCAGGTGGTGACAAATAACTGTAACAGGGTGTAGTAACACAACAGGATGAAATGTAGCACAAAGTCTCCACCTCAATTGCCAAAGAGTGAAATACGAAGGATAATGAGGGCACAAAGTCATCTCAATATCCTTTACACAAGAATAGAAAGAAAACACACTAAAGGCAATTATGGGGGCACAAAGTCTCTCCACAATTGGCTTCAGGACACCTTTCTGATTATTTTCACTAATTCTACATATTCAATTAAATGGACAAAAAAATGTATTAAGGAAATATACATAAGAACAATTTTCCCAAAAACCAAGCTATTCCAGCACAAAGTCTAAAAAGTCACTTGTTTTCTTATTCAAATAATGAATTATGATCAACAATCTGAGCTCAAAGTCTCAGTAATGCCTTTCAATTTGGGCAGAGTTTTATTTCTGATAATCGAGAGAGATATTTTTTTAAAACAATAAGAGGGAGTCCAATATATAGTGATCCAAGAAAGACTTGGGTGCTTTGTTTCACAAAAATTTGTTACGATGCATTCAATGCCTTTAATGCATTTTAAATTCTATCCATGGGCTATATTGAAATCAAGCATCAGTTTTAAATATGGGCCACTTGATGTGTTTCCTTATGTGTGCATAGTTGTTTGCTCTACTCAATGTAGAAAAATAGGCCACGCCATTGAATGTTCACGTTCTCTGATGTCCACTTGGTGGACTGATTTACCTTCTAGAAACATATCTCATATGCAGATATTTCTGATTTTTCTTCATCGTTCCCCCTTTCTTGGTTGTATTTTGCCCTTATCTGTGTGATTTGAGCTCTCGAGCTATCTCTTTGGCCGGTCACTGAACTTGTTCACAGGGTTTGTTCTTAAGCCTTCAAAGATCAACAATTATTTCATTGTCACAAATTTGACGTGTTTGGGTCCATCATCATTTGAAAGCCAATGGATATTTGGTTTCCCTAAATTTGATGATTGCGGGCCCATCATCCTCCTTAGCACTTCCTTCGTGTCTTTTCTGTTTGCTTTGGCCACTTTCCACTGATCTCAATAGGTGACACATGGTGCGTTCCACTGTGAAATAGGTGGGGACATATGGCAGCATCCGCTTAACTTATAAAGGCTTTGGGTGCCTTTTGAGAGTCCTGCAGGAGATGACACATGGCGGCCTCCGTCGAGCTCATAAAAACACTATAGAAACATTTTAGATTTACGCAGATGATGACACGTGGTGCATTCTGCTCAAGTTTAGCTACTCACCTGGGACCCACCACAATCCTTACTCAATAAAAGGAAGAAGCTGTGGATGTTGCCACTTGGTGGCCTCCAATGAGCTTTGTAGATGACATGTGGCACGTTCTGCTGCTTTGAAAGTTACTAGAAATTGTGTCCTGGTAGACGACACGTGGTGGCTTCTGCTACAACTTTATGAGGGACACGTGGTGCATTTTGCTAAAATTTTAGGTTTGATCCTTCTCAGAGGGAACTTTCCCTTTGGGGTCTTGAGAAATGGTCCACTTTCCTTGGCGAGAGTCTCTCACAAGGGTATCTACCCTTTAGGATCTTTTGGGCAGCGTTTGGGCTTTTATTTCTTCGGTGAGTTTTTCCTTTTTTGGCAGACTTTCCTTCAGACAAAAAGTTTGAAGGAATTCTTTTAGATAATTTGTCCGAAGGAAATCTTCCTTCACTTTGCCTCTGATTTCCGTTGGGCTTTTAAGTCTTTGCTTTGGGTTTATTTCTTTAGACAAAAGTTCGAAGGAATTCCTTCAGACATTTTGTCTGAAGGAAATGCCTTAATCATTTTGCCTTAGCTGATTTTATATGTTCTTTTCCTGAAAGAGAACTATGCCCTCTGCAAGGACTGTTTAAGCCTAAAAATATCCTTCAGAGTTTTGCAACAGCCCATTTGCTCCTTGCCTGCCCTCTGTGAGGGCTGTTTTGTCTTTGGTTCACTTTTCCAAAGGAATTCTCTTTGTCTGCTTTTACTCGTTGCCCTCTACAAGGGCACTCGGCTTGGTTCACTACCTTCTGCAAGGGCAATTTTTCCTTTGGTTTTGGGGTAGCCCCTTGAACCTGTCAATTAAACTGACCGATTGAACCAACTTTGGTTCAATGGTTCAATGGTTCAATCTTGCATTTGAAGCCATCTTTTTGTCGAAGTCTTTTGATTGCTTTGAACCGATTGAACCCATTGAACCGTTGAACCTGGTTAGTTTAAGGTTCAATGGTTCAATTGTTTAATCACTTTCTTATGTTCCACTCATTCACTTGACCACTTGAACTAAATGCTTTGAACCATATGGCCATTGAACCTATTAAACCTTTGAACCAAAGTGGTTCAATGGTTCAACGGTTCAATGGTTCAAGCCTTATTTTCTTTGATAAGTGTTTTGAAGCCATTTGAACCTTGAAGCGGTTGAACTTTGAACCTTGACAAATGCGCTTAACTCTTGCTAATGATGTTGAACCTTTGAACCTATTGAACCCATTAAACCAAAATGGTTCAAGGTTCAACGGTTCAATGGTTCAAACACTGCATAGAAGCTTGCCGATGAACTCTTTTGGTTGAACCAAGGAATTGAACCAATCCTGAAAATGACTAAGTGTTGGAAACTTGTTCTTTTTATTGAACTCACCTATAGAAGCCTTTGAACCTATTGAACCTGTTGAACCTACTGATTTCAAGCATGCTGAGTCTATAGAAATATATCTACAGAGTTCGTAGATTTAAGCCTGCAGAGTCCGTAGAATTGGTGGAGTCCATAAAATTGAGTCCATAGATTTAAGCCTACAAAGTCCATAGATTCAAGCCTACAGAGTCTGTATAAATCTGAAAAAGCTTGAATAATGAAGAATTTGAATGCCCAGAACAATTTTTGAGAAGGGGAGAGAGGATTTTGCTCTGTCGGACAAAAATAGTTCAAATGTTGTCCCAAAAAGGAGTGATATTTTTGGGGGACAACAGATATAATAATTTTATTTAACACTAGTTGAAGCAATGATGAATTTATCTTTTACCTCAAATGTTTATAGGTCTTGTACATATTAAGATAGGTGTGTGTTTTCCTTTGAGTCGCTTGTGTGTTTTCCCTAAGTACTTAGAGAGCACAATTGTGTGTCTTAGTGTCTTGATTTGTGAATTTGATTATTATTATGTTTGGTGTGAGTTTGGTGTCTATTTAGAGGTATTTAAATGTCAACTATAGTATATGTGTGTATCCATTACCTAAGGATAGGAGAAGGCAACTGGTCTCTAGCATAACATGCATGCTACCCCTAGGAAATAGCCAAAATGTTGACCAAATTTCACCCTAGGTTAATTTGGTGAACCCCCCTATATGTTAAAACTTTTTATAAGGTCCTTATAGGTTTTAAAGTGGTAACATGGTCCTAGATAATATTAAATCATAGTTTGAGGGTCACTTAATATGTTCTAACTTGGTCACATTTGTCTAGTTGGTTTCATGCCTTTTTTTCACCACCTTTTGGTCATTCTAATGGAATTATATGATTTATCATAAAAAGGAAAATATGTCAAGAGGTAAGATAATTTACCACATGTCATGTAAGTATTAATAATAGTTTTTAAATTGAAAAGGTTACAAGTTCAACATTAAAACAAGATCATTTACAAAAGTTAGTTTAAGATACTTATATGGACCGATGTGATACATCTAGCATGTGTGGAGGATTTAGATAAGTGTCTTAAGATCCTCATAGGTCAATTTCAGGTGCAAGTAGATTCAAAATGTTCAAAATTGATCAAAACTAGTTTCTCTCTCCAATCACTCCCTTCGACATGTTAAGAAGGTCAAACAATTTTCTGTTGGTATGGACAGGGGAAAAAGAGTTAGATTGAGTGCACTTGGTGGATGTTAGAGGTCCCTATGTGCTTCCATTCCATGGAAATTATTGTAGGATTGGTGGTTTGTACTATATGAATAATCACTAAGATTTTTAACACCTTTAAATTTCTTGCACATTCTCAACACCTCAGTTTTCTCATTTGATTGAATTAGTCTATGTGAACCAAGTGGTGTATATAGTCTTGTAAAACATGTTCACTCATTTTATGTGGATTTAAAACTTGTTAGCATGTGTGGATATGGAGGGATAAACATAATCATCCTTGTGTTAAGAGTGAGAACAATTGAGAGCTAATAATAGTGTTTCATCAATTACATAGCTTATTTTCCTATGAATGGCTTCAGGTCAAGAATGGTATATGTTTGTTTTCAACCTATCAGAGCATGGATTATTCATATTATCCATTGAAGGACCTAGATATTGGTTGACATGGGATTCAAAAAGTCATGAAGCCCTTACACATGATCCACTGCCCTAACACCACTAACAACTATTGTGAGAAAGGTTTGCCTTAGACAATAGTGTTTGATGGAAATATAGAGGTTAGAAGGTATTTATGAATGTTTCTATACTCTCAACATGAGTCAAGACCATTTAAATATTTTAATAGTGTTTTAAGGTCTAGAAACCCAAAGCACAGTCAACTGTTCAAAAGAAACATCTACAACCAATTGTAAATAAGCTTTGAATAGTTATATTAATGGAGCAAGGAGTTTCAAGGTTATGAGAAGATCCTCAAGGTAACAACAGTATGACTGAGCCATTAGAATAGCTTGAAGATTGGTGGTGGGAGAAAAGTCAAGACCCAAAACCAATTCAAGACCTATAGTCATTCAAGAGGTAAAAAGTTTCTTAATGGTAGAGTTTGCCTTCTTTGAAAAGGGACTCTACTCCACAAAATGTCATTTGTTGGTGAAGGTATATTTGGTCTGGATAAGCTTGATGGATTTATTCTTACAACCTAGGACTAGAGATAAGGTTTAAACATAAGAGAAGATTGATTGTAAAGATCGATGATGGTTGAGTGGGGTTTTAATTAATTTAAATTTCTAATGGAAATTCTTAGTGAACTATAATGCCATTTGACCAAAATGAATAGTGCAACTTACAAACAACTCCTAGTACATTGATAGTGACAGATGATAACATGGCCTCAAGGTAGGAGTGAGTTCAACCAGATATGAGGTGACCTAAGTGAATTTAGGAGGAATAAAAATAGTACAACACATTCCTCAAACACTAATCAACATCTACAAGAATCCATTATATTTCTAAATGAACACCTACAATTTAAAGACAGTCTGCAGACTAGCCTAACCTAATGGAGGATGTAGTTTGCTTAGTATAAAGAGGTTTAAGGTGAATGAACATGTATAATACAATTTTATATTGATAACATCACATATTTATGTGATTTATTATAGGCAGAAAAATAGAGTGAGGAGTGATAACTAGGTTTCAAAACCTCAAACTCAATCAAGTCAAAACCCTACACAATCACATGCCTATAAATCAGTTTTGGGAATAGAGATGTTGAAGCCTCTAAAGGTATAATATCAATTTTAAATTTATTACAGAATGTCATCATGACCTAAAAAATCAATTGATAGTCACCTTAAGGCTAGACTAATAGGGAAAGTGCCCTCTATTTTGTCTCAAAGTAGAGGCACTCCATAATCAAGACCATCTGTAGGCCTAATGCATGAATGGTAAAAGGATGAAAGGGAGGGCCAAGAATGATTTTTATATGATGTATATACTTTAATTAAAGGTGAAAAAATGTTGAGAAGGACATACATCCACTAATACCACTCAGAAGGGTCAAATACTCAGGAAACATAATCCATGCCTATTAGGCCTAGAACTAGCCATAAACCCTCATGGTTTATAATATCATTTAGATGATAATATGATACTTAAAATATATTAGATATCCCTCATGGGAGAGTAGAGGGTTGATAAGAACCATAATTTTGCAAAGAACAACTCAAATTTATCATTTTTGGTCTAAATTTGCCTCAAAGGTGTCCATAATGCCTAGTAAGAGCTCGAGAACCATTTTATTTTGCCTATCGTTAACAACCTAAATGACCTAAAACCCTCCTAAAATCCTTATAAGAACCCGATGATAAATATATGAAGGGAGATGCATAAATAAGTGGTAAATTGGCCTTGAAAATGATTTTAATCTATTTATCACTCTCTCAAGATCCTCACCACTTATTTGTTCCGTATTATCACTTATACGAACAAGTCAAATACTATGTTTTCTAAATGTTTTGAGTTGAATTGAAGGTACAGAAGGGAATATACAGGTGAAAATAATTTTTGAAGATGTTTAGAGATGTATTATAATTATTCAAACATAATTATAACCTTATTAATTCATGAAAAATTCTCTGCTAAGTTGGTCATTACAGGTAGTCTTGAACAAGACAATGAGAAAGAGGGTGACTGTCAAAATTGGAAGTGAGAAGTGTGATGCTGAGTTATTTTGAGGTATATTTGATATAATAGAGGACAAAGAGATTTTTATGATGTTTCTAAAACCTCTATAATGAAATTTATTGAATAATTATAATTCACCATAATGACAAGTGTGAAGATTGAGGCCTAGAGGGCTAATGAGTGACTGCAAATAAGTAACACAAGTGTCAAGGAGAAGTTCATCAATTGAGGGATGCATATGATTATCACAAATATTGTTTTAGCCTTCTCATGTCAAGGAACATGTGAAAAAATAATTCTAAGGTAGTTTCAAGCAATTAAGTGGACTACTTATCAATAAGGTAGTTTCAAGAAGGACATGAAATGTCTCTACACCAACCTCTAAAAGATGCCATGTTTCAGATTAATAGATATTCAAGAGGACTTCATGAACTATTTTCTAAATTTTTTTCTTGTATTGTAACTGGCCTTCAAGCCTTGAAACTTGGAATTATGACTATTTAAATTCAATTATTCTCTTTCCTCTCCTATGCTCTATATAGTCAAGCCATTTTATCATTGTAAACAATCCAAAATTGGCATGGTGAAGCCCTGCTAGTTTTGACATCTTGTTTTTCCTTGGAATAAAGTTTTATCCAGATAGTTTAGTCTCTATAATTATTCACTAAGTTTTTAAAGTAGTGTATTTGGATGACAAGTGATGAATGTCATCTCCTTGCTTCCATTATGCTCTTATATGCATTGTGTGAGTAGTCACATTTCTTCTAACAGGTCTCATGAAGTGTATGTGTTTGTTAGGTGTATTTTGAGTGTGAAGGAGATTATTATTGTATTTTATTATACCTCCTAGTTACCCACATTTGGATATGCCTATAAATCTACCTCCATGTAGAAACACTTATGCAAGAAGAACTCTTAAGTTGAGATCAATTTTAGTAGTCTTCTTTCATAGTACAAATGCTAGTATGTTTGTGGAGATATCTTTAGTGTATCACCTTCATTAGAATAGGTTGATTTTATGTTTCCTTCTTCCCTTTTCACCCCCAATAGTGATTATTCTAGTGTAGTGTGTGATCCTAAAAGATAGATCAAGGGAGCTAGCCTTTCAAATCTAGAGATCTATCTTTTATAGTAGCTTGTACATATGTAGAGATAGTTTCATGTTATCTCAAATTTGAGAAGTCTACTTGAATTTTATAGGATGAAAATTTGGGATATAATAGTAAGAACACCCAAAAAGGAAGTTAGACCATAAATAAATGATAATTCAAAGCTTATTTTAAAAAAAATCCTTTTCTAAATCATGGTACACTATAAATAATAAATAATTCAAAAGTACATCATGTGTCCAATGTGTATCATCCTCCTAATCAATATGGGAATTTAATAGGTGGAATCATTGGTACATTTATATGTTAAATTAACATAATGTCTAGTAATCACATCTGCGATAGTGAAATAAATGATAAATATCTATATAAACTTGTCTTTATTTGAGCATATATCAACAAGAAACCCATACATAGTGTCATGATTGATAACCGCTTAAGTGAAAATAAATGCACAATGGAATTAATTTATAGTCTTGAATACATAGAGCAATATTTACAATATACATCAAAGGTATTCAAAACATTTGGTGGACATATACAAGATACTTTGGGATATACAGTGTTATCTCTCAATATTTGTGTAACAAAAAAGGATAATCCATTTCTAGTTTTATCGAGCACATGGGTATTTAATATATTATAAAGATGCCCCTTTTTATGAAAGGTTCAAAAATTTCCATATATAGTGTATATATGCCTCAAGTACATACATTGAAATCAAGTGGTCAAAGTTTAAGGCATCCCATAAGAGTATCGTAAAAAAGCAGTGGTAACTCCTCCTCCTCATCCCCCCACCACCATAGTTGGTATTGGAACATATTGAAGAGAACAATATAAAGGTAATCAAGACACCTAATCCAAACAATAGAACATAGATAATCAATACACTCATTCAAGAGAATATTACATAATCAACTATTATACTTATACAAAATTCATATTTAAAGTCAGTTAAATGAAAAAAGATATACCTTCCCAATTAGAAAGCTTTATATCAAAGGGTTAATCAAGGATAAAAGAAACCAAGGGTAATTTTATGGAGTTATTAGTGTAAGGATAAACTGATCTCACCAATCTCTTCTTCTCTAACTATCATTTACTTTGGCAGGGTCAGAGATTCTGGTTTTATTTTTATTTTTAGTTTGCATATTATATTAGATTATTGTTGGTTTGAACCATGGGGCCTAGGACAAAGTGTACATGGGAAAAATAAGTTTTGGTTATGTAGAGTGAATGGGAAAAGCTAAATAAAAAATAAACAACTAAACACATTCAATGGAGTGAAAGTCTCACTTGTAGGAAATGCAATTTCTATTTGGTAACAAAGAATAGGGAAAACTGGTAAAATGTGCTACAATGCATTTTTTATAGAGTAGATACATGGAGAATGCTATTTGTGTTATGACTATGTGGAAAATTAACTTTGGGCTGGTTGTGTATGTTACATACTTACACAAATAGAATATAAGAGAAGTTATAACCACTGTTAGTTACCAAGAAGACAATTGTATTAGCTCATCTTCTAGGCTAGATGATGGTTGATGAAGCCCTTGAAGCATGTGGTCGAGGTGATTTGACACATGGATGTGTTATGGAATCTCATAAGTTATCTATGCATATGGACCTATGAACTATGATGTGGGATTATGAGGTGCATGGGGTTATGAGTTATAGACTACACATGAGTTGATGAGTTGACACATAAACTTATGTGGTGTGTGGGTCTTATGAGCTTTGGAAAAAAAATTCTAGGTGTAATAAACTATAGGCACAAGGAGCACACAATTTGGTGAGTTTAGCACATGAATTATGTGGCACACAATACTACAAGTTAGAAAGTGCATAGTAATGAGCGTATAGTATGGAGTGCATAACGGTCAATGTGTAAAAGTTTAAGATATGGAATGGGACTCATGCGTATGCATTTGAGAAAAATTTAGGTAAAGAGTGTGCAAGATTGGATGAGGTACATTCCCTATATAGTAGAGTGAGTGAGGAGTAAGCTCAGTTATGTAGGAACTATGAACGGATCATTTTCCCTTTCTTGAAGATTAATGGTATCCATTATGTTGGTGCAAAATTATAGAAAATACACTTGAAGTTGTTATAAAGTAAACCACTTGGCTTGATTAGCATATTTTATAACTTTTACCACTAATAAAAGTGGGTGTGTACCATGACAAGTGCATGTGTCTATCTCTTCGATGTTATGGTCCTTCACTATGGGATGAAAGTGTTCAAGATCAAAATCAAAAGGATGTTGTGTCACTACTAGCTTAAGAAGTGACATAATGTAAGGCTTGAGAAGTTCCATGTTGAAGAATAGGTCAATACCCAAATATTGAGGTAGATCAAGAATGAAGGTGTTCTCACTAACTGCATGTAAAATGTTGTAAGGACCATAACATAGAGGCTTGATATTCTGATGTGAACCTTTGAAGTAATCCTTTTAAATTTGTAACCAAATTTTATCACCAACTCATAAGGCATGAGGTATGTGATGTGCATCATGGTGCTCCTTATATTTAGCTTGAGTGCGATAGAGAATATGCTAAACCTATTAGTGAATATATTAGATATGGTGCTAAAGATTCTCAGCTTTGTCTACTTCCCATTGCTATGCACATGATTCATTTTTGGATGGTGCACGATAGGGGATGTATAGAGGTGATAAATGTTGAAACCTAAGACATATTTAGAATGAATTGTAGATAGTAGAGCTATGAAGAGCCTTATTGTAGGCATGTTGAATGTACAAGAGATTATCATCTCATGTGTAAGCATGTGTGTAGTTATACATTCTTAGAAGATGAATAAGTGTACAATTGACCACTTTGGTTTGCCCATCTATCTGAGGATAAAAATTTATCGACCAATCTAGCTACGTACCCATTAATTCCCACAATGATTGCCAAAAATGTCTCATAGAATGTGGATCATGGTCATATATGATGGAGTTTGGTAACCCAAAATTAACCCAAACATGGTTGAAGAATTCCTATGTAGTGCCAATTGTATCAGTGTATTTTATACATGCAACCATGATGGCCATCTTGGAAAATTGATCCACTACAATGAACACAATGTCATGTTGTCATATTTTTGTAGGCAATCTAGTCATGAAATCCATGCTAATAGATTCCCATGTTATATATGGAATTGATAGAAGTGTTTAAAGTCATATATTCCTATTCATGGGATTGGAAAAATAAAATGGAATTCAAGACTTAATGTGACACTCTATGTTTGTGCACATGTGAGACTCAAATGTAGCTAGAGGCTTTGTCATGCTTAAGTGTCCTAAGAACTTGGCATAATGTGCTTCCTAGATGATTTATTAATGAGGTGTGCTAGAGGGAACACAAAGATGTCTAATATTTTAAAGAAGCTAGTCAGATAAATAGAACTCTTGAACTTGTGTACCTTGCAAGAGGTTGGTATAAGTTGTTGTGAAGTCCTTATCAACTGAGTAGAGAGGAACCTAGTCTTCAAAATTATGGCCAACAAGTATAGAACTATGATGATCATGTGAATCAATGGTTAGATAAGGCAATCTACAATCTTTTTATCCTTCCCTTTATTGTACTTGATCATAATATGGAACTATTGTAGGTAAGTCATCCATTTCATATGGTGGACATTTTCTAGCTTGTTCTACATTTATAAAAATTGAAGTGGTTTATGGTTTGAATGAAAAACTATCTCTTTCCCAAGAATGTAATGTCACCATTGCTTAATTACTTGAATAATAAAATATAGTTCCTTCTCATAGGTGGAGTACCATAAACCATGTCATTAAACATATCAAATTGGTATACAACCATATGTTTATGATACATGAGCACTACACTGAATGCATAGTTAGATGCATTAGTGTGTATTTCAAAGGTTTACATAATTTTAGGCATTGAAAGAATAGGCACTACATAGAGGTGTTGCTCGAGTGCCTCAAAAGCACATTTTTATGCATGTGTCTAGTCAAACTTGGCTTTGGTGTGTGTGAGATGCCTGAGAGCCCAAGAAATGTGAAAGAAACCAAAGATGAACTTGTAGTAGAAGTTATCAAGTCCAAAAAACTCCTCAATTCTCAAATATTATGTGGATTAAGAAATATTGGATCACTTTGATCTTCTTTGGATGTAATTTGAAGCTAGTTGATCAATGATGTAACCTAAGTATTAGATTTGTGCGATGCCAAATGTACACTTTGCTAAGTTGGCTTGTTAACTATGTTGGCACAAAGTGTCTAAGACACATGAGATGTTCTCATTATACTCTTCCCATGTCTTGTTGAAGATGAAAATGCCATCCAAGAAGACAATGACAAAGGAGTTCAGGAATGGCCTAAGTAGATCATCCATCAACCACATGAAAGTGGATGGCACATTGGTGAGGCCAAAAGGCATGACCAACCACTTGTACAATCCTTCTTGAATCTTGAATGCTATATTATATACATCTTAAGGATGGATTGGAACTTGATGGTAACCTGACTTCAAGTTGATCTTTGTGAAGTATTGTGCACCTTAGAGCTAGTCTAGAAGTTTGCCAATGCATGACAAATGATACCGTTTCTTTCCAATGATTTTGTTGAGTGCATGATAGTCTATGTAGATTCTTTAGAACCCATCATTCTTGGGTGTGAGGACTATTGGAATCCCATGAAGAAAAGGGATAAGTTTGATCTTGCCCTGATCAAGAAGCTCTAAACACTAAAATTAACTTATTAGATGAATATCAACTAAAGTTCAAGTCCAATTATAAAATTATAGAATTTATAAATTTAGAAAAAATCTAATAATAGTAATAAAATAAATTTTAGACTTTTATATGGTCACATAGGCCTCCAAAAAATATCTAAAACATCCCATAACTATAAGTATGGGTTATGGATACATTGAGCTTTTTGAGGCAATTGTTTTGGCATGAAGACAGGCTCAAATAGAGCTATAGATCAAAAATTATGGCCTTTAGAAGTTTGGCCTCTTTTTCTACATCACTCATTCCAAAAATAGATGTTACAAGTTGAAGAATGAGATATAAAATCTCATTGATAGTGAAAAGATCACATTTGAGGATTTACCAAAGTATTCAAGGTCATAACATGGTGATCATCAAAACCAAAATATATTCAATCATCTATTACAAGATCATTCTAAGTAAGCACTAGAAGCTCAAATGGAATATCATGCACATCCTATACCGCATTATGGTAAATTATTATATGGGATTATTTAAATACTTACACAGAAGATACCTCTTATGGTTTAGAGTCTTATTACATTTGATGAAAATAAAATTATGGATGATGACTTAGTTTTTCACTCATTATTTATTGGAAGACATATTGATCATCAACCTATACACAATGTTATGATTGATAATGGTTCTAGTGATAATGTATGTACCATGAAATTACTAACACATTTGGGATATACACATAATTATTTATACTCTTTGACCAAATGGTCAAAGCATTCGATGGAAAAACACAAAATTTTTTTGGTGAAATTGATTTACCTTTATAGGTTGGTCCAACACATGTGACCACAAAATTTTTAGTTATACAACATACATGAGTCTTTGATATGTTATTGGGATGATATTGGATTCATAAACTCTATGCATTACCCTCCATAGTACATAAATGTCTCAAGTGTATTCATCCCAATAAGGTAATCATAGTTTTAGGGATTTAATATGAACATCCTCTAAAAAAAAAAAGTTTATTCCAAGATAACTAATGATATAACCTATTAAGGTCAATAAAGAGTGAAAGGGAATATAAAATAAATTCCCTTTCCTAGGTGATCGATACTAGAGAGGTCATTGCATCATAGATACAAAGTGGATTCTATGGAGCCATCATATCACCTACGAGGCCCAACTAATTACTAAGAGTAGGTCAACATGTTCCATAGAGGGTACAGAGACCCAAAATCATAGCTACAACAAAAAATAAATAGATCACTAAGCAATGGTTCCAAAAACCACTATATCTTCTACTATTAATTTATAACCACATAGTCCTTTGAGACACATGCATAGTATTATAGATTCTTTAGTTTTAGATTTAACACATATGTATGTTCCTTGGAAGTATGACCAATTTTTTATACACCATCCTAAGCTTAGATCACCCTATGGTCATCCATTAGATGGGATCATCAACTAGCCTTATATACCATCCTATGCCTAGTTCAACTTGATATGAATTCACATGGTGCTTATGATTTCAGCTACAATCTAGTCAATAAATAGAGAAATGTGCATAATTAAGTAATATATAGTAAGATAGGAAAGTCAAGCACTAAAAAAAATAACCAGGCTTTGATACCACTCAAAACACACAAATACTCAAAACCAGTCAAACCAATACATAGTTAATGACCGAAATGAGTCTTTAGGATCTAACTAATTACATAAGCATATATAGCCCTCCAATTTTTTGATCAACAAGTGCATATGAGATTGGTAAGAGCATAAAAATAAAGAGATTTCATGCTTATAAGTGAGTAGTGAATGAATGGTGATACTTATAAACAATTAAAACATAATATTTTCTCACCGACTACCTAAGTTAAGATAGGAAGAAGATGTCACTCAGTAGGATTCCCTAGTTATGCCACGATAAAGATCATATCACCCATAGGAAATCAAGTATATCAGCCATATGATAAAGTGTATAGTGAAAAGGCCTCCTCCACCAACATTATAACTATCATAGTCTATCAGACATCCCCACTCAAAATATAGAGTGATACGAATAATGTATCCAAAATAGAACCAATCTAAGGAATCTCATAATTTTTTTTGGAAATTTTTTAATAGTATACATCCATCATTTGAGTATTTCTAAAAAGTAAGTGTAAAATTAGTTAAGTGACTACTAGGATCTCCATGGACATATAATAATTGTAACTTAGGCTTGATAAATTGATGCAGAGAAAACTCTTGCATACTCTGCCATACCCAAACTCTGATACTTAAAATTACAAATTCTTGCATTCAATCTTCACAATCTTCTCTATCCAATCAAATATTTATTGAGTTTGTCATCATTTTTAGGTTTGGTTCTATTTAAAAGGCATATTAATTGGTTCACTCTTCCTCTAGGTTCTTCATACAACTCACTCTCCATTCATCTACTCATTCACTCTCAAGATTCTTTGATTCAACTCTCACACTCTAGACACCACTAGTCTATAGCTTCTTTAACCAAATATCTTGGGATCTTAAACTAGGCCTCCTGTAGTTAATATTAAACATGGATATCCTTTATTAGGATTATTAAATTATTCTATACCATCTCACACTTCCTTAAAATATCAAATACCTACTTTACTTCTCAACCCTCACCCTTTCTTCAAGCTTCTAGTAGCCTTTTTTTTGGGTTTTTCCTTTTATATGATACCTTATAATGGAGTCTTGAAAATTTTATGACCTTTTTAGATACCCTCTATCATATTTCATCTACATATCAATTTTCAAGATATAACTCATTTGTTTTCACCATTTTCTAGCTTTCTATTCCTTGTAATTAGCCTTACATTAGGCCTCATTACATCTGTCTACAACTTAGTCTATTAAAAGTTTATGAATCCATACCTAACTACTTGAAAAACCTACATATTCAATTATATCACATTGAAAACTATTGGTTTACCAATTTTCAATAATATTAATCGATTCTCATCTAATATTCCATGTTTTGTCTCCCAGCCCTAAATTAAGGTTTCTGAACTCTGTAGCCACCTAAGAGGGTATAAAATTGATTTATTGAATATTATGACACTTTAAACATCTATAATGACCTAAATAAGGTATATTTGACCTAAATTTATCTTTTCAATGATTTAACTTCTCTCAAGCAATGTTTATTCACCTCTAAACTATGAATTCTATAGGTCACTATTGTCACAATCTATTTGTGTGTAGTCTAGACTAGGATTTGAATGTACACTTACTTAATTGAGATTATTGGAACATTTATCCATGGTTATCATCCAACACACCATAATTCTACCTTTTATTCACATCATAAAAAATTATTAATAGTTTGTTATTTCATTATCCAAACAAGTTTCTAGATTGTGTTTCTCAAATAGAGCACACACATGCCCTGAATGATTAAAATGGTTTCATTTGAGTTTTTCAACTTTTATACACTTTATAAGACCTCTAAAAGGTTTATAATACTATACTAGAACTTATCTCAAGAGATTAATAATTCATTAAACTTCAAAATATATAAACATCATTTTCCTTACCTAAACTATGCCTTATAAACTAGGTATAAACTATCATCTGAATATTAGTTCTTTGTAGGGATCAAACACTGATAAAGGTTTTAGGACCTTCAATACATCAATATTGAACTCACAAGTAGTAACCATTCATATTCATAAACATATATAATCAAACATGATAACTTTCATTAATGCATTTTTTATACATAAAACTATCTCTATGGATAGAGTGCAGGGGTTTTTCATCATTTTCATTCTATTATTAGATTCCTTCGAACCTCTACCTCTTCCAAATTTCAAAACTAAATTTTCTAACTTCTTATTGACTCCTATCTATGAGACTAACATCTCTTTACTCTCCAAAACATGTTACACATAAGAAATTACTTTTGCAACTACTTTTCATATTAACTACCTTGACATGGTAGTATATTGTAATTTGTATGTTGTCATTATACCCCTACACCTATCTAAGACTCTTTTAGGACCTAATAATAACCTTTGACAACATGAGACTCTTTAACAACTACTCACAAAACTCTAACTCTCTAACTCAAATTCAAATATTTAAATTGGTGTTTTGGCTGGAAATGTTCCCAAGCCAAAGAACACCCAATCTAAGACACTAACGAATCTTAAAAAGATTTAATTCCCTTCAAATGGGTGATAAAAGACTAAACACACTGAACTATGACTCATTTTACATAATTTTCATGATGCCCCTACATCATACTCCCAGGGAAGAAAGAAGTCAAGCTTTAATGGACTACGACACTCTTCTTCCTTGTCTTGTAGTTTAGGTTCCTTGGGTCATTATATGATGCTGCTATTACTTCATGATTTAGATACTTCTATACTTTTATCTCATGTTTCTCTCTATCAAAGGCCATCCTGCTTATTTTCTTTCTTACACCAATCAACATTTCATGTGCACTCATTTTTCTCTTTTTGCCTCTATCATATGGGCTATGTATGCCCAAAAACACTACTGTAATACTTGTTATTTCACCTACACTAGTTATCACCTTCATGATTATATCAAAGACAATGTAAATATCATGCTTACCTTTTATCTCAATGAAATTAAATCCTCTACAAGTCTCTATGTCTTCATTTTGCTCCTCTGCTACCATCAATGGTTCTTTTCCCTACTCTTTATCCTCTTTTATGAGGCCTTCAACTACTATAACCTGTACCTACTCCTCATTATCCACCATATCACCATGAAAATATCTTTCCAAGGATACTAATACTGCCTCCAACTATTCAAAATTATTATATACAAATGTGTAATTAGAGTTCTCACCTTTGTCCTTCACTGGTACTTCATTTCCTAAGACTTCAAATAGGCCTTCAAGCTGATCAACTTCATCTTTGTCTTTCTAATCACCTAGATAGATTAAATGTTCTTCTTGTTATTCACTCAAATCGATCTTGTTATTTACAAGGTATTGTTCATCTTCATCCTATACTTCAACATTTATCTCTTGAATTGCTTGCAAAGTAACTTTTCTTGACTTTTACCCTCTCTCTTAGCTTGCATCCTTATTTTCACCTGAAGTTTAATTGTCTACTTGATTGGATTGTTCCTCATGACCCATCTATTGTATGGGATCTCAATTTCTCTCACTTTCTTTATCATGGTCAACAAATCATCTAACTGTTACTTCATCTCTTGCATGTCTTTCTCCATCTATATCTTGTTGGTATCATCATGCAATCTCACTTTGTGGTAGCTTAACTCACCTTTTCCATATTTTCTCTTTCATCTATCTAAGATGCATCTCAATCTCTTGGTCTCATTTTGACTTATACTTTTTTGACAAGCCTCATCCACTTGCCACCTCATGACCTCTCACTTGGGTCTTTCTTATTCACTATAACCTCACCTAGGTTTATCTCTCTCATCCTTTCCCTAAGGCTCTCTTATCTCTATAAGCTCATTCTTGATATCTCTCTCTCTTGAGCTTTTCACTATCTCTCTCACTTCTTCACAAGCCTCACTGGCTTCAGGGCTACCTATCATACTTCACAACTTGTACTCATACCTCAACACTTTACTTGAACATAACAAAACTCAAAATAAACACTAAACAAAAACACATACCTTTTGCTAGATGACTACCCTTCAATACTACCCAATGAATCATGTTAATCTGATACCAAATTATGTAGATAAACTCTTTCATACTCTGCTGTACCCAAAAATTGATACCTACAATTACAAATTCTTGCATTCAATCTTCACAATCTTCTCTCTCCAATCAAATTTTTATTGAGTTTGTCATTATTTTTAGGATTATTTATATTTAAAAGGTTTAGTCATTGGTTTAATCTATCACTAGGATATCCATACAACTCACTCTCCATTCATCTACTCATTCACTCTCAAGACTCTTTGATTCAACTCTCACACTTTAGACACCACTAGTCTATAGCTTCTTTGACCAAATCTCTTGGGATATTGAACTAGGCATCCTATAGTTAATATTCAACATGGATATCCTTTATTAGGATTATTACACTTATTCTATGCCAACTCACACTTTATTAAAATCTCAAATACCTACTTCACTTCTCAACCCTCACCATTTCTTCAAGCTTCTAATAACCTTTTTTCTAGGTTTTTCCTTCTGTATGGTCCTGTACAATGGAGTATTGAAAATTTTATGACATTTTTAGATACCATATATCATATTTCATCTTCATATCAATTTTTAAGATCTCACTCATTCATTTTCACCATTTTATATCCTCTTATTACTTGTAATTAGCCCTTCGTTAGGCCTCATTAGGTTTGTCTACAACTCAGTATCTTAAAAGTGTATAAATCCATACCTAACTAATTGAAAACCTACATATTACATTATATCACAATTAAAACTATTGGTTCACCAATTATCAATAATATTCATCATTTCAATCGTCTAATATTCCACTTTTTGTCTCCCAACCCTAAACTAGGGTTTTTGAACTCTATAGCCACTCGAGAGGGTATAAAATTGATTTTAGGAGAAGGAATATTATCCCATTTTATTTTAAGGGAGGAGAGAGAAACATCATGTTCGTTTGCACCATTTGTCACTTGAAGAGAAGGGAAAGAAATATCACTTTATTTTGCAATAATGAAATTATTTATCATTTGAAGAGAAGAGAAAGGGATGTCACATTAATTTTCATCAATGACATCATTTTTCATTTCAAGAGAAGAGCTAATATCATAATCTAGTTGAGAAAAAAGAATGTCAATATTTTCTATATTACTAGAAACATCATTGCATTTAAAAGTACCATTGCAAGGAAAAAATTCACTATCATCTATATGTGTATCATATATGCATTGTATATATTTTATAATTGAAAGGCTAGAAACATCATGTAATTCATTTCTACATTCTTCTTATTCTCATGTGCGAGGATGTATAAAAGTAGAAGAATTGATTTTAATATCATCTTGTTATTCTTATAATTCATTGTTTTCATCACTATTAAAAAATACCAATTCTATTAATAATCATAATCATAATCATAATCATTAATTTATTCATTCATTTAAGTAATATCATTGATCATAAAAGCTTATTCATTAGTCTATTTACTATCATAATCATAGAGCATAAAATGATTAGAAAATAAGAAATACAAAGGATAAGGGCTATTATGTGTTTTAGATTGGTTACTCATTTTAAAATTACCAAACCGTATGATACCAATAATCAAAAACACAAATCCTACTCCTAATAAGAAATCTAACATAGGAATATATGGTTTGGAAGAAATAAACCCTAATATTGAGACCACACATGATAGGGAAATTAGAGGCCATATTTAAAAATCAAATATAAATGCATAAATCTAAAACCCTAGTGACAGAAGGATGAAACTCTAAGGGGACATAGACTTTTAAAAGGTTATGGATAGTAAACTATTTCGCCAATATGTTTTACCTATTTTTATTAGTGTTGTTTAAATAAGCATAAAATCTCTAATATTTAGACAACACAATTTACACAAACAACTATAAAAAAATGAAGGTTTTTTGATAAAGGTAAAGGGAAGGTTTTGGATGGCTCCCATCCTACTTACAACCAACATGCACCAAGCCAAAAGGAAAAAACCAAAAGTAAAAAATTACCCCAAAAAAAGCAAGATATTGATAATTAATAAATCAATAGTTGAGTCACAATAAAAACTAGAAGTCTAAAACAAGAAGATAAAAATTACATATCAAGTCTATGTAGGATAGAGTTCCATTCTTTAACCAAATCATAAATAACTTTATTGATGTCAGCCAAAATAGTTTCTTCTATTTCCTTTGGTCCTCTTACTAGTTCTCACATGACTTTGTTCTGCCTTGCCAATTCTGAGAATATCCTTCAACACATTTATATTAGAAATATAATTTTTGATATTCAATTTAATCTTTTGGATAGTAGGTTTGATATTATCATACATGTGTGCCTTTTCACTCTCCAGATACAATTCCCTCTCTTCCAATCTCATCAAATTATGATGAACATTATCCCCTTCATCTGAAAACTTCTGCTACCCATAAAAATTAAACCACCACCAGAAAGATTTTTAATCAAATTGATAGAATTCTTAGTACTATATTTATATTTCATAATCTAGTTGAGAATGTTCTCATGGAGATCCATATAAATATTCAAGACTCTAATAGATTCATGAATCTCATCCTCAATAGAATCCAACCATTTTTTTCACCTTCAAATCAATTTTTCAATTTTATCTGAGTCCTCTTTAGCTAACATTAGGTATTTATGCTTTAGTAACCCTACAACCTATGTGTACACACTTAAAGAATCACCTAACACCTTTGGGTCCCCCAAATGATCCTCTGAATATCCCTCATCCTCTTCTTCCTCTTAGTCTAAAACTATAAATAGACATGGTTTTTTTATGGAAGTTGATATAGGATTCTCCATAGGGATTTTAATAGACATAGTTTGAGAGAGCTTTTCCTCCCCTTTCCCTTTTAGAATATTTTTTCCATTCTTCTCGGGATCCACCAGCTTAATTTTGGATGAAATTCTAATACCAAGGGATTTAGAATGATTATATAAAATGAATACTCAAGATTTATGGATAAGTAAAGGGTTTATGCCTATCTACACATCAATGACAAAAAAATCAAATAAATGAGAAAAAAATAAGGTAGACTCTCAAGAAAATTATGATGAAAGTGGTTCAAAAGTGGAAAATGATAAGATAATATAACTTTATACCTCCTTTACATTTTAATATACTTCATAATATATAATCCACTTCATGATATGGATTAGGCAATGACTCTTTATGATATCCCCCTTATACTCTATCAACTACTCCTGAGATTGAAAGAATAGTTCCATATCCTCTTTTTTGTCATGCCTATTCTTATAAAATTTATGGACATGCATACTCATACTAGTAACTTGAGAAATAAGCTCATCATTGACCAAAATAATCACATATCTCATATATACCATCATCCCTTTATATCCTCTGGTGAACTCAATCGAGACATGAGTGTCAATACCTTGAATATCTCCATATAATTGGCCAAGCCCCCATCTTCCAAGATGGTCTAGGCCTCATTATTATTAATAGTGCCCATACTAGTAGGCTCTATTTTGAATAAATATACCACCATAATAATAGTTTGATTCACCTTGACACAAAGATAACCTATAGTTTGGCTGTGAATCAAAGAAATTCTACCCTTGATGTACATACTATGTTTCACTTCCTTCCTACATCTACGTTGGATGATTACTACCTTAATGACATTACATTGTTTATATTATTCAGATTGGGTTAGATATTTTTTGAAATAGGAAAAAGCTTATAATGAGGTGAAATAAATTTTTTCACTCTAAGATATTCATTACCAAGAATTGAATCCATGGCATGAAACCATTGATGGGTAGTTTCATACTAATATTATGTTTTTTACTACTAACCATATTTTAATTGATAAACCCAAGGGAAACACCATGAAAAATAATTTGGTAAAAAAAATAATTCCAAGTCATGTGAATACATGTGAAGAATATAAAGTTTGTGCTATTAGAAATAAACTCAAAATATTGACACCAAGGTCCAGGCATATCAAACCTCCCTTGTCATGAGTTTTACCATCTCCAATAGAAGATCATTAGAATTAATCCAATTAGAAAAATCTAAATAATTAAATATTTTATTGGAAAACCAATAAACAATCCTATCCCCCTCTCTATATGTATGTTGAATCAAAGTTTGCTGAAAATATTGGATGATATCAAGAGATTCCTGCATAATAGTATTAAATTTCCAACTTTGAATTTGTTTCTAATTGAGATAATTAATAATATTTAAGGAGTCTCCCTCTATAATCATATGAGTAGAACCAACATCCTTAGCTATCCTCACACCCCATATGATCATCATAACTTTAAGAACATGATTGGATTGAATTCCAATAATCCATGCATACATTACAATCATAGTTCCCACACTCTCTCTAATTACCCCTCCTCCCCAAACTTTCCCAATATTTACTTAATCCCCATCAATGTTGAGTTTAACCCATCCTAGTGGAGGATGAGTACAATTGGTCAAACTTATTAAGAGTTTATTGAAGTTAGTGTCATTCCTTTATGATTGGATAAATTCCATATTATAGTAATCCTTAATTCATCCTCAATTTTATAATTGTCTTTCGACTTAATTATTGTAAAGTTCTCCTTGAGAAGATTAGTCATTTTCAATCCTACCAATTCAACACTATTCTTTAGACATTTAATTTTTTTTTTTTTTTCCATAAACCCCCAAAAACATGGGGTAAAGCTAAATACCATAAATTATTTAGACCTTTTCTCTTAAAAGGGGCCTTCCAATGACTCTGCATATCAAAGAGAGATGATGGTTGAACACAATCAATCTAAAATTTAGATAAGATGGAACAAAAAATAAAAAGGAAAAATGACACTCCAACATCATGTGAAATGTAGATTCAACATTAGTCTCACATAAAACATGATGATTAGTAATCATGTAAACCATAGATAAAAAATTAAATGTTACCTATGATTTATTGCACATGCTAAATATAAAAATGATTAAGCATTTAAGGGATACAAAGTACTTATCTTGTTATGCCTCAATTTTAATCTTTGTACTCTATGAATTATGTTGAATTCATCCTGTAACAAATCTGAATGGGATCATTTCAAGAATAAACTAAAATAATTATATATAATGAATATGGAATTACCAGATGCATGTGGATGATGGTTTTGTCTAAATCTAAAAAATTTGTATAGAGAGGTAGAATCTAACTATTTTCACTTAGATCTATGTGCTTAGGTATGTAATTACTATGTTTGATCACTTTAGACCAATGCATATGACTTTATATTTTTCCTCCTTTATTCAAACCCCAATGCTTGCATTTTTAATTATAAAATCTTGCAAAAAGAAATATTTGGTTTGGACTGACCTTAGCCAATCCCTATGAAACCACTGAGTGATACCTACATTAAAAATACTTCAAAGATGGCTCAAACTACATGTGGTTATTCCATTAATGTGAGTGTGTGCCAAGTCATATGGATGCAAGTATAAATTCTCTTTTTCCTAAGCCCTCCTTTGATACAAGCATGCATACAAAATTTTGACCTTAGGAAACTTTAGATTTTGTAAGTATAAATGAGCTAAGAGTAGTGTGCACTTTGTATGTAACTTTGTAACTTTGAAATAATGATGCTTATTGCTTTATATATATATAGGTCTTAAATTTTAATTTGGGAACTAATGACACATAAAAGCTGACCCAAGGTAAATTAAATGTGTAAAACTAAAAATCCAAAAGGAAATGTGCCCAAAAAGAATTTAAAAAATATTTTAGGACATTTCCAAAAAAATTGGATGAGTTTGTATGATATTAGCATTTGTAAGTTTTAGATTCATCTGAAATCTAAGGATAACTCAATGCTTATTTAAATAGGACCAGGGATACATGTGGTAGAGTAAATAAATTTGTAAGTAGTAAAATAAAGGATTGCATAGTCAAATAAAGTCAAGAAGATGATAAAAGATGAAGATGAATTGGCCAATAAGTTCCCTATTCATAATTGATCTATATATACAAAGTCACATCAAAGATTTATGCAAATAAGGATTTTACAAAATTTGGGTATCTAAATTCAGTAGTGTCCTAGAACTTCCAACAATTATTTTTAAAGTTCAAATCTTTCCCTTGGTTCAACGTATGCATGTTTCACATGATAGTTATGAGGGGAAATTACCCAAATATCCATGTATGAATACACATCAATATTAAGGCCATTTATATATAACATTTTGACCTATTTGAAATTCACTTGGAAAAGCTTAAGAAATATATTTGTACCCCTGTTGATGGCTTGTTCAATCCTCATGTGTAGGTATCTTAAGAACTCAATCTAATTTTGACTCCATCATTTCCCACCCCTTCTTGTTGGATCATGACTTGTGAATAACTTGGATTAGAATGATGGTATGTCCAACCCTCTCATATAGGTGGATCAAGATATCAAGCTGACTATGACTCCATCATTGCTTACCCATGTGTAGTAGATGCATCTAAATTTGAGAGTGTGTGATGTAACTAGAGATGTCAACTCTATGGCCATTGGGGTATACTAGGTATCTCTAGGCCACTTGAGAATTGCAACCACTATAGATGGATTAAAGCATGAATTTAATGTGTAACTTAGAACATGGTGTCTAATGTGTATAATATAGAGAATGACATGGAGTTTGTCATTCCATCTGATCAACTAGTGTATAAGTGATCATATGAAAACAATGTGTTGCGTACATGCCCCCAAATATGATATCTAAGCATATAGATTCTAGATTGAGTTTTAATAATCTATCCTTGTGTATTTGAACTAAAAATAGGAATGACCAAGCCATATATGATGCCTCCAAATCTGAGCAAACTAGTATGAATCTAAACTAAAATAGTATGGATCTAAGTTAAACTAATCCAAAACTAGTAAAATATAACTAAACCTATGCAAACCTAGACTGTACCTGATATAATTTTCTAGCCAATTTATAATTTTATAAAATTGAGGCTACTAGATAGTAGTACCATATCTTGGACAATAATTCCATGTGGCATAAGTGTCTTAATTTGGGTACTAATGTTTGACTGTTCTAATTTCTATGCAACTATAACTGATCTTTGTGTCACTATTTCCCACCATGTTTTCTTGACTCTAATTTTTGTATTCTAATCTTGTACGCTGAAAATTTTACTCTAAGTGCATTCTGATAGCTTGATATTTATGAAAAACTTATGTGAATGCCCCATATTTTGAGGGGAGTTATTGAACATATGAAAGAACTATCCTTAAAAGAAAAAAATCTATAAAATGTGTGTTAGCAAAAGCATATATGATATCTGCATAATAAACCAATATGTTGTGCATACATAACATTGAAATGTAGGCTAATCTAAGCATAAGTTTGTAACATATGATGTATGTTAGGTTTAGCATTCAAAAAGATGTCAAGATAGATATAATAATGTATATGAATAAAAAATTTAAGTAATGACTGATTAACTACCTAGGGAAATGGGTCATGATGTCCATCATGACACCCAAGTAGGAAGGGGATATGCACGAGGTCCCTCATGGAAACTAAAACTAGAGTGTTTAACAAGCATAAAACAAGGGTCATGGACATGATGCATAGAAGAAAACATACATACAACACATATGAGGAAAGTAAAGTAGGCTAAGAGGGAACTACTATCATCAAAAGTTGCACCCTTGAGAAGATTTTTCAAGCCTTCTCAATTAAGTGATAGCTTGCGAAAAATCTTAGGTTTTCGATTACCTAAATAATGGATTGATCCTATAGATAGGGCTAGCTCCTTTGATGCATCAATTGATAACTATCACTAAACCTACTAACTTGCAAGGGAAAAGGGAGAGATAAATTGAAAGTAAACTAAACTAGGGAGGTGATGCACCAAATTGTTGACCACTACCACACATCTGAAAATGCACAATGAAAATAGAATTGATCTATTCATACACTACTCCTAGTCTGTTCCTCTTACATAAATATTTCAATATGAAGGTGATAAATGATGATTAGGTAAGGAGGGATGGTTTTCAATAGTTCTAAAGGACACTAATGAAATATTTACTCACTTAACCTTCACAATAATACTTAAACACTTCACATGACCTGAAAGAATGAGTTGAAACTATGTATAGGTGAGAGAATGAGACAACATGTCAAGGAAACTAAATGAACACTAGACAAGATCAATCATTCATACACAAACACTAGAATATAAACATAAGAGTAGGTAAAACTAACTTGTTTATTGATTTAAAGGCTTAAAATAGGACCAGGGCTTCACCATACTTAACTAGAAGATCCTTGCAATGCTGAAATCAGGCATATATTGAAGAGAATGAGAAGGAGAGAGGAGATGGATGTTGGATAAGTGCATGAAAATGCCATTTCATGAAAAAACAAGTTACAAGCAATAAAACTACCAAAGAATAGTCTAATAAAATCTTCCTCACAAGTGTCTACTTGATATGATCTTCTCCTTCATTAAGGGTGGTGTAGAGTGACTCTTCACCTTTTAGGATGACTCATCAACCTCATTTATGAAATTGTCTGTGCTTGGTTTAGAAGGAGTTACAAGTATATGTCTTGACATGTGGCACTCTTGATCATGCTTCTTGGAGTTTTTACACACACTCCTAAGCCACTTCAATATATCCCTCATCTTGGTGAGGTTGAATATCAATACTTAAGCATCTTCAAATAGGAACCTACATTTCATTAAAAAGCTTGCTTGATTCAAATGGAGACCACAATGACAAGTCTCTCTTTCTATAGTAGGCCCAGTCCTTTTCTTGAGGACTATTATCATAGCTTGAAAACCTGTAAAACACATTTTAGGGGGTCATTCCACCCATATTCAAGCTCAAAATTCTCTCCAAGATTGATACATTGGTGTATTAGGTCTATTAGGAACTCTTGATGACACATTCACTTACCATTAGGTATCTTAAAACCTCAAAATGGTGTTAAAATCACTATAGACATTATTATTAATATTTATAATCATATTTCCATATATTTTCCATATTATAGATGATTTCAATGGATCTTATTAGGTCTCACTTAGTCAAATTTCATGAAAAGCCATCAAAACCTACATTTTTAGGCCTACAACAATCATTTCTAGGCCATTTTCATACCATCTTATCCCACACATGCCAATAAATGGCCTAATAAAGTTCCCATGAGACCTATAGAGGTCACCCTAATCATTTAAAAACTAAACAAATGCATTTAAAGTCAATTAGAAGGCAAATACAATCATCAGGTCACTGAGAGGGTTTTAGGTGTGTAAACTTCTTAAGGTTAATTCATAAATATTAGGACCTAATATATTGATGAATACCAAAAATTGGGAGGTAATAGTGTACATCAACATATCCTAACACATTTTTTTACCATGCACCTACTCATGTGATTTCTCACATGCCAAAAGTGACCTCTCAAGTATGATAGGCCTGCTTGAGAGCTCGAGAAGGGTGATTTGGCATAATATTACATGAATTTTCTTGGTTTTAGACTTAAAAACATAATTAAGTTATGTGAAACCTTATATTAGGTATTAAAATTATCTTTTACCCTATTCCATTTCTCAAACTCATTGCAACCTATGCTAGCCTATTATAAGGGTTTGAGAGCAATATCGTGCTAGTGACCCTAACTGTACCTATTTGGGATTTTATTCATCAAAAAAGGAGTTAAAAAATTTTATGATCATCCTTAATGTATTAAATATATCCAAAGGTCTTTAATTTCCAAAAATACCTCAAAACCTATAAATTTTCTTTATTCTTTAGACTCAGGGCTATAGGTCTTCAATTAGGTCTAGACTGCTAATTTGAGACTAAATACTCTTCAACATGATTCTTAACACTTTAATGGCATTTGTAAAGTGTTGGATATTTTTTTAATGTTCTTATTTATCTTTTATAGACTCCCTTAACACATTCCATCCATCACAAGTAGGCACCCTTCCTCATTCCCGACTGCAACCTGCTTGTAGGTGATCACTAGGGTTTCTTAACTATAAGTCTCATTAAATTGAGCTTTCCTAGACTAGTTTACCCTCTTGATGTTGATAGTAAGGTTATAAAAATTAACCATCTTCTCTATACCCATTTAAAATTCTTAGACATCCATCCAATGCTACACAAATAATCATTTCTCTGATTTAGACCTATGAAAGACTTGTAGATGGTTATTTGGCATTTTGACTATAGGTTCACCAAATTGAGACCCTTATGCTAAAAAAACCTTATTGATGTTATTTTTTCCTATTTAACATCTTATTAAAATTTTATTTTGACTTATAAAACATCTTATTTCTTGAAACAACCATCATCAACATGCCCTTTTTGTCCTACTACCTGCTATAGGTCTATATGTGGTCATTAGGCCAAAAAACCTTCTTTTCTTCTTGTTTTATACTCTTAAGCCAAACTAACCAATGATGAATTTTTAGAGAAATTAAATTATGTTTTTAATTCTTATCCATCACTACATTGGGTTCAAATCACCTTATTTATCCACTTAAAAACCTCCTAGTTTTCTTTTCATATTCCTACAATCCATTTGAGTTTACACAGTCCATTTGAAAGGAAGGTGAGTTAAGGTCTGATAATTTTAGATTTCAAGTGTTTTAGAGATTTTAAAAAGGAAAAGTACATAATATATGAATTTAAAAGTCCATTTACACTCTTTAATGAAACCATTTGGTGCCAATATAGACCTGCAAGTTTGCAGACCTGTAGGTTCACAAAACCCTCTTGATCTTGGCCTAAAGAAAGCATCAAAAATATTAATTTCTAGGGCTTGTCACCTGAAATACCTTATTTAGAATGGTTTTCAATGATATATAAATATATTACTTCTCTTTCAAATATCTTTGACAATAAAAACACATTTTCATTTGATCAAGGTTATATTCGCCATGGCTACAAGTTTCAATTGACTCAACTATACATGCATGGTTATATGTTCTCCCTTAATTCCTTTGATTAAATGATGTATGTATATTTATAAAGTGTATTTATAAATATAAATAAAATAGAAAACATATCATTTAACTTATCAAATACAATAAGACACTTCACATCCCCTACAAATTTGACTGTCATGCTTAAACTAGCAACTCAAGGATATTTGACATTACTCCAAACATGATCATGAATAAAATTTAATAAATATGTTATTATAGTGGTCAAAGGGTGATCAAATTACTTTAAAAAAACATCTTCATGCATTCATTAATATTCAAAACTCTACATTTGGAGAAAACTGACCCTAGTGGGGTTTTAAGTCACCTTTCTATACCCTTAACTTCTTAATGATTGTTCATAAAGTTAAGGAGACTAAATAGAAAAAAATTTACACAAAGCATAAGTGAATTAGGGTCCCCTCATATATCTAGGAGATCTAGTTCCAAATTTCTATCTCCTCAGAGTATTATCCATAATGTGGTTTCCTTTTGAGGCTGCCAAGAAGCTCGATGGAGAAAAGAATGGGTTTTCTACATTGTTTGACTCTATAACTCCAATTTTTACATGCATTTGGGTCTAATAAGACCATGGAGTCCATTTGAATATTTTTTACATTTCCCATTGATATAAAACCTCTGTAAAATACCTTGAAAAGCATACTTTTTTCAAGAATCTGCCTATTCTACCCTTTGGAACTATTAGAGATGATGAACGAGGTGACTATTCAGTTTCCCCTAACTTGTATGTAGGTGGAGAAGTGTGCCAAAAATTTTCACACCTTTATTTGCCTAAAAATATCTTGATATATCCTCATTTGGACATTATAAAATGATGAAGGGCAATTACAAAGAGGATTCCAATGTTAGAAAGTAGTTTCCAAGACATTTAGGGAAAATATATAGACAAGTAAAAGCATGATGTCATTAATTGATGCTATATTAATTAGGAATATCCCTATCCCTTGATAAAACTTTCACATTTTCTCTTTTATAGAAAGTATCATCTCAACTTTTGGATATGCAATAATACTAAAGTAAATGAAATACCTTAATCTTATCAAAACTACCTTAATATCAAAAAAATGATTGAAAATACAATCTGATCAACTTACTAGATCTGCTCCTTGGCTAGTTTGGTCAACTTTAGATCATGGTTCTTCTTGGAAGGGTCACCACCTTGCCTTATTGAGCATGATTCTTCATTGGCTTGACTTTACACTTAACCTTAACTTTGTCAAACTCACCTTAAATAATGATAAACACATGAATGAACTACAAATAAAGACCATTTAATGATAAGACAAAATGACTTAACCTTGATACTCATTAGACCATCCTATAAGACCTTGTAAGCTACCAAGGAGGACACACTACCTATCAACTTAGATCATTAATGACCAATACAAAACCTTTATAGTGGCTATCAAAAAAGTTGAGGTCAATTGCATTAAAGTCTCAAATGATACTCATTCATGGTAGCCAAATTTTGGCTAATAGGAACAATATAAGGGACATGGACACATGTTACTAAATTTAAGAAATCAAGACATACAAGGACATGTTCAAATGTCCACATATGCAAAGAAAAAGCAAGTTGGCTTAGAGCCACATAGAAGGAAATGTTCAAATGTCCACATACACAATCAGGAAAACACACACAAAGGACATGGGCACATGTCCAAAGCATACATATATTGAAAATAAGTGGTGTAGAGCTATAGAGAAATGACAAATTCAAATGCTCTCAAATAAAATAAGCATAGAAACACAATCAAATCTAAATTAGGAAAGCTAGAAATGAAAGTATGCATGAACATGTGGTATAAATTTGTATAAGAGATAAGATGTACATAGGATGAGTCTAAAGTAGTAGTAGTCAGAAAAATATCTAATTAGGTGTAGGATGATCAATATTAAGATACAATAATGCTAAATCTATGATGTAAAGTTTATAAATATGTAACTTGGCAATTAAAATTATGTATAGGATGCCCCCAAATGGGTGAATGTATCAAATGAAAAACCCATGTATTTGTATATATACCCCTAGTGGGTAGATAATACCAAATCTAGATATGTGTAGTGGACTGAGGTCTTGTAAGTATCTACAAACACTTGACAAGAATAAGTGAAACAATGTATGTATGATAAAAATTGACTATATTAAGATAACTATCATATGTAGTGTCTAGAAAATATAAGTAATGTAAACATGACAATGCATAGAATCTATAATTTGTATTTTTTTAAGAGAATATTTGAATATTTTTATATTTTATGGATATAAATTATGTACAAGAAGGGAGGAACATACTAACCAACGAGTCTCATGAGAGACTCACTATCAATGTTGCTTGTGTCAAATAAAAGAATAGTAATCATGCATGCTATGTGAAAAGGAAACTGAGGTCCTATAACCTATTGTACTGAGTGATCTATAGATGGAACTACCATGAAGTGGTGTTAGGAATCATTGAAACTGAATAGGACGTCCTATAAATTGTATGGGTCTTAGGGACCCATATGGTAGAATATGTTATAGCTAGCATGGGTGTCCTTATTGAGAACCCTGAGAACTTAATAAAACTAATCTCAGAAGGAAAGGAGTAGAGGGAGGCCATATAGAATCTATAACATATCTTTGATTCAAGGGTATATCTAATAATGGTATCCATGGGAGAGTATGCATATGTGGTAACACTATAGGAGTAGACCTCACCTACACTAGTGGATCCACTAAACTCTATGGTGTAATGATGAAAACTATTCTCAACATTGTAACTAGTAACTATGGTGTAGCTAGTACTATAATATGATACACACTAATGATATTGTGTATGGGGTGTGAATCCTATATAGTAGTGTGACATGATGCTAGTGGTGGATGTGCATGATACATATAGTGAACACCTAAAGTTCCCCTGACTCATTAGCTGTATGCTTTGGAAATGGATTCGATAATATTTAAAATGCCTTAGATTTTTTTTGTTGAACTTTAGGTGCCTCTATGGGTGTGACCACATCAATGATGTTATCCTTGATCAAATCTTATACCTTATGTTTTAAGGTGATACATCTATTTATAGTATGGCCTAGTGCCCTATGATAGTCGTAGAATGCATTAGAATCAAAGTTATTTGGAAGAGGTCATGTTGTATCGACCTCTTTGATGGGAGGTAGAGATATGACATTGCATTCTAGGAGTTTATATAAAACATGTACTAGATATTCTGGAATGTTGGTGAAAATTCTCCATGGAGGAGTTGATAAAATTGAGGAGATGGCTCTGAAGCTGTGTTAACTATGATTTTGGATCACTCTTATTTTTAGTGGCCCTTAATTTATATGGATTATTAATAAAACACTTATTAGTTGATTATGATCCACTTGTATATTTTAATTTTCCCATGGAGAGAATATTGACTTCCCTTTCTTTCACTATGTGGCATAAATCTGTGAAGGTTGGAAACTTCTTAAACAAGATAACTTCATGTTATGCTAGTAGTAAACTCTATTTGAATGTCTTGGAGCTCTCTATTTTCCATGAGGATAGTGATATTTTCTAATATAGTTTTATTTTTCAAGACATATTTTTCAATAGGCTCATTATATTTTTGTTTCAGTTGTGCTACTTGAACATATAAGATCTTATCACTGATGTTAATTGAAAAGTGTGCTAAAAATAGATCTAATAATGGATTAAATGCAGTGATAGACTAAAGATCATATAACCATTGTAAGGCATAGTCCTTTAGACTACATGTGAAAAACTTAGTGAGGAACCAATCATTAGACATGTAGTCAAAACATGTGTGAAAAGCTCGTAGATGGTGCTCTGGGCCACCCTTACCATCATACAAGGTAAGCTTAGGTGCCACAAATTTAGATGGCAAAGGAGTTACTATTATGTGATATGCCAAAGGTGTATATAAAAGAACATGATAATCTAAGGCATATGATGGCCTAGTAGATCTCTGATCAAGATGTAACACCTTAGCCTATAAAGAATGAATCTCATGCATAAGGGATTATACATCTAGAGAGGAGGAACTAGCCATAGGAGGTGTAACTGATATTAAAGGTTGTCGAGTTAAAATAAGTTGTTGTACAAGATGAGTTCCCCCTGAATTAGGTGTAATAATGTTGTTATCTGGGGGAGTAGAAGAGTGACCATTATTTTATTTATTCTTTATTTTCATTATGGCTTGTAGAATATGTGCATGATCATGGGGATGTTCCCAAAGTCTATCTCTAAAACTCTATAGAATATCATCCTTATTGACTATAATATTTTCATTGTTAAGTGGGGGGAGAGTGTCCTAATTCCCATCTTGTGTATCATTTTGATCTTGATTGTATTTCTTATCTTATACTTTATGATTTGGATATGAAAGAGTGTTAGACACAACTTTGCTAGGTGTAGATGCATATACATGATGAACACTAGCATATTTTGAAGACTTTGTATATGTAATTTGATTTTCTAATAATGTGACCTTTTCAATTAATAACTAATTTTGAATTTTTAATTCTAATATTAGCTTGCTCATACTAATAATTTGATCACTTAGAATCTCACAAGTGTAAACCCTAGTTACTTTTGATTGAACATGTAGGCACACACCCTGTAGGGGAGAGGTGGAGGCATGGATAGGTTAAGTATGTGAATTAGTAACAATAGTATAGGATACATCATCTTATGAAGGAGTGATAATATGGACCTAGTTAGAGGGAAAGTAACTATCACCCTGATGGAGATGAAGAGGAGAAGGAGATTCTTTCTTGTGCATAGGATATGACATTGAAACTTGAAACTTGATTGTTAGTTTATGTAATATATCTTCTATATATGTAATGATTTATTTATTAATTTAATTCCACATAAGATAATAATAACATTCTAGAGATATAGTGAAATATGACATAAATTTTAACTTATATAAAACATCATGTACATATGTGTTTATGTCATCTTTGAATTCATTCCAAATGAAAGGAAATAAGCATGCAAATGAAACTATAAAACTATGTATTAAAAAGTGATAAAATTCATCTATCATTATTATCATGATTTTATGAAAAAAAAAAAGAAAATATAGGGATCTAAAATATGAATGTGGGTCCTAGAAGGCTAGAAACATAAACCCTAGGGTTAAGGTTTGTACAATATTCGAAGTAAGTCATGTTCACTAAATGTTTTAACTTTTTAGGACTTAAATGAATGTAAATCCTATGTTTTTAAAAAGCTAAGTATAGTAAATTAGGGTATACATATTCAATAAATATAACAACTAATTTTTAATAGAATTGACTTAATTTGACCTTTCAAAAAATATCAATAAAGAATGTAAGGAATAACTTAGCTAGAAAATCATTGAAATAAGAAATATGGAGGCTAAAAACTGAGATAGAGGCTAGTTTGAATGTCATAAAAAAGACCTAGGTATTAAAACCATTCCTATATAGTAGTGTCCTATTAGATAATAGTGCCATGTGGTGCTAGTTTCCCTATTTTGACAGTAGTGTCCTTTATGCAAAACTAAACTTCTAGGTGCACCTGTGTCTGTGTTTGTCAATCTTGTTCCTACATGCACAAGTTTTGGATCTTTGTATATGACTTGTTTTGACTAAGTTTATATGTAAAACCTAATCATCTATATAGATAGGGCATATAGTTGATACAAGTATTAAAGTGTGTTGTTAGTGGCGTAGGCTGGACATCCTCAACACCCCACTATTATGAGATTTGCCTACATGCCAATAATCCAAAGAGGGATCAAGCCTAATGTAGTTCTCCTAAAAAACTGTTAGGACTTAGTCCTAACATGGATATATTAGGGAGTTTAGGTTTGTACTCCACATAATTAAATATTAATTACTAAAGTTTATTCAATAAATAGATGGGTTTATTAATGTAAGTGATTTGTTGTGACAAATCACGTAGTGATATTATAAGAGAGATTTTGGGGTTGTTAATTTTTATAACAACTAACCTATTATTAGGGGGTGTTGTTAAAATATTATTCATATATAGTTTAATGTCTTGTTTAATAAAACATATGTTATTGAGATTGACCAAATTCTGTGCTTTTACATATTTGAGCCTTTAGATCTTCCCCCACCAGGGGCATTTTTAATATCTAGTATCAGAGCAGGACCATCCTGGGCTTCTTTGTACCCTCCACCCATATGTATTTTCATCAAATTAGATTAATGGCTATTCAGTGCATCCCATGTGCAAATGCCAATTTTTTCCAATCACCCCTGCTTACATATTGATACGTATTTTCAATGTAGACCATGTGAAAATTCATTGTCATTCACCATTCATTTGCATTTTCCTCTCTCCTTTCCACTCTGTTAATCTCTTTCTGTAATCATTTTCACCCATTTTATTCACTATTAAATTCATAAAATAAAAACAAGAAAAAAATAAGTTTCTTATTATTTTATTTGTGTGTATTTATGTTTGGAGCTATTTTCTCCATTATGGAAAATTAAAAAAAAATGATGTCCGAGAATTTTTTTTTAGAAAAACATTTGAAAGAGCCTAAAAAAAATCATCATATATATTTTGATTTTTGACAAAATTAGATGATTTAATTTTTTTTGAAAAGTTCTTTCAGAGGAGAAGAAAACCTAGAAATGGTTTTGACAAATTCTAAAAATTATGAGAGCAATTTTGCATGTAAAATGAGGCATCAATGAGATTTTTAGAAAATTAAAATTACAAAAGAAAGAGAATAGAAGTAAATAAAATTAGAGTATATATATTCTTGATATTTTACATAGAGTAGTACATATATAGTGTGTTTATAAGGGTTTATTTATTAGATTGAAGCTTTATTCAAGGTTGTCCTTCCCTGATATTCATAATGGCATCGATCTGAATCAAAATCTAAACATCTTGTTTCTAGTATCAAAATCTCTCATGGTGGCTAGCGATTGTGGTTCTCAACCTTGCTTGCATTTCTCCATGATGGCAGATGCATTCCTTTTACTCTCAGAACCTCTTTTCCATATGGCAACATACTAGATTAATTAGATGGTGGTGTAATACTCTTAATTTTAGGTATTTATGTTTATCTTCTTTGAAAAGTCTATGGTCTTTTATTTTTAGTGGATTTTTTTTTGGTTTTTAGGTATGTAAGAGCATGGTCCCATGTTGCAGGATAGCTAATTGTTTTAAGGGGGTGATGTTGAGAAATTATAGGAGAGTTTTCCCTGACGAGTAGTCCCATGTATTTTTCAAATTTATGTAATATATGCTCCTTAGAAAGATTAGGAGTATTTTATTAAAAACAATTTAAAAAAGCAAAACAAATTAATTGATTAGATACCAATATATAGTTAGCAACCAAAAAAATAGGAGCAACCATGCCAATCTTCAATCGCCTGCTGCTCCCCACCCCTCCAAAACTTCTTTCTGAACTATAGCTACTCCTTATTTTAAGGTGCAGATATTTTATAAGCAATTTTTTTAATTTTCATAATGCATGAGACCGCAATACCCAAAATTATAGAAGTCATAGCCCCCAACATGGAACCCCTCTCTTAGAGGTATTCAATTTTATTTTTAAGTTTGATTTCATTTAGTTTTTTAAATTGGTAGTGGTTTTATATTATATTAAGTTTTTCATTTTAAATTCATTTTAATTTTATTAGTATTAAGTGTTTTTTTATTATTTAAATGTAATTTTTTTAATATTTAAGGTCTTTATAGACTTTTAGATATAATGTTTTGGTATTAGGTGTTTATATATTTATTATGTATTAGGTTAGTTTTTCGTTTATTCTTATTCTAGTCTAATTTTATTTTTAATAGTTTTGTGTTTTAATTTTTTAATATTAGTCATTAAGTTTTAATGGGTTTTGTAATAGAGTTTTTTATTTAAGTCAGTATTTTTTTTGGATTTATTTGTGTTTAGAGACATTATTTTTTAAGTTACTCTTCCATAGACATAGATTTGTATTCTCTCAATATAAAATCAGATGGATTTTGGGTGAACCTAACATCTGCATTTTCGGGGGAAATATAGAAATGTGTAGTCATGTGATTCCTCACCCCATGTTAAAACTAAGAAGGGGGGGAATGCTAGGAATTAGTCCTAACATGGATATATTATAGAGTTTAGGTTTGTACTCCACATAATTAAATATTAATTAATGGAGAAGTTTATTCAATAAATAGGTGAGTTTATTAATATAAGTAATTTATTGCAAAAATTTATGTACTGATATTATAAGAGAGATTTTAGAGTTGTTAGTTGTTAGAACAACTAACCTATTATTAGGGGGTGTTGTTAGAATATTATTCATATATATTATAATGTCTTGTTTAATGAAAGATATGTTATTGAGATTGACCAAATTCTGTGCTTCTACATATTTGAGCCTTCGGCTCTTCCCTCACCAGGGGCATTTTTAATAATAAGTGCTAGTGCAAGTGTAAGTGAAGTTAGTATGATTATTGAATTGAATTCTTTGAATGTGCTTGAGATTGGAAATCTAGGTAATTAGAGCTTAGGAATGTTGTAGATGGTTGTATGCAAAAGTAGGGTAAAATAGGGATTGATAACCTTGATTGTACATAACTTAATCTATTTTTATGTGTAATTTGCATCTGATTTCCATTTAGTGGTTAGAAGTCAAAAATTCATGTATATATATTGTTTTAGTGCTTGTGTAGGTGTTAAAAGAGGTCTAGGCCGATCTTAGGTGGTCTTCAATTTGAAAATATATTTTTTGGTGGGAAAAAAAGGAAAGGATGATAGAACCAAAATAGAGACACTAAAACCATGTGGTGCTACTGTCCCTATTATGGTGCTAGTGCCCAAGTGGCAAAACCTAAGGTACGAAAGTCCAGGATGTCAAAATAAGGGTTTGAGACTATTTTAGGGATGTTTAGGGATGCTTGTGGCCTACATGAAGGCTAGATAAGTGTGAAAATAGGCCCTAAGATAGGTCTAGGGCTAAGCTAGGGATGGGCAGTCTTAAGTAGCACTCTAAGCACTCAAGTGTCATTTTAAAGTGATTAAAAAAACTATATCAACATGTCTAATAGATAAGGTAAAAGGCATGCAAACATGAAGAGTAAAAGAGGGGTAATATGAACACATGGAAGGTATACTTAGTTAATTACATGATAATTAATATAAGCATATATAATAGATGATAAAAGGGGAATCTCTTACAAAGTACGTTGAATATTCCCACCGTAATTCTAGTGCATTCCTTAGGATATATACTAAATGATATTGGTGTCCTAACAAGTCATACAAGAGAAACCATCAATATGTGAATAATATATGTGTATACATATGTCTCACCCAAAACTCATCATGTGTCATAATAGTGTAATGTGGGATGACTATTTTGACATAGCAATATGAAAGATAAAATCGAGTGTTATAACTAAATGATGATAAATGAAGGAAAAAACTAAAAGTAATATACATATACCTTAACTTACATATCCACTAAAAATATATGCATGCAAATGCCTTATTATTTATCCTTATAAGAATAATAATCATATATGATAACCCTAGTAATAAAAGGCCAAACATGGATAAAAGTAACCTGAATGAGTTAAAATATAGAAGTATGTGGATCTCTCATAATATATAGTAAAAATGAGGGATAACTAGATAGCCATGATGGTCAAGACTATATTAGGTCTGAAAAAACCCCAAAAAATATAAAGAGATAATAGGATCTAGATATCCATAATTTAAATGTTAGATTATGTCCTTAGAACCCAAGGGAAAATTATTATAAAGAATAAAATAAAACATAATATTTAGAAAAAAATATAAAATAACCATAAAGATAATGCTAAATTAGGTTTGGATGACCCAAAAAAGAGAATAAAAGTGCAAGCTCCCAACCCTAACTAAGATAAATCTTATACAAACGTAATGACCAAGAGATCATCTCACAATAACTCAAATTTGAAGCATATATTTAATTATGCCAAGTTCAAATGGGAAGATTTGAACACTAATACCTATCGTAATGCTAACATGCCCAATAGATGTGGAGAATAGAAAATATATAATATGGTATTGATTTGAAAACAAGTATATATGTCAAAGGAAAACAATGGAGGAAGGGGAAATACAAAACAATCAAGGTAAAAACATTTCTCTATAAAAAATAAGATAATCTAATTAGTTTAAGAAGATTGAATTTTTTAAACATAAATGACCCTACAGAACCTATCCCAATAAGCTTAATCTTGGTATAACTAGTGAAGTACAAATATCAGCCCATGAATGTGATATGCATGAAAATCAAAAGAATCATACCTTCCCATGATGTGTTCCCCATTCCTCAGGACCTAGAAAGAGTCATTGTTCAACTGTAAGGATCAGGTACTTGAATGAAATAGTAGGTGGAATTAATGATTTATATGTAAATCACCCTACCCAATTCTATTATTCTACTACACCCCAATGGAACTTGACTATATCATAGGGAAAATTATGGAATTTTATATTTGACTTAGATGGGAGTGTGCCAATGATATGATCATGTCTTTTGGTGTGATTCTCAACTTTGAAATATATTTTTCCTTATAAAATTACCTTTAAAATTTTTTTGCTTTGATATCTTAACTTATGATTTTTTTATATTTCTATATTTTCCTTCTCCACATGGATTTTAAAGACCAATAATGATTGTACAATATGACTAACACAAGAGATATTACACCTGGCTACTAAAGAGGATAACCTATAAATTAATATATTTAGATACTCTTAGAATTTCACCTTAGAAAATACTACAATATTGAAACAAACCTTGGCATGTCCAAAAAGGTGGTATAAAATAGGGAAATATAAATGAACATGAGAGAAATTAGGTTTATCTAATTACAAAAATGTATAAATTGGAGATGATAAAATGACATACATGTTTGAAAATTTCATCATAAGAGAGGGTAAAATGTGAATGAGATACATGTATATAGTACAAAATTTCTACCAAAAGAGTATATAATTACTCTAAGTGAAAAAACACCACTATCAACCATTGCATTATCTTTCTAAGAAAATACCTAGCTAAGGTTGTGAGTAGGAGAAAAATATAGCAGGTCATAAAAGATATTGGTTCTTGTGAGGATGACCCAATTGTAATCCCCAAGGCCATACCATGAAAATTATATTATGAAATCCAAGAGGCATAAAAATAAGTTAAGTGAGGTGATAAATATAGAGATAAACTCTAAAATCCAAGAGGCTTAAAATAATAGAGAAGGAGAGGAACCTAGAGGCACAAAATGTGGTAGTAAATAGATGTAAGATTTAAGAGGTAAAATTATTAGGAGTATCTTGGAGGTGAAAATAAATTAGGAATAAAATTTAAGATCCAAGAGGCATAGGATAAAATAAAATGGAGCCAAAAGGAAAAGTAGTGAGGTGGGGTAAAACTAAATGTGAGAGGAAGCCTAGAGGTAAAATCATTGGGATGGGCATTGTGAGGAGGGTCTAGTTGTATTCCCCAATGTATTACCATGAAACTCACAAACTAAAAATATAATAGGCATAAAATTAAGGTAGACAAGACTAGACACATAAAAAAAAGGAGATAATATGTAAAAACCAAGGGTGTAGGATAAGGATGAGGAAGCTTAGATGTGATGTTAAAGGAGATGATAAGGAACATAGAGGTGTAGATAAATAAAGAAAATCATACAAACATGTTATCATAAATTATAAACTATGTACAAAGCATGATATATGTACGAGAAATGAAAATCATGAAGAACATATGTCAAACATAATACTTTTTCAGAAACTAAGTGTTGGTTATCTCTTTGAAAATTTATTGAAGTTGTATTTATTTGTGAGTTTTCATTGTTGGTAAATGGAAAGAATCATAATATTCCCCCAAATTCAAGTAAGAAAAAGGGTGAGAATCATAAGATGCCCCAAAGTGTGATTTAAGGTAACGATGGACATTGTAAGATTCCCCTACATGTGAGGAGTGAAAAGGGTGAGCAGCATAATATTCCCCCATATGAATTAATGAAGGGTAATAGATCATGTTAGGGAATATCAACCTCAAGATCAAGATATTTATTAACTTTATTATCATATTCTATGAGAATCTATCTCATAGAAGTAGCCTTGGCATCTAGGGTAATTGATATATCTGTAAGAGGTGTTTTTGAGTTTTTCTTAGTGATATAAACCATGCCAATAGTGTTATATATTTTTTCTTTAGTTTTCATGGCATCGATCTGGTCGAAGTAGTTTGTTTTGTTTGAATTTTTATAAATGATATCATGATTAGTGCAAAAAAACTAGCTACATTTTTTTAAATGGTATCGACCCAAATGATATAATTGGGTTTTTATTAAAAAATATGGAATATATTTTTTTTGATGTAATATTTTTTGGTTATATGAATTATATTATCTCAACCATATAGTTGTTTTTTATTACATTTTTCTGAACTATATTAGCCCAACCAATATAGTCAGACTTTGTAGTGGTTTATTAAACTATGTCAGCCAAAATGATACAACTAGATATTTATTAACCTTTTTTAACTATATCCTAACTGATATAGTTAGAATTCAATTTTTAAAAAAAAATTGTATCAGCTCGGTTGATAAAGTAAAAAAATTAGAAGGTTTTTTAATGTGTATTGGATCAATTGATATATTCATTAATAATTGTATTGTTAGAAATAAGTTATTAAATTGATCATTTCCTATGTTATTAAGAAAGTATAAGATTTTTTGTAACACTCATTTATAATTTTCTAAATTTGGATTAACGTGATTTACATTTCCTTCAATTTTATACTCTTTTTTATCAATCTCATAATAAATTTGTACTAAGTTTAAGTCATGGTTGAAATCATGCATTTTAGAGAGGGTATTTTTATAATTAATGACACCCAAGTATCTCACCTTAGCTTTGGAAACAATATGGCTTCATCATAAGACAATGAAATGTTGCATGCTTGGTTAAGGTCTTGGGGGTTCTCACTGGAAGAGTCCTCGGTGGATTTTATAAGTTGAATGAAAGCTCTAGGAGAGAGCAATAATGGTTCTTGGAAATTTTTATACAACCATATTAATTGAATTCATAATATTCTTTGTCATAGGAAGTTTTATTATCATTGTATGGGGGTGGGTTATCACTATTATCTTTAATCATATGGATGGATATATCTCTTTATAAAAGGCATGAAGTTATACATTTTGAGATATATGGTGGTAACTTGGTTGTATTACAAGTGTTTGAATCTCATTTGGCTCATCATCATTGGATTTAAAAAGGGTGAATTGCATATTGGGATGCATGTTGATGAACTTGGGAATGGGATCACTTTTAATAGTTTTTGTATTAGGAATGTAAAAAAAATAGTGATTTTGTAACCTTAGATATAATGGATTAGGATCATATTCATGTTGGTAATGAACATAATCATGAATAACTTTATGAATTGTCTACTGGAGGAAGCAATCACTATCATGTGATGATTCTAAAGGCAACCTAAGTGTAACTTGTAAGAAAGTGGAAAATGAAGAATCATGAGCCTTGTGATTATAGTTTTGGGTCCTATAGTGAGAGGAATAAAACACAACTAAGAGGAATTTCTTATAATAAACTTTATGGAAAGTATGTTTTATTTTGTTAAGATCATTTATGGAATATGTTAGTTCCTTTATTAACCATAAAGAAGCGACATTAATGTTGGAGCCTTCATCTACAGTATTGTTTCTTATTTGAACATCATTGTTAACGAATTTAATGAAAATAGGTGGCTCATTAGATCAAAAGATAATTTCATAATTGACCATATCATCCTTGGAAAAATATATATGGAGTTTTTTAGTTGGTTGGGGATGGGATATGGCTTCCATTATATGCACTTCAGTAGGTATTGGAGCTTTACGAGGATGAGTAGATGCTTTGATTCACTTTTTGATGGTTATTATTCTATATCTTGTAGTTGTTTCATCATAAATTTACTATGGTACAATGATGCTATCACAAGTTCCATTAGAGTAATTTTATAAGGCATAGTGTTAAGTACTTCTAGGATATTCCATTGATTTTATTTTTTGGTGAGAACCATATAGATATTTTGATTTAGGATATTTGATAGTTAAAGGAGGTGTTGGATTATTTATGATCCAAAGTTATTAGTTTAATTTATTTTATATTTTTTTAGTTTTATGTTTAAATAAAGAGTTGGTTCATGGAAATTGGTTGCACCCAATAACCACCCATAAAAGCTTTATAAGATTTTATCTTCCTTGTAAATAATTAACCTGATATAATATATTGTCACATTTCTGTCAAATGATTTATTTCTAATGTAATTTCTAGGTTATTCCTCTATTGTCCCTGAGCCAACAATAGTATCAGAGCCACAACAAGAAATTCTTTGAGGATATAAGATAATTTAAAAGATTGGTTGTAGTCTTGAGAAATTGAAAACACAAAGGACATAAATAAATATGAAGTTGTAAAAACTTTCTTTTGTAAGATTTTAAATATAGACTACCTTATTTCCATTTTTTTATTCCAACTTCAAACTTTTTAAACCCTAGTCATTTGAAGGAGCGTAAAATCATTTGAAGACTTTGGGCATTGGGAAAAAAGTCTGTTTTTAAAATTCTCACAAAATAGATCGATCTATTGCCAAATTTAAGGTGTCTACATTACCAACATAAATAGCTTTAATAACTCATAGAAGAAACTCTAAAAAATATATTTCTTGAGGTTTTAAAACTCAAATAATGTTAGATATTTTTGGAACTATGGCTATTTTGTTTGTGTGATTTACTCAGCGTAGCAGAGTAGAATGATGTACTATATTGTTGGCTTGGTACGATGATTGCAATACCATTCTCTAATAGAAAATGTCACATCATCATCTTGAAATTTGTGAAGTTCAACATATTGACTATATTTTTCCAAGAGGCAAAGTCTGATATTAAATCTACCCATGGTTTTCTTGTAGATAAACTACCACCAACCTATGGATTTTCCATGTTATGTTTTGATTTTGGTACAATAGTAAATTGGTGGCTAGGTTTTGTATAAAATATAATTTGGTATTGACTTATTGATCATTATTGGACCCTAGGTGAAGCTTAGCATAATTTTAAAATTTTACATGCAAAGTAAAAAACTATTAGGGTGGAAGAAATTTTATTTTTCTCAATTTGAAAAACCAAGCATTTCCATAATATTTTGCCTCTACTTGCTCAAATTAACAAAAGGTGATTTGGTTAGATTGATTTTTTTAGTCACTTGTTCAAAAAGGTCATAGGTTCAAAACCATCCATCTATATTTTTTTGGTTAAATAAAATATTTTTAAAATATCTTATTCAGAAATACAAGGGTGTAAATTACCTAAAACTTGTGACACTATTTGTAACCTTTGTGGTCAGTCACTATTTTGTTCAAAGGTGGCCATGTGACTAGTCAAACTATAGGTTTTTGGATGTTCTAGACAAAAAATAAAGGTTTTTGTGATAAATATATTCAATGATGTATAAAGGTGCATTATCAATGGAAATTGACACCTTCAAAATGACAATTTTCATGACACCTCATGCTTGTGCTATTAGAAACCATCTCATGATTTACAGGTCCATTAGGATCCTTATAATTGATAAAGTGTAAGTGTCAATCTGGAGATTGTAGGATATGTTAGATGCTGGAGGACTATTACCCTTCTCCAGTTAGATATTCACTTAGAGTTTGGGTTCAATGCTTGAATGCCAATTTTTAGTAGCATTAGTTTGCTTATTTTAGTTCTAATTTTGGATTTTTATCCATGATATTAATGACATTGAGTAGGCATGATTATTTTATTTTATTTCTCTCATTGCATATATTCTCACCTATCACTTTCTAGGGGGAAAATATATAGCATTAATAGGTATTTGATTAGTTGTCGATGATAGTATGAGTTGACAAGAGTTTCTAGAACCAACAGTGTTGAGCAAATGTTGTTAGCATTTATTGGACATTAGGGAGATGTGACATACATAGTATGGGTTGGTCACTTTAATGGGCTTATGGGTGGAGCCTTATATGGGTCGATGTAGTTAGATAATATTTGATCATGTTCTATTAAAGTATGGTATGATGATCATAGGGGATGAATAGGCCTTGATCATGTTCATCAGTCTTTTATGCTATAACTCATAGGGTGGGCTTCTGTATGGAGTGGCATCAGTTCTGATTAGTAATAGGATGTACAATACACAAGTTGTAGTTGCTTCAAATTTTCTTTGATGAATTCAAAGTCATTGCTCTTATTATTTCATCTTCTATACCCCTTTGGATTAAGGGGGAGTTTATTGGATTATCTATGATCCAAATTTATTAGTTTAGTTTATTTTATATTTTATTCATTTTATGTTTAAATAAAGATTTGGTTCACAAGAATTGCTTGCATCCTGTAACAACCCATAAAATATTTATAAGCTTTTACCCTCCTTGTAAATAATTAAATTGATATAATATATTATTACATTTTTGTCAAATGATTTATTCCTAATGTAATTTCTCAGTTATTCCTTTATTTCCCCTGGGCCAATAGGAGGATGACCATATGTTTAAAGCTCTGATGGTGAAGTGGATGAATAATTATATGGTGTTTCACTAATTTTATTAAATATGGTTATATCTTTGAGGAACATGTCTTCTTTGGAAGGATTTTTAAGTTTGGTAACAAGATATTTATGAGTGGACTTACATAAGTAGTTAACAAAAATGCATTAAAATATTGATAAATTATGTATTTTCTATCATAATTAGCATCAATATCACCTTAAATGTATTTCATATGCGTGATATTAATATTTTAAGTTTTTTAGGTTTGTGATGAGACTTTTAATGTTGATATTAATTGGAGTGATGTGATTGACTAGATTAATATTTATAAGCTTTGATATATATTTATAATACTCTTTAGTAATAGCTCTATTGTTGAATTTTCACCTAGCACGAGGCCATAAGCAAATTCATTAAGTTCATACCAAGTTAAATTAGAATTAATAACATTAGAATTACATCAACAAAACTTATTGAGAGTGTACCATGGTGGGAGATGTTTATAAGGGTCAAAACTTACAAGTCTAGAAGGTGGCATCCTATGCTTGAGCTCTTGGAAACTTAGGGAATGGTAAGTAGGGTGTTGATTATTTGGATTGTTTGAAGAATATGCTCCCAACTTATGTTATTAGGGGTTTTTATTTGTGATGTGAAATCATTGTTTGAATTAGTTTATGTCTATAGATATTTCCTACTAGAACTTTGAAAAGGATCAAATTGGTTCATAAGGTAATATTTTCATTTATTTTGAACAAAGGCTTATTTTAAAGTATTTAGAGATAATTACCATACTTTGTAATGAAATATTGTATTTTGATTTTTGATGGATATTTTTAAATATATTTTACTCACTCATGTTGTGATCTAGCTTATGTGGCAAATAATTCCATCATTTGATGAAATCACATGCAACTTCTTTAGGTAAATTCTTAGCATTAATGAAGTTTCCAAGGCCATTTTCTATAATATCATGATATTAAAATCCTTTGACTAGAATATTGACTAGGCATTTGAGATTTTTAATGTAATTATTTTGAAATTAATTGTACCATTATAATGCATCTTCAACTAGTGTTTTGGATATAAGCTTGGTAATTTCATAAGTACTGGTTAAATTCAATCTTTCTATAGGTTTCCAAATGTTATAATATGTAATGAGGGATCAATAGCCCATCATATGCTATAATTTTATAAGCATATCCAATGTCCATAATAATTGTATAGGTAGTTATAGGTTCATTTTAGAGTGTTTAAATCAGATTTTTGAGAATATGAGGTTGCATAATATGTTTCCAATTATCATATTTGAGGGGAGGGTAAGAAAAGTGTTTATTTGGTTTTTTATAAATAGCTTGTTGAGGTTGATTAGCCATTTTTAAAAAATGGTTTTTATTTTGTATAATTTTATTGGTTTTGGTAGCTTGCATAAGGGCCAATTGGTCAAGCACCTTAGCAAGAACTTGTGAACTATTGAGAGGAAGATATTTATTGTTATTAATTTTTTTGATAGGACATTGATTTATAGGAGAAGGATTGATGATATTGTTATTAAGATTAGGAATGTATTTTGATGTTGTAGATGTTGATGTAAAGTTTTTAAGGTTTTTGAGGCTTCCATATTTAGAAGGAGGGAAAATATCATTTGAATCAATATCCTTGATATATTGTTTAGGATTTTCATGATTTATATTGGCAGGGAGTGAAACCTTATTTCATTGGATATATCAAATTTTAGATTGAGTAAAGTTTCACCATGTGGAGTTTCCTCTAATTATAGGTATGGGACAGGTTAACTAGCTACTATATATAATATAAATGATTTGAGGCTCACTAGAATAACCTTAAGAGGAGACATCATTGATAATCATGGATAAACCTAAGAATCTACAAAAATTATGAAAAGGACCTAAAAGAGTGGTTGGGTAAGATTCATGTCAGGTTCACTAGAATGTATAGATTATGAAGCTTATGTGAATAGAGAGTGGAATTTGGAAACCAATGGATACTTGAAATGATAATAACAATAATAATATATGAAAATAAAATGTGAAGATAAACCAACATAGTGATGGGGAAAGATTAATGTGGGGTTCACAAGATTATATGTAAGGATAATTTGGTCAACAATATAAATATCTTATAATATAGGAAAAGGGATATTACCTCACTCGATCAAATGTATATAAAATATGTAGTTCCCACAAAGTGGGCTAGGGCCATATTTTTTTTTTTTAATAATGATATTAATAATATGATTATGAATTCTGTGTAAGGTATTGATGATCAAAGACTCACCTAGATATATGATGTAAAATGGATAAGCTAAAGAGATGTAAATTCCATTAGGTAACAACGAAGAGGTATCTAAACTAATTATTATAAAAAAGAGATATCTAAACTAAGGATAATAATAAAGAGGTGTAAATAGTGTAAAAAGGCATCCAAAGATAACATATACTAATAATAATATACTAATATAGGCATGGAAGAAAACAACATAAAAATATAAAAACACACACATATATATCTACTAAAGTAAATAAATAAAGAGTATATTAATAGGGATACTTACCCTATGTTGACTTATTGATGCAAAAATCTTCCCCTTGGATCAAGTGGCACTTTTAGATATTTTTAAGGTGAATCTCAATAAGTAAATAAGAAGGCCTAAAAATCCTTCACTATGGACTCAAAATACTAGGTTTAGCTTACTGGTTCAAATTATCTCCTTAAGACCTTGAAAGACCTCATGAAATCTAGCCTTTTAAAAGTTTAAGACCATTTTCCATGATTCCTCTTCTTCTTACTAAGGGTGGATTTATGTGTGTGAGTACAAAATATCATATATGTGTGTTATAAAATTAGTAGTTAAAAACCTTATAATATGGATCAAATCCATCAATGTCACCTATATTATAATTTAATGGTATTAGCTTGGATGATATAGTATTAATAAAAATAGGGTAAAAACATTACTATGCTAGCCTAGTTTATATAGTATAAAATACATTGACAGGAATAAAATTTTATTAACTTGATCGATATAGTATATAAAAATGATAGTAGAGATACAACTCTATCATCCCAGTTAATAAAATAGGAAAATACATGGAATTGCATAATTTTATCATAAGGGACAATATAATAGGAAAAACACACACCAATTTGAAGAAGAGGAGGAAAATAGGGGGAATATGAATAAATGGAAATTAGACTGAGAAGATGACATGATAATTAATATATTTATATATAACACATGATCACAAGGGAATGTCTCATAAAGTATCACAAAATATCCTACCCATTTCAAAGTACATTCTTTAGGATATTTACTCAAGGTAATTGATGGATCGATGTGTTCTTCAAGAAAAATCATTGGTAAGTAAAATATATAGGTGTATACAATGTGGATATCAATTTATTTTGAGATGATTGATTATAGGAACAATTATATAATCCCTCACCTCAAAAGAGGCACATAAATATTTACATATTTCACATTAACATTTTCCAATATTGAGTGAAAATATTAATGGATAAGATTGAGGGAAATGAAGGTGCTAAGAATGTCCAAATGATAATTATCTAGTTCACTAATCAAGAAACAAGGTTGAGTTATGAGAATTTGATCTGAAAGTTGTAGTACTAGATAAAGTGTAAGAATGCATTAACAAATTTTATTTTCAATTGAAGCCACCAATAAATAGTATAATGGTTCATGCACTACCAGGTGTATCCATTCCTATGCTTATATTATTAATTTACTTTATATATACTATATTTATAGTGATTTACTATGACATCATTTACTTGTTTATAATTGGGCATTACGTATAGGTATACTAGAGTTTTTTGAACATCAAAGTGTGGTTGGAGTTCTTCCCTAACATTTAGACATTTCATCCTTCCCTCCTTAAGTAATGAAGGTATGTGTTTCAATTTATTATTTTAATTTGATTCACACATTAATTCACATCACATACACACATAAAAGTATGGGAATTGTGTAGACACCTAATTTTGGTAGAATATGCTTTTCTATTAAGTGTTTTTTTGGTTTGATCATATTTAGTGCATGTACACATGTTTTTCCATTTTTGGTACATTTTAACCTTATTTTTGGACCCATATCATCATCCCCACTTAGGTAATCCTCATAACTTGATTTTATATTAAATTTTAGACAATTATTATATTTAAAATCAATTTAAAATGTTTAAGAACCAACATATTGACTATTAATTTACCATCGTGTAAAACATTATTTTAGGGACTTTTCCTAATTACTAATCAATCCATATGGATTTATCCTTAATTTTTGGGCCCTTAATGCCTTGATTGTTTCCTTTTACTATCTTATCAGTTATCCCATGTGTAGATGTGTTACTGAGGTGCACATATATATATATATATATATATATATATATAGATATGAAGATACCCTTAGTCATTTTAATATATATTCTTCTCATAAAATTCTCTTGTGCAATTAATCTCTCTTGCCTATGTTACTAAGTATTATCAATATTTTATCACATAAAAGTATTGTACATCATGATTTGATTCTACGACATCCATCTAGTGCCAATATATTGTGTCAAAATAAGGTTTTAGTAAAAAACATATAGTTACATTTAATTATTTATGATCTCATACACATGCAAAAATAACTACATTATTCTAATTCTAAATGTGTGGTATATGTAGTATAAACTCTTCAATAGGTCACACTATTTTTTAGCAAAATTATTAAATATTAGGTCAAGATCAATGGATTTGAAAACATCAATATTATACCCCTCATACTATGCAAGTACCTTAGGAAATTAAGGTCATGAAGATAAGCAAAATTCACTTTCCAAGTTGAATAAAATTTTATACCTATCGAACTTGTCCCTTGTTTAATATGTATTAGTATGGAATCATTGGGTTGTTGATTCTATCCCATTTTAAAAAGTTCTTATATTAAAAAATGATTTATAGGTTTTTTTGTGTATTGTTTTCTGAATCAACTTTCATAATTGTGGCATACTTTGAAACCACATAAGTAATCCAAAAAATAGGTATTTCTTTATTAACCTTGTTTTTCAAGTTTTGAAAATACTTTTGTATATTTTATAAAATTTCATACAAATTTATATGGTTGTATTCATTATATATAGTCATATTTGTATTGTTAAATGACTTTAATGTTTTGAGCATAGTGTAGACATAATTGTGTGCTAAATAGTTAAAACATAATGTCACTATATCTTTTCTTTCTTAACTTAATGCTTCATTTTAACCTATTATTTATAAATGTCTTCAAATATACATATTTTGGTCATGGTATTTCTCAAAATAATAACTTGTTTATCCCTACATATATTCCTTCTATTTCTAAGTATGCATTCCTTCAACAAATTATTCAATATATGCAAGCAAAAATTCAAGTCTCACAAGGATGTCAAATATCAAGACATGTGGTGAATTTTCATTATATATTATTCAATCCATTAGATTATGAGGTCATTTTATACCCTTTTTCTATGATTTTTATTACACCTAGATTTTAATTATTTAATGGCAAGGGTGAGCCTTCAAAATATATTAAATCATATTTTGTTTCTTGTATTGACTTTGTGAAAAATGGTAAATTATTGAATAATATCTCTCTTTGAAGTATTAAGGATTATAAATTGAATTGGTTATACACCCTACCATTAATCTCTATGTGTTATTTTATTTAATTTTCAAGTAGTTTCTTAGCTCATTTTTCACTGTTTGTGTAGCAAAACCAAGGAACTAATGAGCCTATTAATGAGTATGTGCTTAAATCAATTTTTTGCCATAAATATGTCTCAAATTTTACTTGATAGTGAATTACAAAGTATTTTATCACAATATTTTATTCAACCTATAAAGGTAAAAGTTATTTTAACACATATCAATCTTTTTATGAACTATTTCATATAGTTAGGAACTATGAGATCAAACTAATAAAGGCTAATATAATTACATATAGGATTTGTTACTTTAATTCTAGTGGAGTTAAATATCAAAGTAAAATAAATATCAAGGCTAAGAATAATGTTTCTTCTACTTTTAAATATAATAAGACCAATAATATAATTAATGGATTATCTCAACAACTTTATAGGCTTATCCTTCTTTTTTAAGAGCCAATAAAATTTTCACCGTTAGAAATGTTTAAATGATTGTGTGAATGCAATATGATATATTTACCTTTTCAATGTGAGTTTGATTCATCTAATCCTTTACCTAATAATTATGATATCAATCCATATTTTGATTGTAATAAATCCTTAGGTCATACTACTAATATATTATTTTTATTAAGACATAAGGTTCAAGATTTAATTGATAACAATGTTATTCAAGTGCAATGACACAATAACACATTGAATGTATTAGTTACTACACATAATAAACATTTGAAAGTATTTACTAATCCACTTTGTATCATGATATTAAAATGAAAGATAATTTTAACATAGTAGCTCCTAAATAATAACCATTGATTTAAAATTTTCATATGTTAAATGGTTTAATACGTGTGGGAATAGATGAATGTAAATAGGTTCCTTACATTACATTATATGACCATGAGATGCCAATACATGATTATAAGAAAGAAAAATTATCCATACAGGATATTATAGAATTAAATTTGAAGATTAAAAAATTAAATAATATTTCATTCTTAAACAAATTCATAATGAAATTTCTTGATAGTATGTTGGATGATCAAATTAGAACCATGTTATTTTGATGGAGGATGGAAACATAGTTTTTAACTATAGTTTTTTATATTCTCACAATTTTTTTAATCAAGGCAAATATCTAGGCACAAAAACTTAAGGGGAGTCTACCTTCTTCTCTTTTGGTTTTGTAAGACCAAGGTGAGATTATGTATAAGGGTTCTATATGTACATTTATTACCATGCATATGTTTCAATTGGACTAAAATAAAGAGCTTAAATGTATATAAAACCAATTAAGTGTCAATAATTTTCACACACTTTATAAAAAATACATAATCCAAAATAGATTATTTATGTATATCAAAGGAGCTATAGTAAACTAATGAATCTAGTTGATGAAGATTTGTTACATGGTCAATGTGATTTTTTGGTCAAATTAAGATTTACAACTAAATATTTATATAAATATTTTTTAAATAAAATTTAGCAACTCTTCAATTTATGATAATTTATAAACTACTAATGAATAAGCTTGCCACTCTCACAGGGAAAGATAAAAGGAGGTGATAATGAAATTTGATCTAACTAACTTAGTTAAAAATATTTATATCCATTGGGAATGGAGTCACTTGATCGACATGTTCATGAATATACCCATAAATCTAAACTTAGAAACACCTCTTCATGAAATCGAAAGAGAACAAGAAACTAATTTACCTTCATATTTAATTCTTTACACAAGATCGACAATATTCATCTAAGATGCAATTAAGAAATCATAAGGCTTGTATTATGACAGAAAATTTTATACAATGGAATGCACAACATAGAAGGTCTAGTATCAAAATTATAAGGTACAATGAGGGGATATTTTCATTCATATTTTGTTACCAATTACATATTAGGCATCAACACAAAATCATCAACATGAAATAATTTTCCTATACATAAAAGGCCCTAGATTCTAAGAGCTCTACTCAATTATAGTAACACTTGCTATGACTTGAATTGACATTTACACTACTTGGGATATATTCAATTTTTTTCACAATAAGTAAAGAATAGATTATGAGCATACATAAATAAAGTTTGCTTCCCAAAGAATTAAAAATATTGAGATGAAATTTTACTTCATCTATTTATAGGACAATGATGAGCCTTTTCTTGAAACTGAAAGAAGCATCATTTAAAAATAATAATTCCATATTTGTGCCTCTTCATAATCTTAAAAAGGGTAGAAAAAGATAATGATCTCTTAATACTTCAAACAATTACAAGGTGTCTTTACGGTGTGGAGGATTTCTCAATGATTTTTATGCCAAGGAAATTTTATAATATCTATAAACCCATCAGCATGTGTAATTGCATATATTCAGTAGAGGCTAGTGACACCTAGAATTATATCAATATGTTCCACCCAATAGCCAATTAAATTACATGATTAATTAAACATTATTCAAGCACTCATGGGGGAATCCTAGGAAAAGTAGAAGTCGATCAACATATTTTGGATTCACAAGGAATTCATGTAACATCATTTGTCTAATTATTCACCATATCTTGAATAACATCAAATATTTTAGTTTCCCATGCTAACTCATTCCCATGATCTATGCATTTAGTTTTACAAAATTTCACACTATCATGATTCTCACTATATTTACCATCCACTTTGTATATACACTTAATAAATCTAGGAATAAGCCATGTATTATATATGAGGAGAAGACATGTTTAGAAATTTGTCGACCTTGAATATATTTGCAATATGGTAATTGGGTGTAATGCAAGTGTTTCACAAGGTATTTTTGCAAGCACTGGTTGCATAGGATGGTGTAAAAGTTGATTGAATAAGTATGGATAGTTATTCAAAATTTCATAGACGCTGCCTATGATAGTTGTGAAATGTTTTAAGCATGAAATAAATATGGTAAATCTACACAAGTCTCTATGAAAATTTACATTGCAATATGGAAGGCTGTCAAGTGGAGCACAATGGTTGAGTTGTACTAATGTGTTGTGAGGAGTTACACAACATATTAAGTAATGGAAGATAACTTGGGGCTTTTCATACACTTTTATAATTTTATTTGTAAAAATAAATAAGTAATAGAAACATTTTCATGGTGGTCTATAAAATATAAAATTAGGACTATTACACTTTTATCACTTGGCTCAGTAATTCTACTATATGGGCATTACAAACCAAGTGCTAGATATAGGCACAGATCTTGTTACAAAAGGGTAGTGTGTTGAATTATGAATACACAGTCAAGTGTATGAATTTTAATATACATTAAAATATTTTATGAAAGGGAAAATAACCTTGAAACTTGGTGTAACATTGTAAAATAATTTATTTTTTTCCATAATCAAGAAGGTTATTATGTTGGATTTTTTACCTATAAGGTTTTTCCTAGTTGAAATTATGTGTATCTATGTGTTTATATTTATATTCATATGTGTAAGGTTTTCATATCATATCTCTCATTTATATTAACTTATTATGCATAGGCTTATTCCAAAAATTAGGTATCATAACTCAATATTAAGATTTTTATGATTTGGAATAACTTATGATAAAATTTATCCTTCGAGTGTGAATTCTACAAATTTATTAAAATTTGCACTCTTCCCACCTATTTATATATTCATGAATTTTTTAAATATTATTGAATCTCATTTAGTTGTGTGAAATTGGGTTGAATAGTGTGCACTGACTATATTTGGTCACTGGGAAGACAAAAATATGTGAACTGGTCACTTTTCATGATTGTGGATTTTGTAAATGATGAATAATTTCATGTAAATTCATTCATAAATGTATTATAATTACATTTATATATCTTCATGAAATTTTTCATATAAATAGACGTGTTTTTATATTACAAAGTTAGGTTTGAAATGTGCACACTAGCCAGAATTTGGTCACTTGGAGAGTACATAAATCAACATAATGGTCAATTTTCATGACTTCACATTTTTTGAATGAGGAATAATTTCATGAGACTTTATTCACTATTATATTATACTTATATTGAGATATCTTCATGCAAATTTTCATAATAAAGGGATGAATTTTTATAGTGTGAATTTAGGTTTGAAACATGTGCACTGGCCATGTTTGGTCCCTTGGAGATTGCATAAATCAACACAATAGTTGGTTTTCATAGTTATGCACTTTATGCATGAGAGATATTTTTTTGTGAATTATTTCACCTTTGTGTTCTCCTTATATTTATATATTATAATACAGTTTTTAAAAAGACACAAATGTGATTTAACCTTTAGAAATCAGGTCTAAAGCATGCACATTGGGCATATTTGGCAACTGGAAAGATGCAAAAAATTGACCAAGAAAACATTAGTACAGATTCTAATTTTGAAGGCTACGTATTTCACACTTAGGAAAATAATTTTCTACTAATTTATTTACAGTTGTACTCTTACCACATTTTATTACTATCATGAAATTTTTTGTGTAAAATTGGTAATATTTGGACACGTGAAATGAGGCTTGAAGAGTGCACAATGGGAAGATTTGACAATAAGAAAAACATAAAAATGACCAAGTAAAAATTAATTCAAATGTCAATTTTGAAGGCTGTGCATTTCATACTTAGGGAGATAATTTTATATGACTTTCTCTAAATTTGAACTCTTCCCAAACTTTAATGCCATAATGAAAAAAATCATGTAAAAGTATTAAGATTTGGTATTATGAAATGAGGCTTGAAGAGTGTGCATTTGACATATTTGGAAATAAGAAAGATATAAAAATGACCAAGTAAAAATCAGTTCAAATATCAATTTTGAAGGCTATGAATTTTACTTTTAGGGAAATAAATTTATTTTAATTTATCCACATTTTCACTCTTACCACATTTGGACATCTTTATAAATTTTTTAAGGAAATTGGATATAATTTGGCCTTACAAAATGGGGATTAAAGAGTGTGCATTGAGAAGATAGAAAATGATGAAGTAAAAATCAGTGCAAAAACTTGTTTTTAATGTTATGCATTTAACATGTGACATTAATTTTATATAAAATTTTCCACCTTAATTTTTTTTTCACATTTGAATACCATCCCAAAAAATTTAATGTGAAATGAACATGATCTAGCCATATGAAATGCCTCTTATAAAGTGACTTCTAGCAAGATTCAAAAACTGGAAGAACACAAATCAACATAAAAGCCTATGTTGATGGATGAGCATTTAACATGTGGGAGGTTCTTTTTAATGAATAAACTTACCAATTCATTATTATGGCATTTGAATATCATCATACAAAACTCCCATAGAAATGGAATTCATTAAGTGGTGTGAAGTTGCACTTGAAAAGTGCCAAGTGGTAATAAATGGAAATTGTACTGTGTACCCAAAACACTTAAAAATACTATGACTAAAAGTAGAGCCAGGTTTCAAAGGTAAAAAAAATAGGGTCCCCATTTTTATTATGAAAATGGGATGTGTTGTGTAAGCAAAAACAAATTGTATAAACATAATATTTTTAAAATTTATCATTTATTAATGATTTCTCTCTTGCAACAACCTATCAAGTTTCAATCTATCTAAGTGAATGCCTTAAAGGTGCATGAAGAAAGGTGTGGGAAGATTGATGGTGATTTTTGAGAGACATTTTTGTTTATTTATCATTTCTACATCCATTCCATCTTCCAAAATTAGATCTCCTAAGCTATCTCTTTGCATATGGTATCCTCTAACTATGTCAAGACCTATATTTTCCTACTATGTGAGTTAGATTGATGTAGTTATGAAGGTTATCTATCCCATTTCAACTAAATCAATTAGATCGATGCAATTTTGAAATTTTTGGTGCATGTTTCATAATTAAGTCAGTGTGGTTGACTTAGTTTAAGGTTAGTCAACCTATTCAGGACTAAATTAACCTAACTAATATTGTCAAATAAATATTTGGGAGAGATTAGGGTCATCCATCACTATAAATACAATTCAACATTTCAATATAATAGAAATTAAATTTATTTTCAATTTTTATTTTTTACACTTCTGCTATAAGTCTACATTTGAAGGAGTTATTGCTTAGCTCTTGTCTTGAAGGGAAAAGCTTGTCTTGTGTAATCTTGGATGCACTAGGAATTATTTTATCCTAGAGATTGATTCAACAATTGAGATATTTACAACCAAAACAAGCTCTTACAAAGCACCATTGGCTAAGGGAGAGATTGAGGTTCGGTATGGATTATTCAAGGTAAGTATATTCTAACCCTAAATATTTATTTTTTCTATGTAGAAGTTTGATAATTGCTTGGTTAATGAATGTATATCTCCTTATTTGAATTATCTCTACATTTAAACTTAGTGTGGATATATGATTATTCAAACTTTCCATTTATACACTTTAGGTAGCCTAGGTCCTCATTTATCTACTATGGCTCTTTTCCCATTTTAATATGTTTCTAATCGATAACATTAGTTACATTTGCTTGATTTTGATATTTGACTACTTTATAATTAGAGACCTAGTTATGACTATTGCATTATGTTAATTTCCTAGATGCTCTGGAACCCTTTATCTTGATGTTGTGATGTAGGTGCTCCCCTTGCTACAATTAGCAAATCCATTGGTCATATCTTGATTTCATTAAGTATGAATGGGATATAATTTATTTACCTTCTATGAGTCTAGATCTTTAGATATGATAGTTGTAGGTCAATCCTAGTTCATTGCATACAGTGTCTTGGATATAATGAGATAGGTAATGGGGTGTCATGTCACATGTTTTACTTGCCCCTCTTATTTGGTTAATTAATCCCATACATGGAAGGAAGAGAATGGGTAGGGATTAAGTATTAACTTCACTTATCTTTCATTTTTTAAAATTTATCAATGGTGAAGTGTGAAAGGTTTACAGTCCCAAGGAACTCATTGTCTTGTTGTCTCCTTGGGATGTCATGTGGGCATATGCACTTTTTCCATGATTATATTATTTGTATAGTGTATGGAGATGGATTTTAGGTTAGTTATATTAGATGAAGGACTAAATAATATATATTTTTCTCAAATAAGTGAGGTTTTGAAGGCCATAAAAGATGTCATGGGAGTTGATTATCTTGAGATTGAGATAAAATCAAAGGTGAATTCAAAGATAACATCAATGTTTGTAAAAAATATATTTTCCCTCCTCCCCCAAAATGAAAATTTTATTCTAGTTTAAAAAATTATTTTCAAAATGGAGCATCAAGGAGGATTGGTTACAATAGTGGATTTCATTGACATCTCTATCTTATACAACCTTCTTATTATAGGTCAGAAGGTAATGGAACTATTGTCCATGACATCATTTTATGGTGATTGAAGTAAGGTTTATATAATTTATCAAATGTATTATTGGAAATACAACATGATATATTTGTAGGAAGGACCTTGGCTAGGGTGGTTAAGTTATTCAAGGATGACTTAGATTCACTATTAAAACCAATCTTCCCAACTCATCACCTAATGAATAAAAAATGCGACACAACTACAAATTTTAACAACAAAAAATCTAATTAGAATTGTTGGTGGTGCTCTTGCTTCTAGAAATGGATTATGCGAGTTTGAGTTTTATGTGGTTATTATGGATCTAGATATGGACACCAAAATGTCTATGGCCATCTGATGTTAGTCATGCAGTTTTTTTCTCAAAGGTAGTTTTTAGTTCTTAGAGGTTTATTTTTAGTTGAAGTTGGCTCTCTAGATCTATGTAAAATTTCCTTGTTATCTCTTCTAGGGGTAATTGATAATGCACATCATTTTTTAAGGATATGCTCATAGAGTTGTTGGTTTGGAATCCTATGGTTGCTTATTATGGATCCCATTAGAAGATCCCACCAATCTTGGGATAGGTGGAATAATTCCTAATGTACACAATTATTTGATATTAATATAAAAATTGGGTAGGGGATCCTTAGCCCATTTTTATTAATAAAAATTATATAATATTCAATAAAATATAAAATATATAGTTTATTGGTAATACAAAATTTAGCTTGTTTAAATTTATGAGTTTATTTATTTTTAGCTATAAATTATGACCAAACTATGTAAAAACCATCCAAAAACCATAAAATTTTAGGCTTGGTCAGTATTCAATCATCTATCCTCTCATGAATCACATGGTACATGATGGAAATGTTTATTGCATAAGCACAACATTTTTACTTGTGAGGATGACATCTAGTAAAAAAATGAGGTTGCCAGATGGTGTACATTGATATAAAATTTTCAGGTAGGTTTTATTATTTTATATGGATTGGGTATAGTGATAATTTTTTTTATTACATAGGAATTTATATAAAATTATTTTTTAGTTAATGGTTTTAAAATTTACTCACATTAAGACTATATGATGCAACTTTGCCAGTAGATCTTAAAGATGATGAATTTAGACCATTGATTTTTGTATTATTTCTAATTGTCTTACTCGTGGCAATGAATGTTGATTTTTTGGTATATTTCATTAGAACCATTCATTTTTTTCAAAAAAAGTATGTAATATTATTCATCACATGGATAATATCTGGAAAAAGAGGCTACCATGTGGATGATATCTAAAAAATAAGGTCATCACATGTTAAAAATTGATATTTGAAATCAATATTTTGGTTCTTTCTAAAAATTTCACATAGTTGGCTAAAGGAAATTGCCAAAATATTCATTTATAATCACATGTCAAGAGTTATTAATTTAGATGAATTGTTATTCACTTGGGACAAGCATTTTACACTTCTACACATTGAAAAAATCTACCCCTTTCTACCCAAATTATGCATTATTCTTAAGGAGTAGTCCTAATCCAAGTCAAGATCCCTCTAACACAAGTCAAGGGATATCAGTGTAAAGTATAAAAATACACCTTATTGATACAAACATATAGTCAAAGGTACATGATTTCACCTTAATTATAGATGGGATAACTATATGAGCTTGATTTCCCTCCTTGGAGTATTGGATACATAGGTAGTGGCCAATCGTCAAGGTGGTGATTGAGTTAAGCTCAACCCATTACACTCCCCTAATTTTCTTTCATGTTTTAAAGATAAAAAAATTCCATAAGTATTTTAAAGATAAAAATCAATAAAATGATTTTTTCATGATAAAACCCTAAGTGCAATATCTTAGACTTCTCATCATCTACTAGTGTAATATGTGCAATGGTTAGTCTAGATGTATAGTCAACCCAAATAAGTCTGTGATCAATGAAATGGGAACATTGTGTCACTATCTACCTATTAGGATCCTATCTAAAAAACATTATACTTATGATTATATTCTATCATTTCCATACTCATACTTTCTTTACCTTTTGTTGTCTGTCACTTATCAAAATCGTCCTAGAAAAGTATACGATCAACAAAATTGAGTGCATTATGCCACCATCCACTTATAGTGGACCTATCTAAATTATTTTTTTATTAATAATTATAATACTAAGCATGTATAATCATCTCTTGTTCTAATTTTAACAATTAAATAGTAAAAATAGTCAACAAATATTACTGTTTTCCAAAAATAATGCAATAATAAAAAGTTGTCTCCAAAGTTACTTACTCAATGGAATCTCATACTCTACATCATAATCCTTTGGCATCTATAATAAAATCTTAACTACTAAAAAAAATATTTTTAACACCTAAGATATCAATTTATGAGGGTAAAGGTGATATTGAACAACATATTTATTTATTCCACGTAACATGTTTAGACTATGATTACAATGACAAATTACTTACAAAAATATTTTCAAGAAGTCTCAAAGACTATGCACTTAAATGGTTCTATGACCTCACATTTAGATCAATTAGATAATTCAACCCATTGATATATCAATTCCTAGCACATTTCTCAATCAACCTTGGTGAAAAGTTATCTTATGTACAAATTGCTAAACTCAAACAAGGGTCAAATGTGCAAATTAGTGAATATGTTATATGGTACAAGACTTTGATAGCAAAGATGAAAAACTCCATGGTTGATAATTAATTACAAGATATATTTATTCAAAAATTTTTAGCAACAATCCAAGAATATATAATGTTTTACAAATATAGATCTTTTTATGAGTTATGCCATATAGTGAATAAAAGTGAATTTACACCTGTTAATGGGATAAGAGTAAACTCAGGGAAAAGTTTAAGAAATGATAAGGCTTCCTTGATTCTTCCTCCTCTAGGGTGGTTTAAAATGAATTTTGATGGAGCCTCAAGGGAAAATCTGGGTACTTCTGGAGCAAGTTGTATCATAAGGGATTGTAGTGGTTCATTGATTAGAACTGTGTCTAGGAAACTAACATATGACACAAATAATGAAGTTAAAGCTTAGGGTATTACAACTAGGTTTGAGTTGGTTTTGTAGTTTAAAATTGATAATCTTCTCATTGAAGGAGATTCTCAAATCTTGATCTCTACTCAAGAAAAAGTCAACAATCTCATGGAAATTGGAAAACATTTTAGCTAAATTTTGAGAAAGCTTATATAGTTTTTCATCTTAGGATTGTAAACATTGTTTTAGAGAAGCCAATCTAGTTGTAATTTTTTTAGCCAATTATGGGATTGATCAAAGATAGGAAATTCGTATGGACAACCAAAGGTCTTTATGGGAAGATTTTCTTAGGATTTTTACCATCAATTTTGGCCTTTAAAATTTCATGATTATTCTACTAATTATTTTTGGCAAATGATTTAAGTGGATTTATTTCATTCCCATTGGCTTGCAGGTTAGGTCATTCTTTAATTATGGCTTAGCTCATGTGAATAGAGGTGCTGATCAACCTAATTTAGTTTGATAGGTGTGAATTGGCATGTCTCATCTTTGATCACACATTTATTTTTTTAGGGTGAAGTGTTTGAATTTTATTTTGACTGGTGTTGTCAAGATGAATCATGAGGTGGATCTGGCACTTGGGATACTGGTGATTTTAGGTATCACCATAGTGAGGGAAATTGCATTCTAAGGTAGTATCTCTAGGGATCAGTTAAAAATTAATTTTTAGGCTCCTACTAAGGATATTTTTTAGGCTATTACGGTAGTCTTAAGGGTTGAATATATGTCAAAAAGCATCCATAGCAGAGTTAACTCAGAGATGATGACCAAATTTTCCAATAATGTTTTAGCTTTGATGGTGGACAAAGAAGTGGTTGGTAAATTAGTGGAATTTTTTGTGATTAAAAACCACCATCAAGGGCTTATAGAGGATATTGGTAGGGTGAAATTGGGCCCATTTCCCAAATTACCATTCTCAAGATCTGATAGTTTTAGTTTGGTGCCAATCTTTGTATTTAGATCCCTCAAAACTAGGTTTGTGGCTATGGTTTGATTTATGGAAGATATTCAATGAAAGGTCTATGATATTGAGTATTCAAAAGGATAATTTATGTCCATGATAAATTTGGCTCAAATTAAGAGTTTCATTATAAAAATGGAGTTGTGGAAGGAAGCTAGGCATAATAGAAAGTGAATGGATGTTATCAAAGTCTTGACAAGGATGGTGATTTATGGCATGGGTGCATCATCCCTTGGTTGACGTAGGCTCCAAAGTAAGTGGTTAATACAATAATGTAGGGTAATTTTGAGAGAAATCAAGTAAAAAATTCTTTAAGTGGCACTAAACTTTGAATTCAAGGGGTGAGGAAGAAAGGATGGTGTGTTGCGAGTTCTTCAAAGGTTGGAGATTTGAATGATGCTATGGTAGTAATTGATGAAAATGAGGACACTAACTGACTATTGTGGGGATTTTTTCTCTGGCCTTAGGTAACTATTTCCATTTTTTTTTCTCAATTTTATAAGCCTATGGATTTTTAGGTATTTTTTGGGTTCTTATGTTAGTTTTCTGTATGTATTTGTTACATGGCACACCAACTAGTTATCTATGCCTTAGTAGTGGTTTGAAGCTTTGATTAAAGACTACTAATATTTGAGTTGACCATATTTTTTGGGTTAATTTATATATTTTTTATATGGTTAGGGACTAGTTTAACCCCAATATCTACAAAAAAAGTTAATTTAAGTTTTTAGCACTAAACAAGCTAAAATATACACCCAGTGCCCCATCTACATCAACTATCAAGTTCCAAAGCAAGTTAAACTATAAAGTCAAATCTAATGAGGATAAAAATGAAGCCAAGGTAAAAAATAATTTAATAACACAACATTATAACAAAATTAAATTTGTAGCTCCACCAAGGAGGTAATTTATGAGGTTATAACAACTTTCTCTTATCTTATTAAAAAAGCTTATCGATTACATTCTCATCTCTCTACTTCCTTCATTTGAGTTTGATTTGACTTAGCCTTAACTTAAGGAATTTCATAGTGATTAATATTGTGATTACCATTGATGAATTATGAATTATACAAAAAAATGTTACAAGTTAAGACATAATATACATGATGTCATTGATGATAATACTTTAAGGTAAGTGTTGACCATATTTCACCCTAGGTCAAATTTTGGTCAAACCCCCTTCATATTAATTTTTTTTATAAGGTACTTATATGTTTTAAAGTGGTCACATGGTCCTAGATAATTCTAATTCATAGTTTGAGGGTCACTTAATATGTTCTATCTTGGTCACATTTGTCTAGTTGGTCTCATGTCCTTTTTTGGCCACCTTTTGGTCATTTTAATGGAATTGTAGAGTTTCTCATCAAAGGAAAAATGTGTCAAGAGGTAATTTAATGTTCCACATACCAATTAAGTGTTAGGAATGATTTTTAATATTAAAATTTTGTAGGTTCAACGTTAAAACAAGAAGATAATATGTAAAAGTTAGTTTAAGATACTTGTACAAATTGATGTGACACATATGTAATGTGTGGAGGCTTTAGAGAAGTGTATTAAGATCCCCATAAGTTAGTTTTAGGTGAAATTAGATTAAAAAATCTCAAAATTAATCAAAAACAATTTCTCTCTCCTATCTCTCCCTTGCACAAGTCAAGAAGGTCAAATGCTATTCTATTGGTATGGATAAGAAAATAAGAGTTGGATTGAGTGCACTTGGGGGATGTTAGGGGTCCCTGTGTAATTCTATTCCATGAACATAATTTTATGATTGGTGGTATATAATATATGAATAATAACTAATTTTTTTAACACCTCTAAACTGCTTGCACATCCCTAACATCTCAATTTTCTCATCTGATTAAATTGGTCTATGTGAACCAAGTGGTGTATATATTCTTATAGAGCATGTTCACTCATTTCATGTGGATTTAAAACTAGTTATCATGTGTGTAGATGGAGGGATAGAGAAAATCATCCTTGTGCTAAGAGTGAGTACGATTGAGAGCTCTAAATAGTGTTTCATCAATTATATAGTTTATTTTCTGGTGACTGGTTTCAGGTCAAGAATGGTATATGTTTGTTTTCAACCTCTCAAAGCATGGATTATTCATAATATACATTAAAATAAATAGAGATTGGTTGATATGGGCTTGAGAAATTCATGAATCCCTTACACATTGTCCATTGTGCTAACACCACTAACAACTACTATGATAAATGTTTTCCTCAGATAGTGGTTTTTTATGGAATACAAAGGTTAGAAGGCATTGATTAATGTTTTTATACTCTCAATATGAAACATTACCATTACACTATTTGAAGATTGTTTGAAGGTATAATAACCCAAAGCACTATCAATTATTCAAAAAGAACATCTACAAGTAGTTGTAAATAAGCTTTGAACAACCATATTGATGGAGCAAGGAGTTTTAAGTTTATGAGAAGATTCTCAAGGTAACAAAAGTAGGATTGATCCATTGAAATATATTGGAGATTAGTGGTGGGAGTCAATTCAAGACCTAAAATCAATCAAGAGGTATAAATTTGCTTAATGGGAGAGTTTACCTAAAGGGACTCTGCTCTACAAAATGTCATCTATTGGTGAAGGTATATGAGGTCAGGATAAGCTTAATGGATTTATTATTGAAACCTAGGACTAGAGATGAAATTTGATCATAATATAAGGTTTCTTATCAAGAGAGATAAAGTTGAGTTGGGTTTAAATTTATTCAAATTTATGATGGAAATTCTTAGTGAACTATAATGCCATTTGACTAAAATGAATAGTGCAACTTACAAGCAACTCCTAGCACATTAATGATGAGAGATGATAACATGGTATCAAGGAAGGAGTGAGTTCAACTATATATGAGATGAACTAAATTAATTTGATAGGAATCAAAAGAGTAAAATAAATTCCTTAGACACTAATCAACATCTATAGGAATCCCTTGTATTCCTAAATGAGCACCCATAATTTGAAGATAGACTGCAGACTAGCCTAACCTAATGAAGGATGCAATTTGGTTGGTATGTAGAGGTGTAAGGTGAATGAACATGTATAAGTCACTCTTAGATTGATAACATCACATTTTCATGTGATTCTTAGAGGCAGGGAAATAGAGTAAGGAGTGATAGCTAGGTTTCAAAACCTCAAACTTAGTCAAGTCAAAACCCTACACAATCACAAGTCTATAAGTTAGTTTTGGGAATTGGAGATGTTGAAGGATATAAAGGTATAATATTAGTTTTAAACTTAGTTTAAAATGTCATCATGACCTAAACAAGCCCTCCATAGTCACCTTCAGGCTAAACTAACAAGGGAAGTGCCCTATGTTTTGTCTCAGAACATAAGTACTCCATAATCAAGGCCATCTATAAACATAATGCATGAATGGTAAAAGGATGAAAGGGAGGGTCAAGAATGATTTTTGGATGATGTCTATATTTTAATTAAAGGTGAACATAGGTTGAGAAGGGCCTACAACCACTAAGACCACTCAAAAGGGTTAAATACTCAGGAAACATAGTCCATGCCTATTAGGCCTATAACTAAGCATGAACCCTCATGGTGTAGAATATCATTTATATGATCATATGAGCCTTTAAATAAATTTTATAACCTTCATGGGAGATTATAGGGTTGATAAGAACTATTAGGTTACAGAGAGCAACTCAAGTTGGTCATTTTGGCCTAAATTTGCCTCAGAGGTGTCCAAAATGCCTAGTAAGAGCTTGAAATTCATTTTATTTTTCTCATATCTATACAAATAGTGTGCATGGGATCTAAATAGATTAAATATAGTTGAGGGAGGTATTTAACTCAAACTTAGTGGCATTGATTTGAGGATTAAGGGTCTAAATTTTATGAATCATCGTTAAGAAACTAAATGACCTAAAACCCTTATGAGAATCGGATGAGAATGATATGAAGGGAGATGCATAAAAAAGTGGTAAATTTTACTTTAAATTTATTTGAATCTATTTATCACTCTCTCATTATCCTCACCACTTAGCTGTTCTACACTATCACTTATATGGACATGTCAAATACTATGTTTCCTATAAGTTTTGAGTTGAATTAATAGGTGAAAATAATCATGGAAGATGTTTAGGGATGTATTATAACTCATAAGACCTAATTTTCACCTTAGTCATTCTTGAAAAATCATCTACTAAGTTAGTCATTGTAGGCAGTCTTGAATAAGACAGTGAGAAAAAGGGTAACTATCAAAATTGAAACATAGAAGTGTGATGCTGAGTTATTTTAAGGTCTATTTGATAGACCATAAGAAAAAGAGGTATTTATGAGGTATCTCACACCTATACAAAAAAAATATTAAACAAATGTAAGTCACCATAGTGAAAAGTATGAAGATTGAGGCCTAGAGGGATAATGAGTGATTGCAAACAACTAACACAAGTGTCAATGATAAGTTCATTAGTTAAGGGATGTATATGACTATCATAAATATTATTCCAAAATTCTCAATTTAGGGCACATGTGTCAAATTTTTTTTAAGGTAGTTTCAATTAATTAAGTGGACTAATCATCAACAAGGCAATTTCAATAAGGACATGGAGTGTCTCTACACCAACCTATAGAAGATGCTATGTTATAGATTTTTAAATGTTTAAGAAGATTTCATGAACTATTTTCTAACCCCTCTTACTGAATTTTAACTAGTATTCAAGCCTTGACAGTTAGAATTATGACTATTCAACTTCACTTCTTCTATCTCCTCTCATATTCTCTATATATTCAAGCCATTTTAGCATTGTAAACAATCCATAATTAGCATGGTGAAGCCCTGCTAGTTTTGACATCTTATTCTACCTTGGAATAAATTTTTCTCAAGCTAGTTTAGTCTCTATAATTCTTGCCTAAGTATGTCAAGTAGTGTATTTGGATGACAAGTGATGAATGTCTTCTCCTTACTTCTATTCTTCTCTTGTATGCATTGTGTGAGTAGTAGCATTTCTTCTAGCATGTCTCATGAAGTGTGTGTGTTTGTTAGGGGTATTTTGAAGTGTGAAGGAGATTAAAAGTGTCTAATATTAGACCTCTTAGTTAGCCACCTTTGGATATACATAGAAATCTACCTCCATATATAAACATTTATGCTAGAAGAACCCTTGAGTTGAGATCAATTTTAACAGTCTTATTTCTTAGTGAAAATGCAAGTATGTTTGTGGAGTTATATTTGGTGTATCAAATTCATAATTATATGTTACTTTTATGTTTCCTTATTCCCTTTGATGTTGGTGTCTGAGTTAAATGTAGGTGCTAGTAAAAAAAATTTACTAGATTTAGATGCAACCACCTAGATCCTTATAGGTTTTTTGTCACCTTTATTATGGTGTGTTAATATTACATGCACAAGTTTTAATTATTTATAAAATGATCAAACCATAGATTCCTCACCCTTAGAATGAATATGCAAAAAATGGGTTAGTGGGAACATAGTGTCAAGCTACTCCAAGGACCCTCTATCAATGGGAGTTACCTACATATCTAATACTGTAATGAGGGCCTAAGACTTATGTAATTATTCCATACATGTTGGCTTATGTGTGCATAAGGATGTAATGTGTGATAAGCAAGTACATAGAGTGACATAGATTATAACATGTAAAATGTGGCTCATGAGATGATTCTTTAGTAATTTAGACCCATGAGATACTGATCCCATGCCTGATATGGAAAGAGGCATGAATATAACAAGTTTTCTCACTTGAATGCTTGATTGAGTGCTTTTGTTAAGTTGCTGTGTGAGTTCTTGGTATTTTTTAGGTGATGAATTAATGAGAGTTGATCTTATATATTTACCAATCCCTTTTGAACATATCTCACACTAAATAAATTAGGCCTACCTTTAGGATACATTTCATTTTCAAATTTGATGACTTTTAGGCACTAGATACTTAGTTTTAAAATGGACACTAGTGTCAACACAGACATCTAACTGGGATGTAAGTGTTCAAGAAGATGGAAAATAGGTACAGGTCTAAAACTTGTAGAGAGTGACAATAATAATTAGGTTTATAGTATTTTTCTTAGTATAGATGCCTAGTCATTAGAATAATAGTGGTTGGACTAGGATATAAGTAACTTGGCACAAATAGATAGTAAATGTGAGCTTTTTGATAGTGGGATGGTCTTAGAGCTAAAGGCTACAACCATGATAGGCATTTTCCACTTGTATAACACTGAGGTGATATTTAATTCATATTTAGTATCTATATTCCCCCCTTTAATCTGGTAATGAAATTTTTAGTTAAAAGAAAGAAATGAGTACCTGGGTGTGTATAACACACCTTGCTTTTATGTGAGTCCAACTTTAGTGATTTTTAGTGACTAACCTAAAACCAAGATCATGTTATAGTATATAATCAACACATATAATATGGAATTGAAATAATTTTAAATGCTTTAAAGTGAAGAGAACAAGGTTATGAGTACATTTTTTTATCGATGCAACTCTATATGTCCTTTTGGAAATTTGATTTGAAGAAATGTTTTCTTAAGAAAACTTACAACTAAGATTAGGTTAATTTTTAAACCTTAAGTGCATATATATAGAGATATTGGAGGACAACATGCCCCTAACCTTGGTGAAATGGTGAGTTGCCACACAATCATTGAATATATCTTAATCATGCAATCCAATCATACTTATAACCTAGCGAGAGTGAGTAATCCAATCAAATCACACTATATATCTAGTGAAGCTAGATGATTTAATCAAATCTAACTTATAATCTTAGTAAGATTTAATGATTTGATCACCTTAATATTGTTAAAATATGAACCAACAATTGTAGTAGATTAGATCAATAAAGTCCATAAAATTCCATCTTAGGTATGATAACATTCCATAGTACTATTTTAAATGTTAAATTTGAATTGAATTTACAATTTAAGGTGATCCTTTTAATGGAATATGCACCTCATATATGTCTCAATTTGAAACCTGGGTATAAAAATGGTACTAATGTATAGAATGTTTCCATAAATATGTATCTCAATCATAAAATAGTGAAATTTGTCTAATTTGAAAATTTACAAGTGTGCAAGACATGTTCCCATGAAATTCCCCCATTAAATATAGATAATATAATAACTGTATAAGTATGGAGAATATGTTTCCATAACATGCCCCCATTATAATCTAGAGATGTTGAATACTGAATGAGTATGTAGGTCATGCCTTTTTGACATGACCCCACTAAAATATGAAATTATGAAGGTATGGAAACCATGAATCTATTGATATTCACCCAATTTTGAGGTGAGGGGAAGTAGAAATTAGTAGTTACCTTACCTCAAAAGGATAAGATAACTATATAATTTATGTATATATCATGTAACATATAAGACTAACATGTCTAGATAGATATAATAATGAGGTACATAGTATGTGATCACATAAATTCATAAGATGAATGATATAAATCATGGAAACATATAGATATTAATAGTACAATCTCAACAAGTAATCAAACACACACACACGATCACTCAAAATGAAGACAAAAGGCAATGGTCAAAAGAGACCATATACAAGGGGCATGCTAAAATGTCATACAATTGAAGGGACATGAATTAGGTAAATGTTAATAAAGCATATAATGACATGTTAAAATGTCCACATACAATAGACAATGACATATGCAAATTTATAAATAGGCAAACATAGGCACGAGGGCCACAAGCAATGGATCATATTTAAATTCTCTAACAAGCAATACAATGTAAGACAATAAAAAACAAGGAAAAAACTCAAAGAAGTATAAAAAATAAAGCATAGAATCATAAGAAACAAGCATAAGCATATCATACTAGTCCCTAGATATATGTGTTAGAAAAAATCATTAAGTATATAACATATCAAATACACTATGAAAGATATAAACATGGATAAAGGTATGTGTAGGTATATAAGCTCAAACATGATAATGGAAATTATCATATAATAATGTAAATTTGGTGTATCATGATTGAGAAAGTGGGTGCCCCCAATGTACTTATTATGTGAGTAGAAGAAAGGCCCAACATCTTTATGTGCATATATCATGTGCCTGGGTATGCCTGTATCACACTCAAAAGATGCACCAAACATATGTGTGTATATATAAATAAACGATATGATATATACCAACATAGAACCAATTGAAATAGATGCCAAGGGGATAAAAATATTTGGAAATGATAAATATTTTTATATTTTTGAATATTTATTATTTTTTTAAGAATATTTAGAAGGATAAGACTATCCTATGATCTCATCCAAGGTATGGTCATAGGTATCTCCCAACTTAGAACTTGGTGAAATAAAATGGTGGTACTTCTAAGGATCATGTATACTCTACGTATGTATAATAAGAATCTTTGGTCATGACGCAACAATAGAAGGAATGTGGTTTCATGGAACCCATCATTGAGTGTTATGTGATTTTTTTAGAATAATAGAAATAAGAACATGTTTTATTGATCTAAGTAACTAAATATATTATGTTGTAGTAAATTAGGGTTTCATAGAATCCACTATGCATCTTTGATGCAATGGTCTCTCAAGTATTGGCCACCTAGGAAAGGGGATTGCCTATTGCTTACCCTTTCATGGAGGATTAACTTATTAGGTTTGATAATTAAATGCTTAGGTATAAACTTATTTTGTTCAAGTGGATGTTCATATAATTTTTTTAAAATTGTAATTACCCTATTGGCATGAATGTATTTAACACACCCACATACTTGTTGACTAATTTGACCATAAGTAAAATTAAGTCAACCCTCTATATAGTTGAAACTTATTATAGGGTCCCCTAGGGTGTAAAATGTCTCCCATGGTCTCTAATGATGTCATTTATTATACTTTAGCTTTGTCATCTTTGTCCAAGTTAGTCTTATGTCATTCTAAGACATTTTTGGGGTCATTTAATGAAGTGGTATGGTTTCCATTGGAATAAAAATGTGTCCAAGTGTACTCTAATGTATTACATGTTAGAATGTCTTAGATAAACCTGTTGAGCATGACCATTAATGTTTGATTGTCATTGATTTCAAAGAGAATGTTGTGGACTAATGCATTAATGAAAAAGTGATTAGATTGATGGTTTGGAGAGATATGACACACTTTTAGGTCTATAAGAAAAAATAAGAATCTATGTGGCATCCATAGATGTCTTGATGAAGTTATGGTGTGTCACTTGATCATTTGGAATGAGAAACATGCATATTATAACTTAAGAGAAGCTATACTGTCACTGTACATCATACATATATGAATGAACCAACAAGTTTGTGGATTTATTTTAGGTACTCAAAAAGTCAATCAAGGTGAAAGGATTTCATGTAGATGTTGTATATAGTTCTAAGAAGATCCCCTAAAAATTTAAACTCTTGAAGTGTTTTCTAGCTAAGTTATAAACCTTCAAAGTTGCGCTTGTAGATATGATGGGCCAGAGACTATCAAGTTTAACTTCATGGAAGTCTGAGTTCACTATTCAGTTGATCTAATGATGATCATTCATTATCTCGATCTTGATCCAATGTTGTGTATTTAGTCAAAATGTCAAAGAATCTAAGATTGCATGTGTTGGTGACAAGTGTCGCTATCTCATTTATCTGATATAAGATCAATGGTTCATGGGCATTCATACTGAAAAATATTGATGGTATGGGTCAAGTCAAAAGTCAAATGTGTAGAAAACATGTTGAGCTACCAAGTGGAAAAATCATGGGAGCTTTGATCTAAGTTTAATGGTGAGCATTGCATTATAAATATCAAGATACTTAGAGGAGATCAATAGTGTATATTTGTCAAAGTTTCCAAGAAGCATGAGATGAGGTTAAGGTGATCGATGTTTAACATTTTCTCAGTGACTGTTAGAATTTAAATATTTAAATTTACAAGGAAAATTAGTGCTTATACTTTGATCTAGTATGAATTTATTGATTTATTAAAAATCAAAGTTGTAGAGGACTTCAAGACACATCTAGTGAATGTAGTTAGAAGGTCTAAATGTATGTACAGGTGAAGATGTAGAGATTCAAAGTTGACAATTTATTCATTCATGGTGTTCTTGTGTATAGAATAATGTTTGAGAAATTTGTGCTTGAGTATAAGGGTGTTTTGGTGGGAGCAATCATAAGAAGATGTCATAAGGGTTATATGGAGTGGACCCATATAGTTGTATTTGATCATATGTTCTTAATTTAATCGATGGAGTATTAAATAGGTGAATAGGTCTTCATGAGACCTATTGACCATTTTTACCTCAGGCCAAAATGGGTCAACCCCTATAGTCAAAATATTGTATAGGGGTTATAGTCTAGCTTGGTCCTTATGTCATTTGGTGTCTTAAGGGTCATTTTAGAATCATAAATGGAAGTGGTAGATTTTAATGGTGCTAATAAATTGCAAGAACAAGTCCAAAAAATCTTAAGTTTACACTTAGGAAATATTTTAAATTTTGGCTAAGTGTTGGAGGACATATTTATTTTGGAGAAATTATTCCACATAAACCCTGTAATAAAAGTACAAGCCATATTTATTTTAGAGAATTTTTTTGGGTCTAGTTTGGCTAAGTATTGGATTTTTTTTGAGAAAATTGTCCCAAAGGTGAAAGACTAAGGAAAAATATTTTGAGAAAATTATCCAAGACAATTTCCTTGAGGACATATTTCTTTCAGGCAAATTATCTGAGATAATATTTTTGAACACCCATTCTTTTGGATAAAATGTCTGAAGCAAAAGATCCTTGTAAAAATCCAAATTCATTTCTTTAGGACATTTTATTTGATACAAAAGGCCCAAAGGCATCATTATTTTAGAGAAAGTGTCTGAGATAAAATGTCTAAGATAATATGCCAATGCAAAGCTCCAAGGGAATTGAATGTTTTTAGAGAATTTATTTGTCTAAGCCTTCAAAATTGATCCAATCATGATACCATAGTGTCCATAAGCTCAAAAGGACATGGAATATATTGACACAATCTCAAAAAATCATAAGGACCTTGAAATATTTAATCAAAATGACTTGGGCAAGTAAAGGGACTAGATCATGATCAAGACATCATGAAAACTAGACTGAACCAGTTCACTTGGGCATTTTATAAATATGGTCAGAAAGCCTTACATGAATATAAAACCATACATAATCAAGGTCCTTAGTGTTGAGATCATTGTCTACAAGTTTAATATCTTAATGATTCTTCTATCTCAAGATCTAAGCCTTCAAAGTTTAGCTTGCTTAATCTAAGGAACCAGGCTGTCCTGCACGTCACATGGAAATGAGTTGGATAGCTTGCTTGTGCATTTATTATCTTCACTCAAGAAACCATATGAGTTAAAATCTTACAATGTCATGGATTCCTTAATGCAAAGATCATATCCTGAAAGTTCCATACCTGTGTGAGCTTTCTAGCTCAAGTTATAAGCTTCTAAAGTTAGACCTACAACATAAGATGTTCACAATAATGTCAAGTTTGAGATCCATAAAGTAACCATTTGGTTTCAAGAGGTCTTTATAGGTTCAAATTTTATTAAGATATAATGGTTTGCATGATCTTATAGGATAACACTTGAGATCTAACAATTCATTTTGAGGTCAAATGAGTCAAAAAGTCCCTAGGTTAAAACCCTTTAAAGAGCTACAAGTTGGATAAGATCTGATGGTGTGGATCAACTAAGCAGAGATCCAATAGTGTAAGCTCAACTGACAAGGAGGTGGGTCCAAGCAAATTTTGATGGTCCATACTGAATCACACATCTTAATTTGATAGTGTAATGTGTGTCAAAAGGTCAAGGAGCTTGAGAGGCTACCATGTAGCATAAACATGGAGGCTAATAGACTAAAAATAGGACCCTGAGATCAACACATGATTGACAAGTGGCATGAACACATTATTCATGGAAATAAATCAATAGACTACTTATGTTTATACTAAGGAGATCAATGATACGTAGAAGGTCAAAAGGTCAAGATCTGATAGTGGGGATCTATGAGGCTAATGGGAATAAAGATAACTATGAGCATTTTGATTAGTTTGAGTCAGTGTTTGATAGATAAAGTTGAGCTAAAGACTAGTTTTCAATGGAATTAAACAAGGTCTTATAGGGTACATCAATTTGCCATTAGATCTCGATCAAATTCCAAGGAGGGGACATAGCCATGTAGTCAAGTATAAAGAACATAAAGGGACACCATTAAAGTTGAATATGGGCCTCTAGTTTGATATTTTATATCATGAAAGGTTATTTCTAAATCTATGTTCACCATTTTTTAAGAGGCTCTATGCATATGGTAAATCTTTAGTTCTTATAGATACAAATTGGGTATATTTGGACTTATTATAATCAAGAGAGGGGATATATAGTCTATATGTCTACATCAATGTGACAGCTATAGGAAAGTCAATAATTTGAGATTGGCTTTCCATTTATAGTAGACCTATGAACATGGGGATGAGTTTGAGCATGATCTAGTTTGAACAAGAGCTAGCATTTCAAAGGATGCCATGGAAGCATATATGTAGACCTCAACGGTTCCATCTCTAGGACCAACTACATGAAAGGGACCCTTCTCTCCACTTTTGCATGCCATGGTGAACTAGTGAAGATTAGTTAGCACTAGGATATAACTCTAATATATTGAGTTGATTGTCCTAACTACATTGATGTTGGGACCCACCTTGAAATAATTTGATCCCACTATTGCAACCATCAAGGAGCATCAAGGAAGGAATAATGTAATTGTGTAACCATTTGAATTGACCTAGATCAATCAATTTTTTTGAATGAGAATAATTTTTATAAGCAATTGTAACTATAGTTCAAATGGAGTTGAGCTCCTTGATTCCTATTTGAGAACCAAAGTCTCTTTCTCTGAAGGCATTTTCTCCTATAAATATAGCCTTTGAGCTATTGATTATCATACCTCAGGTTGATACAACTAGAATCTATTAGAATTTGTATTCTGCACCTCTTGGAGTAATTAATAGAGTATTTTTTTAGTTGTTTACTAATTTGTGCTTAGTGTGTGTATTTTTCTGATATGAAAAAGTGGTTTTCATCTTCCCTTTGGTGGTCTAGGTTCAACCTAAGTGGTAATAACCTTTTTTGTAGGTCATATAGAGTGTCTTAAGGTTTATGTCTCATGAGTGGAGAAAATAATTGACTGTAAGTGATTTCAATCAAGCCTTACCCTCATTGACTCTATTCTAAGTCCATCAAAATAATCTCCAGGTGAAACACTATTTCTTAAATCATTGTAGACATTACATTAGTTCTATTCATAGTCTATTAGTGTGCTAAGGAGTTAAATCTTGAGAGTGGATCCTTTAATATTTGGTGCATCACCTCCTTTATAGTAGGTTATATTCATCCATTCTCTAACTCTTTTCCCCATTAGTAATTAGTTGGTATAGTTAAGAGCATTTTAATATACATTTAGGGAGCTAACCCTTAAATCTAGATGCTCATTTATAATATAGGTACACCCACATACCTAGAAATGTTCCCATGTTGCCCAAATATGGAAGAGGCTTGAACACCCTCTTCTAGGGTACAATATTTGGTGATAATAGTTCTGGCATGCCCAGTGGGACACATTATCTTCAAGACAACTTGTTAAGGTGAATTCTGGTCTTGACAAACATTAGCTACAAACTGGTGTGCTACTCAACATTTGGTGATTACTTCATGGTAAATCTAGTTCAAGGCCATTTATTTTGTTACAAATGTGCCCTCATAATTCATGGATCTCACTAAGTCATCCTCTATTATAACAATCAATCCCATTAACTCACCCATTCAGCCTAAAATCCCTCTTGCAATTCAATATCCATAGCCTAATCTGCCCTTTGAAGAATGAGTAGATTTTACTAGAGAGGAAGAGGTTGAAGAGGCAAAATAAATTGAAGATCTTGAAGAAGAAGACATGGCTAGGCCTCATGCTTTCCCTACCTTAAATAATGATAATCCAATTCAACATCATGCATATGATGGCATTCCTCCTAATGCCATGAAAGGTGTGCCCACATTCAATGGTGAGAGTCATGTCACACCTAGTGAGAATATTAGAGATTTTTCTAACTTTTTTAGTTTCCAAAATATTATTTTAGAGAACATTGCCATGAGACTCCTTGCCATATACCTTAAAGGGAAGACTCTTTATTGGTATATGACTCTAGAGGGTGGATGCATCACAACCTAGGATGAGTTTGGATTTTTGTTGACTTTTAGATTTGGAAATAAAAGTGACCATGCCTCTCTCATACATCATATCAACATGATAAAAAGGGGACCTAAAGAAACAATGCATGACTTTAATGAAAGGTCTTATAAGATTTGGCATAGATTTCCTCCTCCCATGAGACCACCTATTAGTTTGTTATTCCCTACCTACTTGAAAGCCATTGGGACTAAAATTTCTATCATGCTTTAATCTATGGGAGAGTCCACTCTTTTTGAAGTGTATGATCTTGATATCAAAGATGAGAATAGTCTCATATAATGTAGAATATTTTCTCCTAAGGTGTCTATGCCTCCTTTGTCTCATACTTATGCTATCACTCCAAATGTAGCCCAAGTTCCTAGTGCCAATACCAAAACTAAGGTTGTTTCTAGGTAGATAGAAAGTAATGTTGATTGGAAAGCAAAGTTCCTAACCCTAGAGGTTCAAAATAAGCAAAATAATATACAAAAAGGTGCCTATCAGAATCTTTACCCCTATCAACAATAATATGGTCAAAAATATGGAAGAGGAAGAGGCCAATGGCAGCCTAATCCCAATAGGCCTGCTAATACATACAATCCTAACTCTACCACCAATGTAAGGGAGATAGTACTAGTTCATAACAATCTAGTGTAGGGAGAAGATTGGTAGCAAGGCCAATTCATGGATGCCAATGAGAATGGAGAGAAAGCTCTAGTGGATAAAATATTAGTTACTCCCCTCCTATCAAATGAGGATGAGGTAATGATGTAAGTTAATGAGGATTGGCAACCTCAAGGAGAGATCTTTACCAATTTTCTAGTTGAAGACACTTTTGTGATAAATCAAGGAGCCTCTATTGTAGAAAATACAAAGGCCAAGAGGAAGTATCTAAGAGGTGGTATAAAAATTCCCATAGGCTCATCCAATCCTCTTGTAAGGAAACATGACATGGATACAAGTATGATAGTTCTAAAAATGTCTACATCTCCATCAAGTCAAAATATGGTAAGGTTTGATCATATTCCTCAATTTCCAAGTAATTTTATTACTAAAAGAGCCCAAGAGAAAGTAGGTATGTATTATTTAAACATTTTATATTCTCTTAAGAACACTAAAAAATCTTTTTCTCTTTGGGATGTTCTTCATATGCCTAGTTAAAAAGAACTATAAAAGTAATTATCTGTAATCCCTGCTAGTGTCTCACCCTCAAGTCAAAGTCATGGCCATGTTTATATTGAAAATTATCCTAGTAAAAATATTGAAACATCCACTAGGGATTAAAAAACTCCACCATTTTACCTCACCCTCATTATAGGTGACAAGTTGGTACATAATTGCATAATCGATAGTGAAGCTTCTACTTCTATCATGCCCAAAGTTGTAGCTGACAAATTGGGCCTAGAATATGAGCCACATAACAAAGGGGTCCTTAAATTAGATGGTACACCTACCAAGATAGTAGGAATAATAAAAATCTTGAAGGTTTTATTGTATGATTATCTTCATTTTCTAATCTTGCAAGACATAGTTATGGTTGATCTCCTAGCCCACTGTGCAATCTACCTATCAAGGGAATTCATAGCCAAGATAGGTGGATAATTCTTATCTAACTAGTCTTTCTTGGCATTTAAAACAAGGTACAGGGACAAGATGATAATTGGGACACAATCCCTTGCAAGGTTTCATATAAAACATTACATTGAGACAAGTTCTAATTTGAATTGTGTTGTTCATGGAGAAAAGGATTCTATTATAGATGATGGCACTTCTTCCAAGCTTGAAGGAACTATAGATTTTTTTATTAATGAATATGGAAATAATTACTTATGATCAGAATCCCTATGCTTTTATAGAGGAAACTAATTTAGGAGTGTATTGTATATGTGGAGTACCAACACCTCTACTTTCTAAGGAAGAGGGTGAAGATGATGAGCTATGGAAGATGTTTTTTGATGGTTCAAGAATTAAATTTGGTGTAGGGATTGGTGTTATTTTAGTCTCCCCATCTAAATAATAGTAATATGCTTCATATTGATTTCATTTCACTTGTACTTGTAATGTGGCTAAGTATGAAGGTTTAATTCATGGCCTTCAATGGGCAAGGAGAAAAGGAATCAAAAAATTGCAAGTATATAGAGAAAATGAATTGGTTATGCATCAGGTGAGGAATATGGTTGATACCAAGAACCTTTTTCTTAAGTCATACAGGCATAGGGTATGGTTTTTTCTTGAAAAATTTGATGCATTCAATATTTAATCAGTCTTAAGGGAGCATAATAGTCAAGCTGATAGACTAGCTACCATAAGAGCTCAATTTGATACTCTAACTACCATAAAAGAGGAGGGAAAATAATCTCATATTAAGGTCATTATCAAACCTTCTATACTTGATAATGAAGTGTCTTGGCAAGTGTTTGACAATGACAAACACATTACATACTTCTTAAAAAATGAGGTTGAGTTTTCTTCAAGGAATCAAAGGAGGCTCCAAGAACAATTGGGTGATTAGATTGTACAACTAAGAACCAATAAGATACCTAAGGGTTTGGTGACCTTATAAAGTATATTCAATGATAATTATTAAAATAAGAAGGAGAAAGTGAGTATGTTTACAAAAGACAAGAATTATGAAAGGGTCTTGATCTTCAATGACAAACTCCTTAAACTAGGCAAGGTATGCTCTACATTAGAAAATCAAGAATTCATTGAGTTGTGTCGAGATTTTCATGATATATTTTCTTGGGAATATAAGGACATCAAAGAATTTTATCCTAGCCTAACACACCATACCATTAAGTTGGAACCTAGAATTAAACTAGTTAGATAGAAGCAAAGACCCATCAAACCCAAGGTTGAACAACTCATGAGGTTAGAACATACCAAACTCCTTGAATCTAAGATAATATTTCCCATCAAGCATTCAACATGGGTAGCTAACCTTATGCGTATTAGAAAGAATAATGTGGAGATAATACTTTGGTTGGACTTTAGAGATCTTAATAGAGTGTTACTCAAAGATCACTATCCTCTACCCTCAATGGAGTAGATTTTGCAAATGGTTTGATGTTCTCAACATTTTTCTCTTATAGATGGATATTTAGGCTATAATCATATTTTTAAGACAACCTTCACTACTAAATGGGGGAATTCAGCTTATAGAAAGATGCCCTTTGGTCTTTCCAATGTCGGTGCCACACTTTAAATAGTAATGGACATGGAATTCAAAGGTTTGATCAATAAGATGATATTGGTTTATCTAGATGATATAATAGTGTTTTATAAACATGCTAATTAATACATGCAACACTTGAGGCAAGTGTTTGAAATATTTAGGTAGTATGGAGTATCTCTTAATCTAAATAAGTGCATCTTTATTGTTCATGAAGGTAAGCTCTTAGGACATATTATTTACAAAGATGGTTTGACTATTAATCCTAAGATAATAGAGGCTATTCTAGGCTTATAATTTCCCTTACATAAGAAGGGTCTTCAAATATTCTTAGGCAAGATAAATTTTGTAAGGAGGTTCATACTTGGTTTTGTATCTTTGGTGAAACTTATCACAACTATGCTTAGGAAGAACCAAGTCTTTTCTTGGACCAATGAAGGTAAGAGAAACTTTGAAGCCATAAAGAAAGAAATTATAGAATATTATTCTCTTGTGAATCTTTATTTTACTAAATAATTCATGTTGTACTCATTTGCTAACCTTGATACTATCTCAGACATGTTGATGCAAAATAATAATGAGGGTGTGGAGTAACCAATTGCATTATTTAGTCAAGGTTTAGAAGATCATGAAGTAAAGTATACCTTTATTGTGAAATAGGTCCTCGCTATTGTAAGAGGACTAAAGAATTTTAGACAATGGTTTCAAATAATAAGATTCATGTTATGGTCTCTCATATTAGCACCAACGAGTTTCTTTTGAGTAAATATCTTAGTGAAAAGAGGGTAGGGTGGATCACTAAGGTAATGGAGTATGATGTTGATATCAAAGTGAAAAAATTGGTAAGGGGTAAATGCCTTTGTAAACATCTAGCTTCAAATATTCATGGGCCATAGGAAGAGGCTCTAGTTAATCATGATTGTTCCCAATAAACTGGTTCATTACCTTGACAAAGTTGGATACAGGATGTGATTAGATTTATCTAAAATGGTGAGTATCCTAATAATATGAGTAGATCACAAAGGAGATATTTTAAATTGCAATCTATTACCTTTTGTCTTATGGATTGTGTTTTTTTTAAGAGGGACATCAATGATGTGCTATTGAGATGAATTGATAGTGATCAGTTTGGAGTATTGCTTGAGAAGTTCCATGATGGGATAGCAGGAGGTCATTTCTCTCTAAGAACCATTACTGCCAAGATCATGAAGGATGGATATTATTGGCCTAACATCTTCAAGGATTACCATGCTTGGGTGCGAAGGTGTAAACAATATGCTTTCTTTGTAGGAAAGCATAAGCTTGCAGCTCTTCCTTTGAAGCATATCCAAGTTGATCAACCTTTCATGTAATGGGGTATTGATTTCATTGGCATGATAAATCCCCCATCAAGTGCTGGTCATAAATGGATACTCACAGTGACTGACTATTTTACAAGATGAGTTAAGGTAGTAAGATTGAAGGAAGCTAATGAGAATTCTATTTTGTAGTTATATGAGAGCATCATAACAAGGTTTGGCACTCTTTCTACTATTATTTTAGATAATGCTCTTACTTTTATGGGTGAAAAGATAGTTGATTAGGTAAATAGTAATGTCATATTCTTGAGCACTTCATATAACTATTACCCTCAAGGTAATGGGTTAGTTGAATCCACTAACAAGAATTTAATTAGAATCATCAAGATAACTCTGAGTCATAACCAAAGAGCTTGGCACAAAAAATTGAAGATTGCCTTATGGGATGATAGGATAAATCCTAAGAGGTCAATAGGGAACTTTACTTTTGTGCTTATCTCTGGAAGGAAAGCCAAGTTGTCTACCTCTCAAGAGCAGCCTGCCTTAGAGTTATCACACCAACTAGAATTTCTTGAGAACACTCTAATGGAGGTGAGATTGACAGAGTTAATGGAGTTGAAAGAGGTTAGAGATAAATCTCATCAAGCTATGGAGCATCACCAAGTACTAATAAAGAGGTATTTTGACAAGAAGGTAACTCCAAGATCATTTCAATAAGGTGACAATATTTAAATGGGATGAAGATAGATCAAAACCAGGGAGACATACCAAATTTGATACCCTATGGAGTGGACCATATGTCATCATCAAGTGCAAGTAAATCAACTCTTTTCAGTTAGCAAGGATGAATGGAGAAGAGCTGCCTATCATTATGAATGGGATACATTTGAAACTCTACTATTGAGAACTAAAGGTTAGTTTTATAAATATTAGATTATGTGTGTGCTTCTTTTCTTGTTGTGTTTTGCCCCAATAAGTGCTCTTAAAGCACATGTGTGTTCCTATTTTATGTCTTTTTCTGCTTTTTTTCTATCATTGTTGTGTGCTATCAAGAGATAGTTTATATGTCAAGCTTGCATACTTGTGACTCCATATCTCAATACATAAGATTAGGCAACTGGTCATGGCATAGCAAATATGCCACCTTTGGTAAATCACCAAGAATGTTGACCATTTGTACGTTAGGCAAAAATGGGTTAACCCCCTATAGTCAAAATATTATATAAGGAATTTTTATAATGACATAGGGTATGTTGTAGCTCATTTGATGTCATTTCATATGCCATTCTAGTTTTGGTCATAGTCTATCTTGGTCCTTGTGTCATTTGGTGTCTTAAGGATCATTTTAGAATCATATATGCAAGTGGTAGATTTTCATGGTGCTGAGTAGTTTCAAGAACAAGTATAGAAAATTCCAAGTTTACACTTAGGAAATATTTTGAATTTTGGCTAAGTGTTGGATGACATATTTCTTTCAAAGAAATTATTCAACACAAAACCCACAACAAAAGTACAAGACATATTTCTTTTAGAGAAATTATTCCAGTCTATTTTGGCTAAGTATTAGAATTTTTTCAAGAAAATTATCCTGAAGGCAAAAGACTAAGGACAAATATTTCATAAAAATTATCCAAGATAATTTCCTCGAGGACATATTGCTTTCAATAAAATTGTCTAAGACAATCTTTCTGAAGACCCATTCTTTCGAACAAAATATCTAAAGCAAAAGATACTTATCAAAAGCCTGAAGTCATTTATTTCAAACATTTTGTTTGATATAAAAGGCCCACAAGCATCATTATTTTGAATAAAGTGTCCAAGAAAAAATTTCTAAGACAATATGCCAATGAAAAGGTCCAAGGGAATTGAATGTCTTTAGATAATTTATTTGTCCAAGCCTTCAACATTGATCCAAGTAGGATCCCACAGTGTTCATAAGTTCACAAGGACATGGATCAGATTGACACAATCTCAAAAACTCATCAGGACCTCAAAAGATTGAATCAAAATGACTTGGGCAAATAAAGGGACCAAACCATCATCAAGATGTCATAAAAACTAGACTAAACCAATTCAATTTTATAAATATGCTCAAAAATCCTTACATGACTATCAGACCATGCATGATCAAGGTCCTTAGTTTTGAGATCATTATTTGGAAGTTTCGTATCTTGATGAGTCTTCTATCTAAAGATCTAAGCCTTCAAAGTTCATCTTGTCGAGTCTAAGAAACTAGGCCATCCTACACATCACATAGAAATGAGCTGGACAACTTGATTGTGCATTTCTTATCTTCACTCAAGAAACCATGTGAGCCAAAAGATTATAATTCCATAGAATCCTTCATGCCAAGATTATATCTTGAAAGTTCCATCTTCATGTGATCTTTCTAGCTCAAGTTATAAGCTTCTAAAGTTGGAACAACATAGGACATTCATGCTAACATCAAGTTTGAGCTCTGTAAAGTAACCGTTTGGGTTCAAAAGGTCCTTAAAAGGTTTAAAGTTGCTTAAGATCTAACAGTCCACATGAGCTCATAGGTTTATAATTGAGATCTAATGGTTCACACTAAGGTCAAATAAGTCAAAAAGTCCTTGGGTTAAAGTCCTTTAAAGAGATACAAGTTGGACAAGATTTGATGGTGAGGATAAATTAAGTATAGATCTAATGATGCAAACTCAACAAATAAAGAGGTGGGTCCAAGAAAAATATGACAGTTGACACTACATCGTACATCTTAATCCAATGGTGTGAGATGTGTCAAAAGGTCAAGGAGCTAGAGAGGTTACCACATGGCATAAGTGTAAAGGCTGACAGATTGACAATAGGATTCTAATATAAATATGTGATTGACAAGTGGCATGAGTGTGTTATTCATTTCAAGAAGTCAATGGAATGCATTTGTTCATACCAAGGAGATCAATGGTATGTAGAAGGTTAAAAGGTCAAGATCTAATAGTAGGGATCTACAAGGCCAATGGGAAAAAAGATAACTAGGATAATTTTAATTAGTTTGAGCCAGTTTTTCATGGATAAAGTTGAGCTAAAGACTAATTTTCAATAGAATCAAATAAGGTCTTATAGGGTCAATCAATCCACCATTGGAGCTTGATCAAATAGCAAGGAGTGGATATAGCCATGTAGTCAAGCATAGAGAACATAAAGGGATGCCATTAAAGTTGAATATGGGCCTCTAGTTCAACATTTTGTATCACAAAAGGCTATTTTTTATGACTGTGTTCACCATTTTTTAAGAGAATCCATGTATATGGTGAATCCTTAGTTCTTACAAAGACAAAGTAGGTATATTTGGACCTATTATAATCAAGTGAGGGGCTATATAGTCTATAGGTCTGTATCAATATGACAACTATAGGAAAGCCAATAATTTGATATTGGTTTTCCATCTATAGTGGACCTATGAACATGTGGATGAGCTCAAGCATGATCCAACTTGAAAAAGAACTAGCATTTAAAAATATGCCATGAAAACATACACCTATACCTTAATGGTTACATATCCAAGACCAATGACACAAAATGGACCCTTCTTTCCACTTTTACATGCCACAACAAACTAATGAAGAGAAGTTAGCACCAAGACAAAGCTCTAAAAAATTGATCTAATTATCATAACTACATTGATGCTGAGACCCAACTTAGAATAACTTTATCCCATTATTACAAATGTTAGGGAGCATCGAGGAAGGAATAATGTAACTGTGAAACCACTTGAATTTACCTGAATCAATCAAAAGGTCTAAAGGAACATAATTTATAGAAGCAGTTGTAACTATGGTTCAAATAGAGTTGAGCTCTTTGATTCCTTATTGAGTGTCAAAGTCTCTCTCTTTGAAGGCCTTTTATTATATAAATATAGCCTTTGAGCTATTGATTGTCATCCCTCTAGTTGGTACAACTAGACTCTACAAGAATTTGTATTCTGCACCTCTTAGAGTATTGAATAGAGTATTTTTGTAGTTGTTTAATAATCTATGCATAGTGTGTGTATTTGTCTGATATGCAAAAGTGGTTGTCATATTCCCTTTATAGGTCCATATTTAATATAAATGTTAATAAACTTTCTTGTAGGTCATATAGAGTGTCTCAAGGTTAATGTCTCAGGTGTAGAATAGATAGATGAATAGAAGTGATTTCAATCAAGCCTTACCCTCATCACCCTTGAGCCTAGGTCCATCAAACCAACCTCTAGGTGAAACACTATTGCTTGAAAATCATTGTAAACATTGCATTAGTTCTATTAATTATCTATTAGTGTGCTAAGGAGTTCAATCTTGAGAGTAGATCCTTGAACATTCAGTACATCACCTCTTTTAGATTAGGTTCTATTAATGCATTCTCTAACTCTTTTCCCCATAAGTAATCAATTGGTATAGATAATAATATTTTAAGATACATTTAGGGAGCTAGCCCTTAAATCTAGAGGCTCATTTCCCATATAGGTACAACCACATACCTATAAATGTTCTCATGTTTCCCAAATCTAGAAGAGGCTTGAACACCCTCTTCTAAGGTGCAAGCTTTGGTGACAATAAGACCTATAAGAGCTATTAAAGAATAATTGAAAGGTGTAACTACTTAAGTGTGACCCATATATGCTATGGATGACTTATGATAATGTATTTGAGTTATGTATTAGCATGTTAGATGCCTTAATGGTTAAGGCAAGTCTTATATCCGACCAAGAAGCTAATATTCATGAAGACTCTATAAATAGTGGATACCATGGTAATGGTTTCTAGACTTGTCTAATAATATGTTGAGAGAGAAAAAGATAGATAAAAAGGAAAGAGTTAAGATAAATTGTGTTTAGTGGTAGGATTGAAGTACATAATAGATTGAGGATGAGTGAAGAAGACTAGAGAGATACAAAAAAGGTGTTTAGATGCATTACTTGTATGAGCAAGTCTGAGTGCATGTGAAGAGTTTGAAAGAGAGATGTTATATATTATTTCTCTAATTATATTGAAATGTAATTAGAGTTCTATATTTATTGATTTCATACATGTTGTGTGGGTGCTCAACATCTAGAACAAGTGGTTTCTTATTCATACTAAGTGGTGGGTGCTCCTTATAAAGTGGGTGCTTTACTAAAAGGTCTCATGTTTGTGATCATCTTATAAGACAAGTAGTCCATGTGTTTGTAGGCTTTAGAGTGGGTTTTATTCCCCAAGAGGGTTTCTCATGTAGATCTTGTGTTATGTGTGTTATCTTGTATCATATTGCTTATTCATTGTTATGAACATCTTATATGCTTTATGAATACTTGTGGTAATTGATTAAGAGTTTGAAAGGATTGAAATTAAAGTTTGAAATATCTTGCATCACTGATTCACCCCCCTCCAATGATTGTACCTCCAATAATTGGTATTAGATCAGGACCTTCTATGCAAGTTTAACTACTTGAAGGTGATCCAATGTATAATATGGTAAATCAATAAATGTAGGGTTTCTCTATAAATAAAGCACAATTATTCAATGGGTCAAATTATGATTTCTATGTTACAAGGATGAGGACATACATCATGTCTCTTGGGTTTGATATTTTTCAATCTATCATGGATGGTTATACTATACCAACTACTCCAACTAGTGCTGCTAACAAGAAGTTGAGTGAGAATAATTCAAAAGCTACGACTATTATCATTTGTGATCTATCTGAGGCTGAGTTCACCAAAGTGATCCATTTCAAGTTTACCAAGGAAATTTGGGTCAAATTATAGACTATTTATGAAGGAAACTCTAAGGTAAAACTAGCCAAGTTGTAGACCTATGAAAGGAAATTTGAAGGTCTCAAAATGAATGAAGAAGATACTATGGCATCCTATCTTCTAAGGGTTGATGAGGTAGTAAATATGATCAGAGGTCTTGGAGAGATAATTTATGAAGCTACTATAGTATAGAAGGTATTGAGGAGTCTTCCAATCAAGTTTGATTCAAAGGTTTCTACTGTAGAATAAAGCCATGATCTCACTTACATGAATATGGATGAATTTCATGGCATCCTTAATGCCTATGAAATGAGAGTTGATGAAGATAGACCTCTTAAGAAGGAATCAACCTTCAAAGTGATCAAGGAGTCAAAATCCAAGAAGAAAAAGTTAAGTATTGAATATTTTGATCTTAATGAAGATCAACTTGAAGCCATGAATGCAAGAAAATTGAATTTAAGATCATGTAAGTATGAAGGAAAATTCCTTTCAAATGTTTTTCATGTGATAAAGTTGGTCATTTTATAGCTAGATATCCAAGTATAGACAAGTTTGAACACAAAAAATCTCATAAGGAATCTCATGAAGATGATCATAAGAAATATGAGGGTCCTAACAAGTACATAAAGTTTTTTAGTAAGAAAAATGGAAAAAAGGAATCATACAAAGGTAGTAAGAACCATTACCATGAAGAAGATAGTAACTGATCTATAGAATAAGTAAACACATCTAATAGTGATGATTCTTTTCATAATGGGGGCATGGAAACATTGCTCATGGATCTTAAAAATGATAAAGGTGAATGTTATTTAAACAGAGATTTCTTTGGTGGAGATAGCTCAAAGGAAGAAGAAGAGAAATTCACTCTTGAAGATAAATATCTAGATACTATGGAAGAAATAAAGTTGATACAAAGAGAGAATAGAAAACAAGATTCATTGATCAAATCATATGATGAATCAATTAGACTTTTTAAAGGAAGGCTAAGTAATGAATTTAAGGAGCATGATGAGATCACACAATAGATTGAAATTTAGGTTTGTACTCTTGATGAAGGAGTAAAGAGTAAGGATGAAGAGTGTATCATGTATCAATTAGAGATAGAGTCATTGTAGATGAAACATATCAAGATATGAACAAAGATATAGTTGATGATTTAGATAATAAGGATGAATTGATGAGTACTATTGAAGATCTAATGATTGAGAAGAAAAAGAACAAAAAGATGATGTCACAAATCAAGGACTATGAAGAATAATTTAATGTGTTTGAAGCAAGGCTGAATGATAAAACCAAGGAATATGAAGATACTATCAAGAATCTCAATAGTCAATTAGAAACTATGTATACAAGCCTAAAAGATAAAGAAGATGAGTGTGTATGCAATAAAAATTGCATGATGCACATGAATCAATCTTGGATAGAATAAGATAGATCACACCTACACTTCCTATTGGGGGATACATTTTTTAAGTGAGAGCATGACCAATATTAGGATTTACTAGACCCAATTAGGGGATCACTTGTATCATCTGTCACGACACATCATGCTAGGCATGGTTATAAATCCTATAGTCTAACACAATCACACAACAAACCTAAAAGAGTCCTAGGGTTTCTATATTCACTTATGATAATAAACAAGAAAATAAACTAATCTAATAACAAGAAAAATAAAATAATCTAGTGCTCACCAAATCTTGTGGCACAAAGCAAGGTTTAAAACAAAACAAGTAAATAACCACTAAACTAAACATGTATAGGAGGCAAATACTCATGTCAATGTATATGGAATCCTAATACATGGGAGATAAGAATACATACTGCATTATCTATCTACTCTTACAAAGGAGAAATAAAGTTAGGAATACTTACCTTTGAAGATGAACCTATCGAGTCTCAACCTCTCCCTTGTGTAATGGTGCTTCACAAGAGATTATTGTGGCTTGTAAGGACAACCAAGATAAATCAAATCTAGGATACATGACCTACCTAAACATCCAAAATACTTTTCCATACGACAAGATCATAGCTCCAAAAGAAAGTATTAAACCCTAAAGCTTTATTCCTCAAGTAGAATGGTCAATAAGTAGATGTTCATTTGCACTTCTTCTCTTAATTCAACTCTCTTATGAAATGGTAAGGAATGACCTTTTATATATAGTAGTATCTCACCCTAAAGACTTTTGGACATTTTGGTTATGTTAGGTCGACCAAGTTGACCTAGCACATTATTGGGCTAATGCCTAAAGTTTGTTTTAGGTCAGTCAAGATGCAAAGCAACATGGAAAGGTAAAGTATCCCTAGAATAAACTAGGTCAACCAGGTTGACCTAGCTTACTAAACAAGTCAAAAGGGAAATAAGGTAAGAAATGAGGAATAAGGTGGGAATAGATAGGAAAGAGATAAATAAACTTAGGGTTCAAGGTTTTAGGAGGCAAGATTGTAGATAATAAGTGACAAAAGGAACAACAATCTTACTAAGCACCAATGGTCTACCCACCCCTTTCTCAGCGTACCCTTTAAGGCATGCACTCAGAGAGATTGAGGCTCAATAACTTCTTGAAAGATTTGAAGTGTTAGTAATAAGTAAAAGTGTGAAAATATTATGTGTATACATATGCCCCAACCAAAGCTCATCACATGTCACGTAAGTGCAACACGAGATGGTGATTTAGGATAAAACATGATGACACATAAGGTTGATGCTAAGTAAAGTGTAGTAAGAAGAAAATAAGATAAATGAAAGGATATAATTGAGAAACACATACCTTTAACTTACCTCAGTGCTAGAGAAGAATAATGAAAGAAAGTGAAGGTGTTTAATGTAAAACACACTAGGAAAACCTATAAAGTTAGTGCAAAAATAGCCAAAAATCATTTTTTTGGAAGATATGCATATAATAGTGGAAAAGAATCTCTATGTCATCACGAATCTAACACATTTTATGTTTTTTAAAATAGATGAATAGAAACAAAGATATGAGAAAAATAAGGAATTTGAAGGAAAATAAATGAAGAATTTGAATGGCTAAAAAGTAGTTTTAAATATGAAAAAGAGAATGCATTTTGTTATTCTACATTGTAAGAGAAGATAAAAAGATCTTTGGAGCGAAAACAAGCTAGAATGGTGAGGGAATGACATGCTAGACAAGAGGGAGTTCCAAGAGTGAGAGTGGGTTCACTACAGGTATGCATCTAAGAATCTCAAACCAAATTTTGAAATGAATTAAGTAAATTTTGATAAAATTTAATTTTAAGAATTTATATATGATAAAAATGAACAAAATTAGATTCTAAGGGAGGGAAATGGGAAGATGGGAAATGGGTTGGAAGGAATTAGGGAAAAAGAAAAAAAAAGTAAGTTTTTGGAAAAATGTGCTAGGTTGACACACTAAAACCTACTAGGTCAACCAGGTCGACCTAGTAGAGTAAATCAGGCTAAAATCCATGTGGTCGACCTAGAGGGTATAGGTTGACCTAGCTTATTATAGAACCAAAAACCTAGTGTGATGTATTCAGTTGGTCTGTGAGGGCCAAAATGGAAACTTAGCACTAGAGAAAAGAGAATAAGAAGGAAAATAAGAAATGTGGAGGAAAATAGGAAATTTTTTAGTCAAATTAGGTTGACCAAATAACCAGAGAAAGTGCGAAAAGTGTGCAAAAAGCTGAAAAGGAGCTAGAATGGTTTGAAATGATAAAATAAGGGCAAGGGGGACCAAAATAGGCTAAAATAGATAAAAATGAGTAAATTGTACTTGTTTATGATTAAAAATAGAAAGTAGAAAGATTGTATTATGATTATACATGACATGGAGGAACTAATACATCCTTTGTTTTTTCTTGATTACAGAGATGATGATGGTTCTAGTGATTGATGGATGTCTCTTAGCTACCAGACTTGTTAGAGAGATTGATAGATGAAGATAGGGATAGATTGATATCCATAGGTCTAGGAGGTATAACATATATGCGTAGGATACCCTTGAGAAAAAACCTATTAGTCATGTTCCTTAGGTGTTGGGAATGACTGATTAACATCTTTAGATGGGAGGTGGATGGGGATGTGATATAGGTGATTATCACACTAGAGGATGTCCATGCCATCCTTAGGCTACCTATGGTAGGAGCACTAGTGACCACAAGGATACCAAATAGCATAGAGGATAAGAGAGACTTATCCATGTTAAGGTGTGGAGCCTAAAAGCTTCACCAAGGAGCATGTTACCAAAGTTGTAGGTTTACACAGTCACCGGCGTCAGTCAGGAGCGACTGACATTGGTCAGGTGTGGTTTAAGAGATGCTGGCATTGGCAGGGGAACGACCGACATTGGTCACAGGCAAGCAGGCAGGAACCGGCATCGATTACCTGTGCGTCCAGAGAGCTATTTCCATGGATAGAACCGAGTGTTTGCATGATGAATTTAAGTCTTAGTCTTAAGTTCACGTCTCTATTATTAGTAAGACTATTTTTAGAGCCCTTGTTCAAGAGGCTTAACTGTTGGTTGTAAATGCATGCTCAAGTCTCCTAATTCTATATGTAGAATTAGAACTTCTTAGCTTATTGTAGTTCAATGTATGAATGTTGAAAGAACAATACAGAATTGTATAGGTGAATCAATCCAGGTTGTTGGAGTTGATTGTACTTGAGAGAGAGAGCTCTTGAGGGAAAGAGATCTAGAGAGAGATCTGTACATCTAAGAGAGGTGTGGAAGAAAGAAGTTTCTTCAATTGTATTCCTTCTGTAAAGAGTTTAATACAAGTTTTTAGGGTGGTTTCTTATATCTCTTGTTCATTGTTATTTATCATTCTAGTTACTTATCTATCTGATTTAATTCTGTGATTTATTGATTTCATAAGTGAAATCATATTGTTGGTTGATCCCCAGCAAGTGGTATCAGAGCCTTGGTTGTAGGTTTAGAGCTTGATATCCAAAAGTGGTATCAGAGCTCAAGTTCACTAATAGATGGTTCAGATCTGTGTAGTGTGTATTGATTACAAGTTACTCATAGGGGTTTTTTCAGGGATTTCTGTTTGAGTGGGAGAAGCAATGACAGAAGAAAGTAAACTGAGAATGGAGAAGTTCAATGGCAAAAATTATCAACATTGGAGAATGCAGATAGAGGACTATCTATATCAAAAAGATCTATACTTACCATTAGGTGGGATTGCAAAGAAGCCCACAGACATGGATGATGAAGAATGGGAAGTTCTTGATAGAAAGGCTCTGGGGTCTATAAGACTGAGTCTAGCATTTACTGTGATATCTAATTTGTCATAGACAAAAACAATGGTAGAGTTGATGACTACTTTAGCAAATTGTATGAAAAACTCTCAGCTTCTAATAAGGTATATCTTATGAAGCAGTTATTCAATTTGCATATGCAAGAAGGTGGATATGTATCTAATCACCAGAATGGTTTCCATGGAATTGTAAATCAATTAAGTTCAGTCAATATTGTATTTGATGATGAAATTAAAGTCTTTTAATATTATGTTCTTTGCCTGAAAGCTGGCATAGCTTAGTAATGGCAGTTAGTAATACTGCATCTGCTTCAAATATTTTAAAAGTAGAGGATGTTGTTAGTGTTATCTTGAATGAGGAAATTCATAGGAAAAGCACAGAGGAAACATCAGGGAACGCTTTAAGTATTGAGAGCAGGGGAAGGCAAAAAGAGAAGAGCAAGAAAGGGAGATCAAGATCTAAGTCTAAGGTGAGAGGTAGATCCAAATCTAGAAATGGCAGAAAGCCACAATGCTGGAATTGTGGAAAGATGGGGCACATAAGCAGAGATTGTTGCTCAAAGCCTAAGGAGGACAATCAACATGAAGGAAAAGAAGAAGCAAAGGTTGCAGGTATTGCACAAGATGCTTTAATATTCTCTTTGCATAATAATATAGAATCTTGGGTTTTATATTCTGGTGCATCTTTTCATGCTACCCCTAATAGAGAATATTTTAGTGACTATATCCATGGAGATTTTGGAATAGTGTATCTAGGGGATGATGAGCCTTGTAAAATTATTGGCAAAGGTAAAGTGCAGTTGAAAATGCAGAATGGCAACACATGGGTGTTGAGAGATGTTATGCATGTTCCTAGCTTGAAGAGGAATTTGATTTCTATAGGAAAGTTAGGGGATGAGGGTTGTACAGTAACTCTCATAGCAGAATCTTGGAAGGTGACCAAGGGTGCACTTGTTATGGCCAGAGGTAAGAGAGTAGGTACTCTCTATTTATGTAATTGTGTTACTAATAATTCTCCTTCTGTATTATCTACTTTAGATGTGGATGCAAAATTGGGGCACTCAAGGCTTGGCCACATGAGTGAGAAGGGAGTGTCAATTCTTAAGTCTAAAGGTAAGCTTTCAGATTTGAAAAGCATAGATCTAGATTTTTGTGAGCACTGTGTTTTTGGGAAACAGAAGAGAGTGAGTTTTCTCAAGACTGGGTCAACAAAGAAGAAGCATAAGTTACAGCTTGTTCACACAGACGTGTGGGGACCGACTCAAGTAGCTTCCATTGGAGGATCACAGTACTATGTTTCGTTCATAGATGATGCTACAAGAAAGGTATGGATCTATTTTATTAAGAAGAAATCTGATGTATTTGAGACTTTTAAGATTTGAAAAGCTATGGTTGAGAATGAAATAGGTAGAAGATTAAAGAGCCTGAGATCTGACAATGGTGGTGAGTTTTGCAGCTATAAGTTCAACTGGTATTGTTATATGCATGGAATCCACAGGCAAAGTATGGTTCCAAGGACACCTCAGCAAAATGGTATTGCTGAAAGGATGAACAAAACAATTATGGAGCATGCAAGGTGTATGAGATTGCATGCTGGTTTGCCCTTAGAGTTTTGGGCAGAAGCTGTTAACACTGCAGTGTACCTGATTAACAGAGGACCCTCTACAGCTTTGGATGGTGGAATTCCAGAAGAGGCATGGATAGGTAAAAAGGTAGATTTCTCTTTTCTCAAAGTTTTTGGTTGTGAAGCCTTTGTGCACATTGATAAGGAAAATAGAAAGAAGCTGGATGCTAAGTCTATGAGGTACACATTTATTGGCTATGGTTCAGATGATTTTGGTTTTAGATTTTGGAATCTAGGAACTAACAAGATAATTAGGAGCTGTGATGTTGTTTTCAATGAAAAAGTGATGTATAGTGATCAACTGAAGAAGCTGAATCAATCTAGGTAGAGCAATGGTGAATTGGACGAGGTGACGGTCTAATATGAGCTCGCAAGAAAAAGAAATAATCACTTGCAAGAAAACACAGAGACCGACGTCGGTAGGGCAGGAACCCAGGCAAAATTGACGTCGGCCAGTAACAAGTCTGGAAGTGACTAAGGTCGATCACTGTTAGAGAATTTGGGTGGATAGTGTGTTGTGAACGAGTCTCAAACGCCCATCAGGAGGTCAAAAAGGGTAAGTAAGCCTCCAATTAGATATTCCCCTTCATTATTCTATTTATTGCTAACTGATGGTGGAGAAACAGAGAGTTTTCAAGAAGCATTACAGGTGGAGTCCAAGAGTCAGTGGGAACGTGGCATGGTTGAAGAAATGGAGTTCTTAAGAGAGAACCAAACATGGGATTTGGTTGAGTTTCCAGATGGTAAGAGGACACTGAAGAACAGATGGACCTACAGATTGAAAGAAGGTGAGAATGGACATATGAGATATAAGGCCAGGTTGGTAGTGAAAGGATTTGCACAAAAGCTAGGTATTGATTTTGGTGAGATTTTTTCTCTTGTTGTTAAAATGACTTCTATACGGGTTGTACTGTCTTTAGTTTCTATTAAGGATTTGCATCTTGAGCAGCTAGATGTTAAGACAGTGTTTCTTCATGGAGATTTGGATGAGGAAATATATATGGAACAGCTGGAAGGATTTGAGGTTAAAGGTAAGGAGAAGTTAGTGTGCAGATTGAAGAAAAGCTTGTATGGCCTCAAGCAAGCTCCTAGACAGTGGTATTTGAAATTTGACAGGTTTATGACTGAGCATGGCTCCAGTAGGTGTCAATCTGACCATTGTGTGTATTTTAAGAGATTGGATAATGGTAGATATATTATTCTATTGTTGTATGTAGATGATATGCTGGTTGCAGGATCACACATGCAGGATATCTCTGAGCTTAAGGTGAAATTAGCTCAAATGTTTGCCATGAAGGATTTGGAGCAGCAAAGAAAATCCTTGGCATGAGCATTAAGAGAGACAAGAAAAATCACAGGTTGATTTTGTCTAAGGAGGATTATGTGAACAAAGTGTTGAAACGGTTCAATATGCAGGATGCTAAACCGGTAAGCACACCTTTGGCTGGACATTTTAAGTTGAGTAAAGAACAATGTCCTAATTCACATGATGAGGTAGAGTACATGAGTAAAGTTCCATATTCTTTTGCAGTAGGGAGTTTAATGTATGCAATGGTGTGTATTAGACTGGATATTATCCAAGCAGTGGGAGTTTTAAGTAAGTATATGGCCAATCTAAGAAAGGAACATTGGAAAGCAGTTCAGTGGATCCTTAGATATCTGAGAAGAACCAGCAATAGGCATTTGTGCTATGGAGGTTCATATACTTCTCTACATGGTTATGTAGATTCAGATATGGCAGGTGATTTGGATGGCAGGAGGAGCACCACAGGATATGTTTTCACTGTAGGTAGAATGGCGGTTAGCTGGATATCAAAGTTGCAAAAGGTTGTTGCCTTGTCAACTACAGAAGCAGAGTATATTACAGCCACAAAGGCTAGCAAAGAGATGATATGGATGACACGGTTCATGGAAGAGCTTGGAAAGGAGAAAGAGAGTTACAGATTATATAGTGATAGTCAGAGTGCAATCCATTTGGCTAAGAATTTAGCCTTTCATTTAAGAACAAAGCATATACAACTAAGGTACCACTTCATACGACAGGTATTGGAGGATGGTGAGTTGAAGCTGGAGAAGATCCATACAGATAAGAATCCCACTGATATGTTAACCAAGCCAGTTAAAAAGGAGAAGTTGAATCTTCATTCAACTTCTATTGGTCTTCATGATTGAGTTGAAGATGGAGGAGTTAGAAGATGTTGCTGTACAGGTACTGGTGTAGCTGTTTATCTCCAAGTGGGAGATTGTTAAGGTGTGGAGCCTAAAAGATTCACCAAGGAGTGCGTTACCAAAGTTGCAAGTTTACACAGTCACCGACGTCAGTCAAGAGTGACCAACGTTGGTCAGTTGTGGTTCAAGAGACGCTGGCATCGGTAGGGGATCGACCGACGTCGATCACAGGCAAGTAGGCAGGAACCGAAATCGGTTACTTGTGCGTCCAGAGAGCTATTTTTGTGGATAGAATTGAGTGTTTTCATGATGAGTTTAAGTCTTAGTCTTAAGTTTGCGTCTCTATTATTAGTAAGACTATTTTTAGAGCCCTTGTTCAAGAGGCTCAACTATTGGTTGTAAATGCATGCTCAAGTCTCCTAATTCTATATGTAGAATTAGAACTTCTTAGCTTATTGTAGTTCAATGTATGAATGTTGAAAGAACAATACAAAATTGTATAGGTGAATCAATCCAGGTTGTTGGAGTTGATTGTACTTGAGAGAGAGAGCTCTTGAGGGAAAGAGATCTAGAGAGAGATCTGTACATCTGAGAGAGGTGTGGAAGAAAGAAGTTTCTTCAATTGTATTCCTTCTATAAAGAGTTTAATACAAGTTTTTAGGGTGGTTTCTTGTATCTCTTGTTCTTTGCTATTTATCATTCTAATTACTTATCTATCTGATTTAATTCTGCGGTTTATTGCTTTCATAAGTGTATCATATTGTTGGTTGATCCCCAACTATCCATGTGGGATACAAGCTCAGAGATGATATCATCAAGGTGGAGAGTAAACATGGATGATGTCTATATATCATAAATTTTGGACCTCTAAAAGGTAGTGGTAGGCCTTGTGACATAGTGGGTGCTCTATCATAAGTTGGATGGCAAGGTACCATTATACGTGATAGCCTTAAACAAGATGATGTTAGAGGAGGGAGTTTTATATGATGTAGGCTCTATCATCTGGGTCTAGCTCATGCATGATCTATATGAGATTTTGGTCAGAGGGTAGAAGACTATGGGATTGATCATACTACTAAAAACATGGATATATGAGATATTTCCTATGTATTAAATAACTAGGTTACCCCATGTGATCAATGATAGGTCACCTCAAGTGAGGAGATAGAGAGAGGACTAGGTAGTGCAAGCCATGTCCCATGTGTTAGCACTATAGATGGTGAGATGCATTGATATAGTATGGTGACCATATGAGCAACTAAAAATGACCTGGGAGAGCTAACACATAGTTAGACCAACACTAGAGAGGAGAGAGGTGATAGGACACTATACATGGTCGAGAGATCCACATTTGATGGCATAGGTTCTAGGACATATGGGTCTACCTCATCCAATGACATCAATACTCATGCCCAAATAGTGGACTCAAAATTTGAGGGACCCATGAAGGAAGAGGGGATTCAAACCATTGATAGTGAGGCTAACATTACAACCATGCCAAGAGTGACCATAGATTGTCCATGCATGATGAGGGGTAGAGTAGGAGGAGGAGGTATAAGTAGTGATATCAGATGTACCACCACTAGCTCCATAGAGAGATGAGCTATGACCATCAAGGATATGACATTGACAAAGGTAGGAGGAAGGAGAAGAGACCATCATCATCCTTAGTGAGTTAGTAGAGGAGCTAGAGGAGATACAGATAAGTGAGAGACTACTCAGGCACAGGTTGAGATGGACATGAGCCATGCCAATTGAGTTTGATCTGAGGAGGTTAACTATAGAGGAGGTAATAGGAGGCCATGTAGATGTGGAGACTGTGATAGGTATTCATGTAGATGGTAAGACCATAGTAGTTGAGACACATATAGGTAATAAAATATGTTTGATTTATTATTTAATATTTTAATTGAAAGAAAGAAGATATTGTGATATATGATAGTGATATAATATATATTTAATGTGATTTTATAGTCATACCTAAGGATGAGGATGAGAGATGGGGTTCCTTAGTTAGGGGAACACTCCATGATTTCCTAGATGAGACTCTACAACCATATGACCCCATGACACTAGAGGATCTAAGTGTACATTCTACCCTAGCTTAGGCAAACTAGTTTAGATTAGCAGGAGAGGCCATGAGGCAGAGACATATGTAGAGAGAGAGAGGGAAAAACCACTAGTAAATAGGGGTGCAAGAGAGAGGTAGGCCTGATAGGCCCTAGCCAATGAGAGAGTTGTGCATTTGGATATAGTGACACAAATGATGTAAGCATATACAATGATGCAGACCTAGATGATGCAAGCACATGTAGCAACCGAGATTGAATTGGTATAAGTACATGTGTATATAGGATGTCTATATGGATAGATATAGGGATTGAGATCTTGGACTACCTCATTATAGTGTACCATTTATAGGAGTTAGATCGAGGCCTCAATAAGTAGTGTGGCTAGGCCATGAGATAGACAGGGTGGAGCCCAACCCTAGAGCTAAAACATTGCTTATGGTTGTATATATTGTATCAATATATATATATATATATATATATATATATATATATATATATATATGATGTATCATTTTAGCTTGCTGATGTGATTATGTATGTGGTCACTACGGATATATTGTTATCATTATGCTAGCCATCTATATAGATGCTTTGGATATATTTCTTTCTAGCACATGTATTTAGTTTTGTTGTATATTCTATAGGAAATATATGTGATGTGGTTTCTTCTCTAGCATTATGAGAAATACATTCATGGTTAGAAAGAAATAGGCAAAAAGACTTGGAAAAATATAATCAATCAAAAATGCACTACACACTAATTCAAGTTGGGAAATGTGTAATAACATGAAAAATGACTTAGTATAAAGAACTAAGAAATGAAAACAAGATGGTAAAAATGAGATTTTTTTCAAACCAAATATGAAATATTTTTTTACCAAATTAAAATAAGTAAAATCATACTATATCACATTGGGAAGTATGAAAAACAAAGTAATAAAATGGAAGGTATGCAGAAGGTCACACAAGGTAAGAAAAACAAATGAAAAGTCAATGAAAATTTGGTCTTAAATTTATCACACTAATTCAAGATGGGAAGTGTGACAAAATTCAAGAAATGGTTGAAATTTTACATGCACTTAGAAAATAAAAAAATAAGAGGTGAAAGAAAAATGAAGTAAGCATAAAACATACTAGTTCAAGCTAGGAAGTATGTCAAATGACATGTAACTTCATAATCAATCAAATATTAACTCAAAATTGACACATATAATTTGATGGTGACTTGATTGTTGGAAAAATTTGTGAGGAGGGCTGGGTCCTATCCATGGTCTTACACTACAACTCAACAAATGGAACACCACATGGGGTAGAATAAGCATGAACATTCAAGTACACAAGGAATAAAGGTAATAGGATAAAACACTCATAAAATAAAAAAACCCAAAAGGATTTCAAAATAACATTATCAAGTAGAATAATAATATTGGATTGAAATGCAAAAGGAATGGTAATTTTGTGAGGAATTTATGGGTCCTATCCACAGTCTTATGCTGAAACTCACAAAAGAAAAACCCAAGTGGTGTGATCATAAAGCAAGAAAATATTTCTCAAGAGGAAATATGAGGAAATGGAATGAAAAAGGGAGTATAAAAAGTAAAGACTTAGGCATCTTAAGATAAGACCTTAGGAGATAAGAGGCATACTAAGAACATGAGAAGACACTAAGTGACTAGTGGTCGTCTATGTACAAAGGAAACCTATTCCCTATAGACATAAAGATTTATAGGTAGATAAGTGTGCTTATAAGATCAAATCATGAATGTAGATTAGTATAATGAAAATAAAAATGTACCTACCTCCCCATGACGTGTTACCTGCTCCTCAGGACCCCTTACAGAGCCATCAGTCTACTACAAATATTGGGTACTTACATGAGAAAGTAGGTAGCACTAGAAGATTTTTTAAAATTCCCCTATTCCAATCTAATGGCCTACCACATGCCAAAGGACTTCATCTTTATGTGAATCTGACTGTGGAGTTTGAGCTTCGATTGGAGATAGGAGATGTGCTTGAATCACATCTTTTAATGTGATTAGACTTTTAAAAATATTGCATATTTTTTCATTTTGATATCATTGCCTTTTGTTTAAATGATTTGGCTTTTAAATTTTTTTTGAAGGCCTTTTTTTTAGGATTCTTCCTCCATATGGATTTGGAATGACCAAGCATGAGAGAGATAGTGATACACACGAATGACCTATAGGCTAAGGCTAAAAGAAGCTAAGTAACCAAAGACAAAAGACTGACTAGGACACTTAGGCTTGACAATGAACAAATATGTGATCTCAAATATCAACCGTGCATATGCTTAGTTTGAAAAAAAAGGAAGAAAGGAAAAGGGAGATCCAAAGGTGGACCGATAAAAGGAAATAGTAATGAGAAAGACTATTTGCTAACTAATCACATGGTAAAAGGAGATGACAACCAAAGGGAATAGGGTAAATACAACCAAGTCACCACGACAATTATCTATGAAAAGGAAAGATAATAAAGCAATCAATCATGAAGATACAAGGTAATAATAAGCTAAATGTGGTGATTTTGTGAGGATCTGTCGGGTCCTATCCATGGTCTTACAAAGCAACTCATAAAAAAAATATCCAAGGGATGTAAAAAAGAAAAAATAAGAATATAAAGTAATGACAAGGAAGAACAAACACATGCAAAAAAGATAGAATATAAAATTAACATGAAAATATAGTACAATCAAGGAAGATAATGATATAAGATAAGCAATAATTTGACATAGTGTCAAATGATATAATCAGATATAGAAAAAGAAATAAATATGGAGCACACATCCAATCCAAATATAAATGTAAAAGTACCATGAATTTTTTCATAAGTAATGGTAAATATATGCACACACATTATACAAGACACCGAATAAATCTCTATGAAGTTGGATACGAACTACTGCTAATATGTCATCAATCTTTGCAAAATATTGGGAAAATACTTATTTTCTAATCTCCTCAACTAAAAAAGTAATAATGCTCATTGGATCATAATGAGGAGGTAAATTGAGGAAAGGATTATTAGAATAATGTGTGGGAATGGGATCTATGGGAGAAGGAAGAATCACCAGTGGAGAAGGATCCACAGGTGAAAGAGGGTCCATGGGTGGAGAAGGAACCATAGGTGGAGGCACAAAAGGAACCAAAAGAGGTGTAATTATGGGAAACTAAGGGGGAACCTTCTTATGAGAAGTACCTATGGGAAGAATAGTATCTTTTCCAAGGATAACTATAAGATGATCCTTAAGATGCTGCTAAAGGATATGATAATGATTAGTATGATGTGTGCCATATTAGTGTCATATACAATACCTCTCACCATACTTAGGTATATATTCATGAATAATCTTGGGAGGAGGTATGGTAGTGTCTGTGGATGGGGAAGAAGGATACAAGGTATCAATATATTGTTACAACTTATGATAATGGGTAAAATAATGAGTATCTATCCCATGAAAGCAATAGATATGCTTGTGAGTGTGTTTAGGAGGAACACTCATAGGATGTGTAACAAGTATGGAAGAAGAGGGAGATGACTCATTTACAAATTTGGTGGGGAAAATATCAATCTTAGGTAATGGAAGCAAACCATCACCAAGAGGAGGTGATGATGGAGAAGGAATAAAACTAGTATTAACAGGAAGAGAACTAGTGAAAGAAATAAGAATATACTCACCAACACTAGAAGAAGGAATAATAATTGGTTCAGACATAGTTTTGACTATGGGAGGAACAAGATTAATATAAGGTCTAAGAAGGGTATCACTAACCTCATGAATAAACCAATGATGGGAATTAGGGAACCTAGAAAAATGTTAAGGGCTAGTCATAGCACGATCCATGAGCATAGTCTTATGAGGATCTTCAGAAAATAGAGGTGTTGATACCATCTCTACTTTTTGATAAAGAGGAAAAATACAAGAATTAGGAACTAAAAAATTAGAAGCACAAGAAGATTCATGAAAAGATTCGAGTAAAGAAGAATGATAACACATAATCTTGGCATCATGAGCTTAGACAAGACCGCCTAATAAAGGATCATCTAAGGAATATCCATCATCATAATTAGGTGAATGAAGATTGATGACACAAGTTGGAATAACTTTATCATCAAAATAAGCAGGGTGAATATAATGATGAGTTTTGGATAAGACTATAAGAATGTCATCACAAGGAGGTTTGCGAGAATGAGGTTGCAAAGAAGCAAGAAGTTGTGAGATGAGATGAGGCATGAGATCAAAAGTTTTGATCTTGAGATTAATCTAATCAAGCTCATCATCATCTAAGTCTAAAAGGTTGGGAGGAATATTACCAATAAGCTCAAGATGCCCATTGTATCCTCTGGTTGAGTTGATAGGAAAATTTAGATGCTGTGACTCATGAAATAGAACTCTAGGTAAAGTCTCAAGAGTAAGAATCTTAAAGACACCACAATCTTGGAATTATTGAAAATTCCAAGGGTTAGTATCTATTTGAAAACTATAAATGGCTCCACTATGAGGGAATTTAATGCATTGGTAGGTGAAAGAAGTGATAGCTCACATATGATGAGTCCATGGCCTACTAAGCAAAATATTATAAGAAAAAGGAAAGTTAAAAATCATCACCTTCACATGAATGGTGACAGGTGGGATAGTAATGGGAAGCCATACACAACCAATAGGAGGAATTAACCTTCTATCATATCCTTGGCAAGTGCTACGTGTAGACTTAAGATTGCATTTGGAATATCCAAGGGTTTTAATGAAATTAAGAGAAGCAACACAAGTGCCATAAATGTCATCAATCAAATCATGCTTAACTTGGATATCATCTATTTGGATGCTAATAAATAGGGGAGGATCATATTTATGAAGTAAAATCTCATCAAGAATCATAGATGTGATGGAAAATTTTAATGAAAGAGAAGTTTCAATAGTTTCATCAACATTGATGGACATCTCTTCACATTTTTATAATATACTATCCTCAAAACAAGATAAGGCTACCTCTTGTCCCACTAAGGGAGGATGAGGGATATTCATCTCAAATAATATTTGCATAAGATGGTTTTGATGATGGTTAGATGTCCTCATGAGTTCAAGAAATTGAATTTGAGAAGGGAAATTAGTGAGCTCCACAATGGGATCTGACTCATCATAACCCATGAGAATATTGTTAGATATAGGTGTGTAATGGTTAAGGAAGTGTTCGAAGGGAAGCACCAAAGAGTATTTAAATTTGTGTTGATAAGAATGAGAAGGTTTAGAATTAGGTTGTAAATCATGTTGAGATGATGAACTAATAGCTTCAACTTGATTTTGAGGAGTAGAAGAGGTGTTAACATAAGTTTGATTAACATTGGAAGGAGAAGATGATAGAAGAGTGGTATAAATATCATGGGATGTGTTATCCAAAGGAGAATCATAAGTTGGATCTTCATCAAAGGTTATAAGATCTTCCTGCCCCAACTAATTTAAATGTGTTGGAGAAGAGTCTTGGATAATAGGCTATACTTGAAAAGGAGGTGGGGTATAGATAGATTGAGAATCAATGAACGCCACTACTCTTTGCATATTAGTCATGCATAAAACATTTTCTTTGGTGATTGGTTCTACAAGACTTACTACATTATTTGTGGAAGAGATGGGCTTGCCTTGGTTTTATTGAATTGGTTGATGATTAGGTAAAGGATACTTATAAATATCTAAATGAGCATTTTCTTGATTCAAGGCTTGAGCTTTATCATGATTTTTGTATTCTTTGAACACATGCTCATAATATTGTTGATGTTGGCACATGATATAATCATAGTTAAAATTAGGTCCAAGAAGAAAGTACATAGCTAAATTATGAAGCTACCTATGATTCTCATGAGAATGACCCTAACTATCATGAAACCAATAAAACTTTCTAGGATCATACCAGGTTTTCATAAGATGAGTAGGGTCAATTTCGTGAGGAAGAGGCCTTGGTATATGTTTAAGCAATTTAGCTAAGCAAAGAGGTTTATGAACATTAATGTTATTTGTTGAGAAATGAGGATTAAGAAATTGTTGAAAAGAGGAAGTTGGTTCTAAAAAAGGGGTAGGAACAACAGCTTGAACATGGTGAATGGTATCATATGAATCAGAAACACCATCACTGATAACATTGTAATTTTTATTTTTAAGTAATATACAAGAACCCATGGAAGATTGGGGTGGTTTGAATTGACACATAAGGAAATCTTTTCATTTTAATTGATCAATAGTTTCTTCCAAAGTATGTGGAGAAAGGGTACAGACTCAATATTGTAATTTGGGATAAAGAACATTTGTAAAGAGATGATAAAGATTATCATTAGCCATGTTGTGTTCACATTTTTTTGATAAAGTCTTCCATTTTTTAACAAATGCTTGGGTGGTTTCATTTTTGCTTTACTTTTAATTGATGAAATGGGCCAAAGCGTTTTCAAGAATATCACTAGTTTGGAATTCTTGAACTAAAACATTCACTAAATCCTCCAAACTAGTAATGAAATGATGTCTAAGTTGATTTTACCAATCCAAAACATCATCTATGAGGGTCTTAGCAAGGAGCTTAGTAATGATAAAGGTGTTTAATTTAACCCAATATTTATAAAGATTCCTAAATGTTTTAAGAAG